>WEKY01041629.1:164311-210578 GCA_013390045.1 Picathartes gymnocephalus
TGAAGGATTGTGGGACGAGGTGTTAAAAGGCAGGGTGGGCGGATGGGTCTGGGGAAGGGGCTGGAGCGAGGTGTGACGGGCAGCACTGAGGGGTCTGGGGGGAGGTATGCGGAGCCTGCCTGGATGAATAGGGTGTCGGGATTTCATTAGACTGTGTGAGGATGGGGGCCAG
Organism: Picathartes gymnocephalus; assembly: GCA_013390045.1. Classification (NCBI taxonomy): domain Eukaryota; kingdom Metazoa; phylum Chordata; class Aves; order Passeriformes; family Picathartidae; genus Picathartes; species Picathartes gymnocephalus. Next base: position 164,484 of record WEKY01041629.1, read on the forward strand.
TATGGTTTCACTTGGGGCAAATCCTGCCTTACAGATTTGGTGGCCTTCTACGGTGGGGATTCAGGGTTGGTGGATGAGGTCATACGGGGTCACAGAGTGACTGATGTCATTTGCCTGAACTTATGAAAAGCATTTAACACTGTCCCACACAAATTTCCTGTCAGTAAACTGGAGAGACATGGATTTGACAGATGGAATACTGGGTAGATAAAGAACTGGGTGGATGGTCATCCTCAAAGAGTTGTGGTCACCAGCTCTGTGTCCAGGTGGAGATGAGTGGCAAGTGACTTTATTGAGGGGTCGGGATTGGGACTGGGCCTGTTTAACATCTTGGCTGGGGACATGGACAGTGGGATTGAGCGTATCCTCTGCAAGTTTGTGGATGGCACCAAACTGTGTGATGGTGTCAACAAGCTGGAGGGAAGGGATGCCATCCAGAGGCACCTTGACAGGACAGAAATGAGTGTGTGCAAACCTCACAAAGTTCAGCAAGGCAAAGTGCCAGATCCTGCAGCTGGGTCATGGCAGTCCCAAGCACAAGTACAAGGTGGAAAATGGCTTGAAAACAGCTTTGAGGAGAGGGACTCAGGGCTATTGGTTGACAAGGAGCTCAATGTGAGTCAGCAGTGTGCACTTGCAGCCCAGAAAGCCAAATGTGTTCTGGGCTGCACCAAAAGAAGTGTGGCCAGTGGGTCAAGGGAGGTGATTCTGTCCCTCCACTCTGCTCTTCTCATATCCCACCTGCAGTGTTGCATCCATCTCTGGGATCCCCACCATGAGAAGGCTGTGAATCCGTTGGAGAGAGTCCAGAGGAGGGCTGGAGCACCTGTCCTTTGAGCACAGGCTGAGAGAATTGGGATTGTTTAGCCAGGTGAAGAGAAGGCTTCAGGGAGACCATTAGAGCAATCTTCCAGTGCTTAAAGCGGGGGCTACAAGGGAGGTCGAGAAGGACTTTTTACAAGGGAACATAGTGACAGAACAAGGCAGAATGGCACTAAACTGAAAGAAGGTAGGTTTAGGTTAGTTCTTAGTAAAATTTTCTCTACTGTGAGAGTGATGAGGAACTGGCACAGGTTGCCCAGAGGAGTGGTGGATATCCCATCCTTTTTAGCATTCAAGACCAGTTTGGGTGGGCTTCTGAGCAACATGGTTTAGTGGAAGGTGTCCCTACCCATGGTAGAGGGGTTGAAACTGAGTGATCTTTAAGGTCCCTTCCAAACCATTCTGAGATAAAGACACCAGTATGAGGGGAGTACTAATCAACTTGTTGTGGCTCATATTATTCCTAGGAAGCAGTAAAAGGATTGGAAAGGTAGATAGGCATGAATAAAGTTTGTGGTGACTAGGGGAACGGATGTCATAAATTTTGGGAAAGGTTCTTATTAGGAGTAGAGGAAAGCTGAGTTATGAGTAGGAAGGGGACTTTAGTCAATCCTGAGGCCTTGACAATGCACTTTGTTTTGCATGGTGTGCAGATTTTTAATTAGAGAAAAACCCAGCTGGCTCACTCTACCTGTATTTCTTCTGGCTGTTTATCCTGTTCTAATGAGTATATTGGGCAAATGCTGGTCAAGAGTGCAAATGTTTAAATAAATTCATAGTGATGTTTACTGATGTGGCCTAATATGTTTTCAAGTTGAAAAAATATTAGAAAATGCATATTTGTTAGGACCAAAGCTGTTACTGTTAATATATTAACATGTGTTTCAAGTATGATAGTGCTATCTTTCCTCTATAGCCTGTATGTGAAATCCCTTGTTAAACTAAGGAGCAATATGTTTGTGTGATGAATGGGAAGAAGAGGGCAAAAGCTTGCAAGGTCATAGTCTTCAAAGTGTGGAAAACTGCCTCGTTCAAACTCTTAATATGTCAGAAGTGAATCTCACTTTTGAGAAATGGTAGCAGAACACTCAGCAATATACCTGTGATGACCTGCTACTACTTGTAGGAATTTCTGGAGACGTGTCACAATGGACTTTGTTGCAGTCTCTTCTGTCCTCATATCTGCTTAATAAGCTGGTGTGGGAAGTGACCCTCAACAACAACCTAAAAAGATTTTTGGGAAAGTTAAATGTCCTTTACCAAAACATGCACTACACATTGTACCATAAAGTCAGTATTTCTAAGGATTAGAAAAAATAAAAGGAGCAACATTAATTTTATGAGCTGTCAGTCTCTTTAAAAACCATTTATTAGTCACATATAAAAATCAGTAATCTATTTGATCATGGCAGAGTAGATTACACATTATATAATTGATACAAATTTGCTTCTTTTGGTATCATTCCTTTCTTGGGCTACCAGGATTCTTTTCCTTGTTCTCCAAAGAACAGGGAAATCTACCTTGATCTAATAAATGCTGAAAGACGAGAAGAATGTGGTTAGAGAATAAAAAAATCTACCTGAACTAGTGAATCTGTTTCTTAAAAGGATGCATGACAGAGAACTTTTCTCAAGGTAATTTTTCTTTTCTTTTAAGGCTAAAGAGAAAACTGAAATAATGACAAGAAATTTTGAAACTTTTTTTAACAAATAATAGACAAAGAATATCTTCTTGTTGCCTAGAGAGAAACCATGCCATTTTTGGGCCAAGACTGGAGATCCCCTGGATGGAGATGGGTTAAAACAGAAGATGGATGGAAAAGATGTGAACCTTTTAGTCCTGCACTTGAGGATGGGAATAATCAGCTGAATGATATCAGCCACACTGTGTAAGTTAAAAAAAGTGATTCTACATGAATTAATAGCAGGTGGGAAGGCAAAATTGACTTAATTTCCATTCAGATTGCCACTGTTTGTGGTAGCTGATGTCATCTGTATACAAATGCAGTCATGTGTTTTGTTAGTTAGGCAGACTGGAAACCCTTGTGGAGATTGTCTGTCTTTTGTCACTGCTTTGTGAGTTGCTTATTTGAGGCAGCCAGATCCCTTCTTAGGCTATATGTCTTTCAAAGTAATGAAACAATAAATACTTAAAAAAACCCCAAAAAACCCTGCCCTCCAATGCCTGTCAAGTACTATTTGAAGGTAAAAGTGACACTTGCAGGTGCAAGTGCAACAGGCATATTGAACTGTTACCTGGAAGTGAATGAAGGCTTTCTGCTGAGTGGGTGCTGGATTAGTTTGTGGCACACAAAAAATGCCTTTGTTCCAAATATACAATCGGTGGTAGCTTAATGCTCATTCTCTAACACAGTATATGACTGTGTATGCCTACTGTAGGACAGGTGAGAAAGAGATTAGATAAATAAAGCGATACTTGTAGCAAATGCCCACAGACTGGCGTGGTATAAATAGCTTTGTCAAAACGAATTTCTCCACAAAGAAGTAGTTCTCAGGGATAGCATTCTTGGTTATAAATTCCAGCATAATGTGCTCATAATGAGGAAAGGGAACATTCAATGTTTTGTTGTTAGTCCAGTAAATGATAACTCATCTGATTTAGAGAGGGAATTTACTGGGAAGCTGGGACTTGCTGTATTCACACACCTGTGTTTTCTAAATTTGTGAAGCAATCCTCAAGGGAGTTATCAAGCAGTGAAGTATTATTATTAAGCTTAACCTACTGTTTTCTTCATGCCTTTTTTCCCGTTGTGTTCATTTGCCTGTGATCTCCTTTGGACTTCTTTATCCACACAGTCTGGCCACTGTGGATACAAAACTTTGTCTGGAAGAATGCTCAGTAACCCTCCAACATAAAAGTTGCCTTAAATACCTTTGAAAAAAATCTTCTCTCTTTCATATTTTTAGTAATACACTTGGCAAATTAAGAGAAATCTAATAAGTATTTAGCAACTGTGCAAACTGCTTCAAAAATACGAATCTTGTAGGTTGCTTAATTAATACTGTTTGACTAGTATGAAAGGAATTATCAGTCTTTGTGAGTACCCTTAAGACTTCTGCTCGTAATTGTGTGTGTGTGTAAATGTAAATGTGTATACGTATCTTTTCTCCAAAGAGCAAAATGAAGTATTTTTATTGCTTTTTTGAGGAAAAATACTGGATTGATATTTTTTTTTTCCTTAATCTTGGAAGGCCCTAGAATTGAACTCCTCTGGAGTCAAAAACTGTGGCTTTGATTTTTGATTCTTAATTCTGCTTCTGTCTATTCAATTAAAAATGTACATTGTTCAAACTCAGACTAGAGAATTCAAATTGGTATGGCTTGGCATAGTAGCACTACTTTGGAGTAATTTCACTACACTTTTAACTTTGGATTTATGATTGTAGCTTGAGATTTTTATATGCCAGTTAAATTCTAAACAGCAGTTGATGTCTATTTGCAAAACACAGTGGAACAGTTTAGGGTGGAAGTGATCTCTGGGTGTCATCTGGTTGAAACACATACTTAAACCAAGGCCAGTCAGGTTTGGGTTGTACAGGGCCTTGCCCAGTTCATCTTTGTGCTTTTCCAAGAATGGAAGTTCTTCTCTGGGCTCCTGTTCTAAGTTCTGTTACTGTAAATGTTATTTTTTTGTTTGTTGTTGTCCTGTCCTATGTTATATCATTTCTACCCGCCCTCCTCAGTTTAGTAGGAATTTCTCTTATCACAGATTGTGTCCATTACCATTTGACTTACTACTGCCCACGTCCTTCAACCTGAAAGTCTCACTCCATCTTATTTATAGCCTCCTATTAGAAGCTGACAGCAATCAGATTTCTTTCCACCACGAGCTCTTAACACTGACCAAGGTCAGGTCTCTTACCTTTGTGCACCATGTGCTCCGGTACCTTGGTCACTCCCATCTGGAGTTGTTCCAGTGTTACAGTGTTTTCACTGTATTGCGGAGCCCCAAACAGTACTCCAGATGAGTACTCATGCCAAATAAAGACGGATGTCTTCTTCTTTCAGTCTGCAGGATATACTTTTGAAAACTGAAACCAGGGTGCAGTTGGCTTAATACAACACAAGGGCACACTGCTGACCTGTTTTCAGCTACTTATCCTCAAGACTCCTGGTTCCTTTCCTGCAAAACTGCTTCCTATCCAGTCTGTACCTAGCATGTACCCAGGCTTGGGGTTCTTCCATGACGCGAGCAGGGCTTTCATGTTGTGGTACAGCAGTGTAAGGTGTGTTGCTGGCTGGTTCTCTGTACCATCTTATGCTATTTAGAAATAATTATGGTGCATATTGAAGATAAGTCAGCTTAGGATATTTGCTAACATGATGTAGCACTAAAAAAAAATGAGACTTGATAACATGCTTCCTTGTAGAAGAAACATGTAGTAAACAGGACAAAAATACCTATTTGTCTCTCTTTAAGCTGCCCTGTGAATAGGGATGGTGGTATATGCCAGTCTGTCAGTTCTAGCAGGGTTTTATTAATTTACATCCTTTGTAAGGAATAATATTTTTCACCAAACTCTTCTGTAGGAATCTCCTCTGAAGTTAGTACTTGAGTATTGTATTTCAGGAAGCAGTTAGAGCAGTTTTCCTTTATAAAGAAATAAATTCAAGCTATGTAGTTGAGTGAAACCCTTTCTAGTTTTGCTTTTGTTCTCTTCTGTGAGAGAAGGTATAGATACAGTTGCTTGCCAAATTTTGTCCTTTACCCATTGCAAATACTTCCTCTTCAGAAATTACAAAGATCTAATCACAAATGGATTCAGACATAAACCTTACAGGCACATAAGTTACTTAAATGGAAGAATGTGTTCTGATTGAAATAGAACTTAGCTTGATTAGTCATCCAATGCCTTGGTGAATCCAGCTGCTGAATTAGTAAAATTGGTGGACCTAATGGTAACCATGCTTGAGCAAATATAATCACTTGTGCAGGAACAGTTTTAATTATTTGGCATAATGCTTGAATAGTTGCACTTTAGATCTTATGGAAACTAAGAAAAAAAAATGAGACTAACACTTGTGTAGGTCTTAGTTATTTGTATAGGAGTGCCTTGTGTTCAGGGTATATAGTAGCTGGAAATGTGGCTTGGGCTGTGTGCATTCAAGCTCTGTGGTGTGGATGCTGGCCATGACTGCCTGTAAATTCAAGCAAAGATAGATACTTCCAGTGCTATGGCACTGTGGCCTTGAAGTTCGGTGGTGGAGAGAAGCTTGGTGGGGGTGGAACTGCCTTACAAAATTGTATGCAAATGCCTTTCAGTAGCCTGCAACCTAGGAGTAAAGCTGTTTTATGCATTCCTTTTGAGGTAACAAAAAGAGAATTAGACTAATAAGATTTTCATGATGGTGATACTTATTTTTTTTGTGTTAGGTTCATATCAGCTACCTGGGCTGACAGGGTAGTCATTTCAGTCTGTGGTGTCTCTTGTCTAATTCTGTGAGATAGTGTTCACGAGAGTCATTTTGGCACTGGATAGAAGTCCTTTGATTTGAATCTGTTAATAGATAACATTACAATATAATCGTCAAATGACAAAATCATTTGGCGCATGCACTTAGCTCAGGATTTTCCATGCATGGTCAAACTGTGAAAGTCACTTCTAAAATACCTAGTGTGTCTCTGTATATAAGTCTATGACTTGAGGGCCATGTGAAAAGAAGCAAGGGGATGAGGAAAAAATAGTTGGAACTCAGATAGCCCTGTCACATTTTCCATCATTTTAAGTGTCGTATCCAAGAGGTTTTTTAAATACTGCTATGAAATTACTTTTTTTGGAAAAACTGAAATTGTTACATGATTTATCTAGGATATTATAATTCTGAGGACACCAGGTACTTTGCTTTTAAAAGCTTTAGAATAATTTTTTATGAAGTGCGTCATCAAGAGAAGAGAGTAAGAATAGCTGTAAATTGGCGGTATTATGTATGTATTCAAATCTTAGCAGGTGCACTCAAATATCACGTGCAGTATTATAATAAAAACATTAAATTAAGTCTTCTGTTACACCATATGGCATGTGCAGCACTTGATTTTGTTTCTTGTATCTTAGCTTGGTGTTTGAGGGGGCAGGGGTTGCTTTTTGAATGGTAGAGCAGCTTTATTACTTCAAGCAGCTCTGCAGATTTCTGGAAGGAATGCTAGCAGTCACTGGATAACTCTGCGTTTCTGTCCCGTTCTTGTGATGTCTGTGGGACCCTTGCTTTCATTCATTGCTTTCTGACTAAAGATTTGTCAAGAAGAGTGGTATTGTTTATAGACAAGTAGGGAAAGAGTCCCCATGTAAAGTGGGACAGAACATGAGGAAATAAATCTTCGTATCAGAAGATCCTCAGAGGTTATAGTCCAATTTCTCTTTTCTCTAAAGAGACTTGAGGAATTCCAGGAATGTTACAGGCAAATTTGAATACTAGGTGAAGGTGTTTGAAATAGCCCTCTTCATCTTCACAATTCCTTATGTTTATGAACTCCTTAAGCTGCCTTAGTTATTTATATGATGCTTGAGGAAGTGTATCTGTATGTATGGGGTGTCAGGAGTGGGTTTCAAATCACTTCAAGTATGTTACTGGCCTAAATTACATTCTAGGGACACTTTGTCTCCAGGAACAAAAGAAGTAATCTTTACACATTAACCTTACTCTTCTAAGCAGGCCTTCAGGAATGTGGCCTCCCATCCTCCCGCCATTGCTTGCCCTGGGTCAGGGGGAATGAGAGAGTTTCTGTGCTGCCCAGATTATGTTGCAGACTATCAGGGCCTGTCTCCCTAGTTTTGTATCTGTTAGCTCTGGGAGCTTTGGGCTCTGGTTCTGGTTCTGCAGCAACTTTTCAGGTTCTGCAATAACTTCTCACATGATGTGGTGATGCAGTCAATATGTTAAAACACAATTAAATTAATTGTAGTGAATTTAGAGATTTCCTATATGATTGCTTTGGGAAAAAAGCAAACTGATGGATTGGAATGTTACATAATCAAATAACTTGGTGTTGATGTTTTGCTTCTGTCAGTTGTTTGCTTTTGTCTCTTGCTGGTTTCTTCCCTCTGTTTTCTTCCCTTTTGCTGTTTGACCAGATGTGATATTTGGCACCATTGCATAGAATATTTAAGGTGTTGAGTCTTTATCCTCTGCTTTAAAAATATTAAGGACTGATCGAAGGCCATCACCTTGGATTGAGCACTATTTGAATGCAGAGATAGATTAGGTTTAAATCCTGAAACAAGAAAGCTAAACTGAACGCAACTTTCTTTTTCTAAATCTTCTCCACTTGGGAATCTTTAAGCTGAGCTAGCATTTACTGATTAGAACAATTCAAAACCCAAAAATTTTTTACAGTGTTGTTTAATTGATGGTTCAAGCTTGAAAATTTTAACTCTATAAGATAGTAGCAATAGACTAAAATAATTTGATTTTTGTCACTTAATGCTCAGATGCAGGTTATTTTTGAAAAAACTTGTGTCCTTCAGTTTACAGTATTCAGTTGTTTTAATCTGAAGTTCAAACTGGCAGTGATAAAAAGCAGAGTAAAAATAGTAATGAATGTTAGGAGTTTTGTATACAGCTTTGTTACAAAAGAGCAATAATGTAGAAATAAAAAAGTCCTCCAGTTAAACTTCATTATCATGTATCCTTCATTATTCTTATCTGTGCAAGACTGTGGCCTTCATATGAAGTGTCTTCCTTCTCAGTGCTAGAAAAGAGAACACCCTTTCTTATCTTTTTTGCTAGTCCTTACAGTTATCTGCAAAAATGGAAAGAAAAATTTTGTGAAGCTGTGTAGATTTCCCATAGCACAGGCAGTTTTTAAAAGTATATAAATTTTAGAAAGGTTAGCTTACTTTAAAAAAAATAGTTTATTGCATGTATTTTTTTTATATATTCACACTATATATTTGTTATATGTAAGTATTTGGTGTAGCCCTCAGTATTGGGTTACATAGTTAACTGTCAGAAGTGACATAGGTGTGGTTGAGTCTCTCTGGCAGAGCCAGACCACTTGGCTCTTGATGCTGTACAAATCATTGGTAAAAGTGCCATGACACCTGTATTATGTGCAGAGTTGTGAATCAAGCGTTTCTTAAAAGAGACTTCCTTCACTCCAAAGGTGACAGTAGTAAGAGAGATATTCTTTGCTGGCTTTCTGCCTATGCAAGGATGTGCAATAATTCTTCACAGACTTTTTACCTGTGTGCAGTTAAGGCTTGGTCCACTTCAAATAATGGATTTTTGTACACCAGAACTTTGCAGAGTTTTACAGTTGTCCAGCTAGTACTGGCTCCTTAGTAGTCCTTCCTAAATGTCAGTAATGACATACAAAATACCTATTAGGAAGATACTTTTGTGTATTTAATCACTTTGACACAAAATTCAAACCCTCTGGGAGGAAAAGAAGACGACAGCTTCTCTCCAGATACATGTTGCTATAGACAATCAGGTAGAGGATCTTAATTAAAATGATTTTTTTTTTCAGCTGGTAGACTTTAATGCAGAAAATTTTAAGATGTATGTGTCTTAAATAATTACTGCTATTCTAATTAGATGTTTTTATTTCAGTATCATAACTGGGGATGATGAGAATGAAGAAGTATACGGTACTGAAGACTGTGAGTTTGCAGCCAAGAAAAGGAAAAAAGATCATTGTAGGAATAACACAGATTCACAATGTAAGGCTGGGTTTTTTCATTTATTTTAGAAGACTCATGTAGGTTCAGAAAAATGTTGTAATAACCAAGTTATAGTCACCTATAAAGTAGCCTTCCAAATTATGTCTATTTCTGTATTGGCAATAAATTCTGGTGCCAAAAGTGATATGTCTTAATTGAGACTGTGTTATCATTCATTTATTGTGCTGGGCTTTTTTTCAAAGATCCAAAGGTAGTTCATTTAAGAATAGTATTTCCTGAGTATTAGGTGTCTTCTGATACTAACCACTGTTGTGTTTTGTGGACTAGTTTTAGATTAAATTCTTCTGGATGCTTATGGGAACTTCTGCTTCCCAAAGTATCTGGTTTATTTTTGCTTAATTCAAGTTCTAATTAGTCGTGCAACTCTAGAATCAGTTCATAAATAAATATGTTTTGTTATAATAATCATATCTCTTGATAAAGACTTTATCAGTATTGAATTTCTTGGAGAGAAGTCCCTTTTAAGAAAATTAAAATGTGAAAGCCATTTTATCAGTTCTCATTTTTAAAAGTTCGCTTGTACTTTGGACTGCAAATACGTATGACAGCAAGTAACTTACTGAAGCAGAGAGTTTGGTAGAGTAGGTGAAAAAAGGTAAGTTGATTAGCAACTTTTCAGCATTTCTAATGCTTTGATCTTGAAATGATCTGTTATTTGTATATCCCCAAAATTGTTAGAGAGATGATATTGCAGAAAGCTGCAAGCTTCTTCAGGCTTGTCTGAGTTTCAGATATTTCAGAAGATTCAAGGGGCTGTGTGTCTCATTTGACAACATGTGAGACTTGTGAGAGCTGAAGGTCTGCCTCGTTGCCTTTATTAGTCTTGTATCTTTGACTTCCCTGCAGTCCTCTGCAGTTAGTTGAACCTAGTCAATGCACAGCAGGCACCTGTACAGAAGAAAATGGATTAGAGGGGTAGAGTGGTCAGGAACAAAAACGTTGCCTAAATCTGCTGTAGTTTCAAAGGCTAAGGAGCCTGTTGTATTGAAAAAAAAGGTCATATGTAGGACCACTGTTATGCCAGTGATTGGTCACAGCTAACAAAAGTTGTCATTCATCTGCCAACTGCGTGCCAATTCTTGTGATTAAAAAAAAAAAATTTAAATAGCTTTTCTATTATTTTCATGAAGTCCATAACTTGTGAAAATTTTTAGTTATCTTTTCCAGCTTTTATAAACTTCCTTCATTAAAACTGTTCTGCCATCTTATGAAGCATTTTATTGAAAATTGTATCTTTAGTTGAGTTTCTTTCTAGAAGGCATTAACTAAAGTGGAAGCCTAAAATGCTTACATTTTGATTTTATTTTAGGTTTTTATCGTGAAAAGTGGATTTATGTTCATAAAGAAAGCACCAAGGAAGTAAGTCTGCATGGTGTGGGTCAATTCCTACAATCTTTGTAGTTCTTAATTTAGACAGTATATTGAAAAAAGCATTTTTGCCATGTGGTCTTAGGGGTTATACTTAACTCTTCGTTGGCAACACTGCACACCTGCCCATGGTGAGGCAAAGGCAGCTGGCAGAGTGATTTCTAGGTAGGTCATTGTGGCAGAGATATGGGAACTTGCAAGGATAGATATACAGTTCTCCACTATTTCTCCAAGCCCATCTATCTTTCTACTGTCTCTCTTTGAACTAAAATTTAAAGTATTTGCAAAACCAGAGAAATATCTCCAAAGAAGTTGCTTGCAGGCACTTCTTGATATTTTGGCGGCCACTTGATATTTTGGCACCTTGCTTTAAATTTGAATGGAAGTAAGTAAAACATCAGTTTCAAACTTTTCAGAGGATCTTTATTTTCAACAGTCCACATACTTTCAGTTTGGGATATAAATTGTATCATGTAACTGTAAAGGGGATATGAAAGCTCTTGGAATGACCTCTTGGAAAGCCAAGAGTTAAAATACATCCATTGTATGTAGAGATTAAACTCTCTTGAAGTATGAGTTTCATTCCTCTGCTAATTGCCACGGCTATCTGGGATGTGTGGAACTTGAGCACCAGTGAGGAGGTTTTACATCCACATAGTAATGCCAGCCAGGAGAGAGGGAAGGAGGCAAGGCTGATGACTCTAGCCATGCAGGCAAAACTAGCTTTGCATTTTAGAGCTGAGAGAGACAATACAGAGCTTTTTACTCAGGAAGGGCGTGCTGTTGAGGAGAGCTTACATGAAAGGATATACTGCAAGACTTTGCAGACCTTGTAGACCTGTGACCCAGAGACTGCCTGTCTACATCTGAAGGGTACTGTAAAGCCTTTCACCAGATTCACAGCCCTCTTTCTGCTTTATCTTCTAGATGAGGTTACTTAGATTGGTCTGCAAGAATCTTAAGCATACTTTTTCCCTTTGTGCTGTCTCAAATTAGGGTGAGAAGGAGCGGGGGGACAAGAGGCTGTCACCAGTCATTGTGCATTGTTCAAAGTACATTGAGGCCAAAATACAAATAGCCTAAAATCACTCATTAGTGTCTTTCATAACCCATGTATGTAGGGATTATTTTTTTCCCCTACCTGTGCAGAAATTGGTGTACTAGTGATGTGTGAGTATTTGCTTGTGTGTCTTGTCCATTCAGAGTGGACAAAATATTTTGGTTACTTTCTAATATTTGACCATTCACCTTTTAGGTTTATTTGGGTTTTTTAATATAAAAAACAAACCAGAGATGGTTAGAATTAAACACTAATCCTTCAAGGATTTCTTCGTGTAAATTTAAAAGTGTAGAGTAGAAGGTTGAAAAAGTAGCAAGGAATAAGCATACATGAACCAAAAAATTCAAAGCAACAATTTCAGCTAATCAGAAACATAATTTAGAGGCTCTAGTTTTTCTTACAGGTTCTAATCTTTCTTGATTTTGAAATAGCCATCTCACAATTAGGAAACATTTTTTTCCCAAACTGGATATGGGTTTTTAGGGCAAGATGACAAGATAGGAAGGTCTTGGTAAGAAACATATGAAACATGGTATAGGAGAGCATTGAAATTAAAGAAAACCAAAACAACTGCATGTGTGTACCTGAAATGAAATTAAAAATGCTTTTTGAATAATTTTGTCATGATGGTACACTGGGAAAGGTAGAGCTGTAGTTTCATAGAAATCTGTTCAAGCAAATATCTCTTATGTTAATATTTTAGGCATGACCTACTGATAAGTGTTTAGCCAGAGAACAGTCACAAATATTTAAATTTCTACAAATGTTTTGTTGACTGTATGTGTTAGATCACTGCATTAAGCTAAGCAGGGTGTGACATGTGCAGTGTGCTGGGGTCTGAGGTGTATCAGCTGAATGAGCAAGCAGTAGGATCCTGAATTTGGTCGTTAACCAACAGGCAGTAATTATCACCACTCTCCAGTGAATTGTTAACTGTCCCATTCCACTGGGGTACTTGCAGGGTAAGCGTTCACTGGGTCGCAAAAAGGAACATTAATTTCTACTTAAAATTTGTCACCATCTCATAATTTACCAAGGAAGTCTGTCTAGGAATGAGCTTCCCCTCTTTCCCTGGGCTAACAAAACTATAGTATCACACTGCTCTGCAAGACTCTCTTTTACCAGTTAGTTTTTTCCTAGTGTCAGTATATCCTGGGCTCCAATGTGGCTTTGTGACTCTAAATGTACTGAGTTTACGTGATCCCATGTCATTTTTGGCTGCTACTACCACCTTAAGTCATTCACACCAGTTTATGAAACTTTTATTTTCACATTAAGATGTGGAGAAGTAGCGAAAGAAAATGCAGTTGCTCTTGTTGCATAAAAAAAAAGGTGCCTAAACTTCTAGCACCTGGAAAATAAGTTCTAGACGTTGAAACCATTTGCTCTTCTGATCCCAGAAACAACTAGCTGTGTTCTCACCCTCAAGTGTGAATTCAGATATTTGTAGGCTCAGACAGCTGTACAAGCAAGCTCTTCCTTGTGCATGGCAAATGGGGACTGTGATAGCCATGAGGGAGTGCCAGAATCATGGCACTCCACAAGAGTGGAGTACATTTCCATATAAATTGAATACCAGTGATCCCAGATTACACATTTGGCATGAATTGAAAGGTGTTGCCTACCTACCTGATAGTTACAAATAATGTATCTGGTTTAATTTAATTTCTTTTAGAACAAATAACTCTTCAGTCCAGAGGCACTGTATTCCCAGGGAGCATGGTATTCATTAGCATTAGCTGCACGTCAGAGCGCTTTTCTGAATGTTTTGCTCAATTTTGTCTTTGTTTCCTTGCATTTAAAGTGTGTTTTTCCCCTTCTCAGAGACATGGCTATTGCACCTTGGGAGAAGCCTTTAACCGCTTAGACTTTTCAAGTGCAATTCAGGACATCAGGAGGTTCAATTACGTGGTCAAAGTAAGGTCTTTGTTTTATGTGTATATTATAAAAATGCATTTGCTGATGTGCCTGTGTGTACGAAAGGAATATTTTTGTGCTGAACAGTTGATGATTTGTAATTGTATAAATATCCTGATTATATGTAATTTATAATGCAAGAAGCAACTTAAAACTGAGTAAATTTTCTTTGGTGAAAACTCATTATATGGCTGTCTGAAAGCCCATAGTTTGAGGAGGATGGTGATGGCCAGTTTGCTGTGTATTTAGAGGGAAAGATCAATGGTAGTTTCAATTGTTCAATTGTTCAATTTTCATCAGTCTGGGTAATGAACTCTCTTTAAAGGTAAAATAATTTCTATACAACGAAAAATAGCGAAGTGTTATTAATCTTAAATACACTTTGCTACATCTTAAATACGTTTCAAATAACAATTTCCAGAATAATACTTGATGTGTACATATTTCGCTATTTCTGTATCTTCTGCAACTTCTTATCACTCCTGTGATTCATTGCACAGTTTTTTGGGTTTTTTTTATCAAGGGCAAGATATCCATGCATTTATCTTTGTTAAGATTTCTTAAAACCTGAGACTCCAGCCTTAATTACTTCAAGGCTGCACCAACTGCCCACTTGGAAATGCCTGTTCTGGGGATATTGATCTCTTTCTAACCCCAGGTTTATTTCATTCTCTAACTTGAGGTAGTAAAGTGCTTGTCTCAACTCCTAGCAAAACTCCAAATGTGAGTCAGATCAGGACTAGAGTTCAGTTCAGTGGTGAGGCTGTTCACAAGTATTGTATTTCTTGGAATGCATCCAGAACTCGAAAAGACACAAAAATTAAATAAATATACCAGGAGAACACCCTTACCACTAAGCTGTGGACTATTTGGAGAGAAAACACATTCTGTGCATCCCTGTGAAGCTGAGGCAATGTATTGTACTTTCAGAAAAACAAGAGATGTGGAGACAAAGCAAAAAGGATTTGCTTCCAGGGTAGTGGATAGGGTACTGGCCTGGTTTGTTCCCTTTGCAGGGTTTGGGGGTTTTTTGGTATATGTGTGTGTTGTGGTTTAGAACATTACTTTTGATTCTGCTTCCAAAACAGCATTAAAGAGTCTTGATCCTTCCCAAGGCTTTTCAGCCTTGAACAGTAGGAAGAAGAAAAACCAAAGCACTTTAAAAAGGTGATTTGGTATAAATGGTGTCAACCTCAGGTGCCTCACTTGAACAGCAAGCAGGTAAAAGGAATGCAGATTTAGAATTTTGCGTTTGTTTTAGGTGCTGCGGTGCCTAAACTGGGTTGCTAAAAACAGTTGATCAGGTCAAAGTCCAGCATAAGCACATTGACTAGTTTTTCTTCTGTTCACCAAGGAATATAAAATGCTGGTTTAGTCAGCCAGGCTTAAGATCATTGAGGAAGGAGCAGTACTTTAAAATCCAGAATCCAAACCATTATTCTGCTAATAGCGGACCCTAAGAAATCTGTGTGAATTTAAAATAGTAGATAGACTTTCAAAATCCTTTAAATGTTGTAGAGTTTATTTGGCATTTTTTACATTTAGAATTGTTTTACAAATACAAAACTTCAATCATGTCTTTGCATCAGTTCCCCTGAGATGGTGGCTGCTTGTTGATAGCAAGGTATAAATCAAGAATACTATTTTTAAAGACCAAACCCTACTCTAGCTCTTCTTTGATCCCAGACCACCAAGATGATTCTCCAACTAACTAAAAATATGCCATTCATTATTAAAAGTTAATATTGATGTCTGTCCAGGACCCTTTTAGGATGGGTGGTGACGGGAAGAAGGTAGGATCAGTTAGTTTTTTGTATTTGTTGGTGCTGTAGTATATGGATAACTCTGTAGCTGTTAAATTCTGATACATTGAATTTGATATGAGTGGGTTTTGTCCAAATGTTTCTGAGTAAACAGATGATCCATTCAAAGCTACAATCTCTAGTAGACAACATAAGCCATGGCTCTGCATGTATCAGTGTGTGAGATCCTTATATTCCCTGCTACCTTGCTTTTGCTAGAATTGCCTTAATCCTTGCATATTAACTTTCACTGAAATTGGGATCTTCGTTAAAATCAGGTGGAATTTGTTTCTTTGATTTGATCTTTAGACTGAGTGACATAACTGATTTTCTTTAAGATTAATTGGGAGAAATGTACCTACCTGCTTGAACTGGCAGACTTCCAGAAACCTTTAGGTGTGTTCTAAATTATTAATCAAGCTAATAGGCTTTGAAAAAGCCAACAAAGAGATCCTGATATCTATTTATACAGTTTTTGAGACTAGATTGCTTGTATTTAAATACATCAGGACAATTATTTCTTTCTTTCATAGTACATAATGTTTTGTCAGAGATCGTGCAGAGAAGCCAGAAGGAACATTATTAAATCAAGGACAGAACAGGTGTATTCTTTCTTTGTCCCAAGGAAAATTAATATTGACTGAAGTGTCAAATTGGTGTTTTAGAAATGAAGACAATATAATTTTTGGCAAGCTTAGTCTTTTTCATCCTCTGTGCCAACACTTGATGCTACCCTACACAGGAGCACTCTGCAGGTCAGTGGTGGAAGCACTCCGTAGGGAATGTTGTTTTCTGCTCCCTGCTTTCCCTTTCCAGTGTGTTGAGAACACTTGTTCTGAACTCATTGTAATAAAGTGCAATTGCAAAGCTCGGTGCCACACCTCTAAACATTGCAATGGTGTCACAACATCAAAGTCTCTCATAAGAAGAGACAATTTTTTGTAGAAGAACTATTGGTTCTTATCAGCTACAAAACTGAATCTAAAATGTAAAAGCAAATGTGCCAGAATGGATCAAAGGCTGCCTCTAGTAGCTATAGCTTGGCATTCACATGCAGCAAGAACTTAAGCTGTTATGGTTATTTTGCTCTAAACCATTGCCACCGTTCTTGTCACTTGTTTGGTCACAGTGGTTTCAGAGACAGATGTGTGGACAGCTAGGAGATTCTTACTATAATAGTTAAGGGAAAGTTACTGATACGGTTTGTACACTGCTCATTATTAGATCACTGTGGTTTATTCTACCAGGGACCTGAATGTAGATGTAATACAGAAATTTTTTCTGTCCCTAGTTTAGGCAAAATAGGGTATTTCCTCTCCATGAGTAGAAAGTAGTGCACTAAATCTACCACACTTCAGTTTGACCAGTATGATACTTTCACTCAGAAGCTGTAATTCTGGTAGCTGGTATCAGTTCAGAGTGATGCTCCTGGCCACCAAAGCTGTCAGGCATTTCAGGACCCAGCCACATCCAAGGTCACATTTGTATTAGTCAGCCCCCAAAACAGACTCTCTATTGCTTCACTGCAGCTCTTAAAGTCTGTATGTCACGTGCTTTGTCAGAGATAAGCACCAATATTTGTACAGTATTTTGAAAATGTCCATCCTTCAGGAGTTGTTCATGGAATGCCAGTGGAAATGCCTTGAGCTTTCCACATGTCTTGCTTTGTCTTTTGAACTCTGTAGTTATATTTTCACAAAATGCCAACGCAGGCTGTTGTAGGTGAGTGTATGCACTAAGTGTGCATTTAAAACCATCCTTTACTTCTGTCATTCTTCTGACTTTTAATTTTTTGTCATAGCTTTTGCAGTTAATTGCAAAATCCCAGTTAACTTCACTGAGTGGTGCAGCACAGAAGAACTACTTTAACATTTTGGACAAAATTGTGCAGAAGGGTAAGACCCAAGGATTTGTAATCTGACTGTTCAGTTTTAATTGCTATAACTAAGCTATCAATTGATAACTTTTTTTGTTAGTTTTATTACCATTTATACATTGTAAGACATAGCAATAGCATACTTAATTAGCGCAAGATTTCATACTTCCCATCCCATGATTGCAATAAGTTGTTTTCTCTTAGTTATTGAATAATTTCTGTTGAAACAGTTTGGTGAAATTAAGTGATGTTTAGATTCTATTCAGAAACTAGTGGTAACTGTTAAATTATACTCTTTCACAAAATGTGAAAGCTTTTAAGTTAATAAAATGTTTGGGTTGAAGTTTGCATGATGTACTGAGACTCAAAATACATATCTGTTTTGATTATTGTGAGAAAAAAGACATTACATTATATTGATTTTTCTTTTTTTGTGGTAACCACATTAAATGGAGATGTTGTACTCTGCTTTGAACTGAAGAAATTGGATTTTTAACTACCTGTTTAGCATTAAGTTTATTAAATGCACAGCATGAATTTTTGCATCAACTCTGCCTGTGATATTGTTAATAATTGATCTTGCATGTATGGAACAGCACTAATGAATGTCACGGTGGGAATTAGGGCAGCTATTTGTACACAAACAGTTGAGTTGTAATTAGTTCATCTAAAAAAAATGTTGATTATCTTGAGCTATTAGCTTGGTTAGCTCTGTCAACCAAAACTGTATTTGGTTTGTTTTGTTTTCCAGTTATGGAAGACCAGTATAATCCACGACTGATCAAAGATCTTCTACAGGATCTGAGTTCTACTCTCTGTATACTGATTAGAGGAGTAGGAAAATCTGTATTGGTAGGCAACATCAATATTTGGATTTGCCGATTAGAAACTATCCTTCTGTGGCAACAACAATTAAAAAATCTTCAGATGAACAAGGTATATTATTAAATCATATTACATAATATTTGGGGGAGGGAAATTATGTTGAATATTGCTTGAGAATTTGTAAGTGAACCAAGTTTCAAATACATTTTAAACAGTATTACTTGTTTTGTTTTTTAAAGAAGTAATGTGAAATTAGTTAATTGGCATCAACTTAATTTTCTAGTATTTTAATAGCTTTTCTCTAATGAAAACTGCTACAATGTCTGTACTGCTGCTTTGTAGTAGAGATGTATATATAGAATTGGTTTTCCCACTCAAATAAGTTTAAAAAAATGTTTTTAGTTTGTCAGATAGACATGGGGAAAAAGCCCGAATTTTTAGTTCCAAAATAAATTTTCTACAACTGAAAAAATAAAAATCTAAAAGGCATTTTGGAGGTGTATGAAGAAATCAGAAAGAGAGAAAATACTCAAGTAGCAATTTTACAGATTTATTCATTAGCACAGTTGCTTTCGTAAAAAAAAAGATAATGACTTCAACATCTGGATTCTCCTCATGTGACTGTGTTCAAAGCATGTGGTATGCACTGTTCCAGGGTTTTATAGTGGAAACTTCTGATGATAAGCAGGCAATTTTTTTTAATCGGACTGGGTTACTCCTGGAAGAAATGCTATAAGATATTGCCCACTGTAAAGTCATACAACTGTATTATCTATTGGCTTTCAGCTACGAAGTTTTGAAATTGTCTTTCCTGTGTGAGCTGGTTATCTGAATAAACCAGCTACTTTTGGAATAGAAGGAGAAATGAGAAACCTGGTCTCAGCAGTTTTCATGTGCCAGGCAACCACAGCACAGACACTTCTGAGACATTGCAGTTACTGCTGCGCTTGTTTCCTTCCCACCTGATGCCTCCCTCGGAGCTGTTTTACACTGCCTGAAGTAGCCCATGAGAAATCTTACATCTATAGTGCTCACATAGTCATTCCTCAGCAGAGGACAGCCCCAGCAGTGTTTGTACCAGATGGCTCTATGGAAAGTCAGGTCTAGAAGTGAGGTGAATGGCTGGGAAGGAAACAGACAGAAGTGTGAGCCCGTGGGCACAGGGCTGCCGTGCTGCCACTGCCTTGGGACAGGGCAGCTCTGCTCCCTAGGGCTGGCAACTGCCCACGCTCCCCCCTGCCAGCTGGGACACTGCCTCCAGCCTACTGGGCCTCTGCCACCTGGCACTGTGGGCTCCAGCTTTAGTCATGTAGGAGCTGTGCTGTAACGTACCCCACTACAGTTCACAGAGGTGTGTAGTCTCAATGCAAAATTCCTCAGTGCTCTCATCTGTCACTGCAGATCTAATCTATGTATGAGGGGGAACTTTGTCCAGACTTCAGAAATTATCCCGCTCTCTTCTGCCTCTGACTTCCAAAATGCTTTCATTTTGTATCTCTGGTCTTCAGTCCTGTAGGCTGTATTCTATTCTGTACTCTAGTTGTCTTAAGGCAAGTCGATATGTGTTTTGTTTCTTAAGAAAAATGAGGAACTGCAGTGATCCAACAAGTTAGAAATAATTGGTTCATACCTTTATTATAGTTAAGGCTTTAGCACACTAAAGATGGAATTTACTATATTATAGTTGTCAAGACTGCATAATATTATTTTGAGAGAACAGAAGCGTTTAAAAAATAATTTGACATTTAAATAATGAATTTGGGATATATTTATTTTAACAGTAGGAAAGCTATGAGTTATAAAGCTTAAAGTTTGTTGCTCCTTCTGTACCATTAGTCATTTAAATTTTCAGTAGCAGTTAGAGAATAATTGTAGGCAAGAATCAAGCGTAGATTTTACTCAATGATTTGAAAAAACTAAACCAAGACCTAAGAAGCCTCTAAAGTAAAGAATCTTAGTTGTACTTTATACTGTCAGGTTTTGTAGCTAAATGTCTTCAATTCTTATTTCCAGCAAGTCAACAATGGACTTACGCTTAGCGATCTCCCTCTCCATATGCTGAATAACATCTTATACAGGTTCTCTGATGGCTGGGACATTATTACTCTAGGTCAAGTGAGCCCAACTTTGTACATGCTTAGTGAAGACAGACAGTTGTGGAAAAAACTCTGCCAGTACCATTTTGCAGAAAAGCAGGTAATAAACTCTGTTACTTGTATAAATGTAGCTGTTTTGATATCATATGCTAATAATGGAGCATGAACGTCTCCTTTTTGAGATAAAAGTGTGTCATTGTGCAGTAATCATGAGTATTCTCTGTACTTGGGGCTTGATTCCTCCTAAACATTGCATTCAGTATGTCTGTGAGTTTAGGATAACTACTGGGCTGTTTTCCTGCATTAATTTCAAAGTGTCTATTGAAAGATGGGCTTTTTTAACAACTGCCTAACCAGTGTTGTAGAGAATACCTCTAAAGTGTTCCTCTGAAGTAGAGCTTGCATTACCAACTAAGGTAGGCTGACATGTTACTCCAATTTTTAAGCTACATGAAAATTCTGGAGAAGCCAAATTGAACTTTTGCTAAGAAGACTAGAACAAATGCTTTGAAATTAATACCAAAAAGAGAAACAGTACTTTCCTGTCACTTCATAAAGAGCATTAAAGTAATCTAGGAATGACTCCAGAACTGTCTTCATTTTCTGACATTAATAAGTGCTGGGGAAAAATCAGATTAGGTGACAATAAACCTAAGAAAGTAGAAGGTACCTCATCAGCTGGAGGAAGAACTTTTGAAACCTAGTACATTCCCTACTGGAGGAAGTGAAAGTGCCCATTCTTAAACCTGGCAGGTTGAAGTTGCTTGGTGACTACCAGATTAAGTATCATTGTAATGGGGAAGACAGAACTGAAGATCAATTAACTCATGCACCATTGACCCAAATAAGATTTTTTTTGTTTTTGTTATTATTGGGTTGTTTTTTGGTTGTTTTTGTTTGGTTTTTTTTTTGTGAGATGCAAGGTTTTAGAATTAACTGTGGAAAAACTAGACAGACAAAAGCAAACTGAAAACCCATCTTCAGAAGCAGCCCAGAAGAATTCAAGGTGAAGTTACAAGGATAACAAATTTAAGCTTAGGTAGCAGTTGAGTGGGTTTTGAGGGTAGATGAGGTAAGCTCTATTGAACAGTAACAAAACTGGTTAGAGAGGAACTTCTTATACTAAGGTAACGCAGGGAGAAAGATCCTTAAGGGTTTCAGTGAAATTAGCTATCCCTGTGCCCCATAAAGTACTCTTGTACAGTGTTCCCAGTGTGTTCCTGAATGTTCATATTCAATTTCATACTAAGTTATTAATGATAGAAATCTAATGATATTCCCATATCACATTCTACTTCTTCTCTTTAAAAGTGTACTGGCTTAATAAGCCACAGAATCACGTTAGGTTGGTTTTTCTGTCCTCTGCAGTGTATTTGTTGAACCATTGAAACAACCATGAAAACATAATTGATATCTGAAGAGCACTTTAGGAAAAAATGAGAGCCATTATGAAACAAAGTGAAGTGTAACTGAAATCAGAAAGTTCTCTTTTCTCCCTGATTCAAGAATTGTTTTCTGAATGAAGAAAGCCCTCAATGTATTAGCATTAATCCACACTGAGTGGAACAGAAGTCTTTTATAAATACATACTTAATAAACCTTGGCTCTCAAGCTGTGGAGGAATAGCTGTTGTGCTGCAGCTAATCTTTACATGCAGGTTGGGTCCTCAAGAAGTACATCAATCACTAATTATTGCTATCCTTCTAGAAAGATCACAACTAAATCTGAAAAATAAACATGTATATGCTTTTAAAATTAAAGAAAGAGCTTTATTTAAATCCATAATGCTTTACCAGAAAACCACTATCTGTAATGCACAATTATGTTTTTAAATCTCATTCCTGAGTGGTTTGGTTTTTTTTAAAGGATAAAATTAATTGCTTAGAGCTCTAAATACTGTTTTGTTAAATGCTTCTTGACTATAATTAGAATAATTTCGAGACAGTAGAATTAGATCAGCTGTGTATGGCCTAGTTTTTCTTGGCAAATATGCACTCTTCTATTTTTAGTCTTTGCCTTCCATCTTTTTTGTGGCCAGATCTCTCACTGCTTTGCAGAGATGTATGATGTCAGAATGTTGACTTCAAAGAATTCTAGTTACAAAACTTCAGTGTAACTACCTTCCCCCCACCTCCCCCCGTCCTTTGCCTGAATCGACTACCACAATTTTAAAGGAAGATATTAATTTTATGTCTAGTTTTGTAGGCATTTGATTCCATCAGAGAAAGGTCACATTGACTGGAAGCTGATGTACTTTGCACTTCAGAAATATTACCCAATAAAGGAACAGTACGGGGACACCCTGCATTTCTGTCGACACTGTAGTATTCTGTTTTGGAAGGTAAGAGCTTTGAAACAGATAATCAGAAATAAATTCAAACAGCTACTGGTGATCAACTGCAAGGACAAATATTAAGGTCATCTTATCAGCTTTCTCATGTGAACTGTGATTGGATAACTAATATCTAACTTTAAAATAATATATAAAACTTCCATATAAAATCTATATTAAATTCTAAAGTTGTTTTTAATCTTGCCTTCTTATTTCTTGGTATCTGATAACCTCAGTACTTGGAATTGCAATGAAAAGTGCCATGTGGAAAGAGTTACTCTGTCTACTTTTATTAATTTGATCTTATGGAAAGTTGTGAGGGACTAGTCTGAAGTTAGTGTTTTCTAATGATGCCATCGTAATCAATAGATGTCTAATGAGAAATAATTAGTACGTTTTTCCTACCATATTGGTGTAGAGCTCTATATTTTTGTATTTTTGCTCCTGTCCCATATGAAGCTTGGAGGAATATTTAAAACTTTATTCAGAGTGTATTTTACCCTGGTTTTGAGGTTTACCATGAAGCATATGTTGTCTTACAGGATGATTTTAATTTCAGTAGGGCATTCTCTTCTTTAACTTGTGTGATTAGGTAATCCTCCTTTTGCTCTGTGTTGCACTGTAACAGAGCCTTCTAGTTAGTGAGACTTTTTTAATTTTGCAGCTGAAAGATCAGATATGGGTAGTGTTAAGTGGACAGCAAAGGGCAAGAAATGTTTGAGAAAACTTGGAAAATACTCATATTACTCATATTCTAATTAACATATATTAGTTGCTCTTGTGTTATCTTTCTGTGATTTTTAAGAGAAGTTGTATGTCCGTGTGAGGCTTTTTAATTTTCCTTCAAAAAAACCTAAGCTGTTCAGGATAAGCTAAACCCTGCTAGAAATAGCATGTTCTTAATGATGTTATCTTGAAGTTACGTATTTTTGGTATTACGGGATCCCTTCCAGGTAGTAGTGTTTTACAAAATTAATAGTAGGAAAGCAGGAAGCCAGAATTGGCTTCTACTGTGAAAAGCCTGGGCATTTTCTGAAGGATCTGTGTCAAGAATGACTAAGAACTTCCATTGCAGTGGAATAAGTCTTTAGCATGTAGCTCAATACATAGGGTAAAGCCTCTCTTTGAAAGGGGAAGTTTCAAAGATAAGTACACAGATGGATTTAGATGGGCATTTGTGGTATCAGATTTCTCTAAATTGCCTGCCTTTACTGTGTAGAGTTAATGCTTTCTAGAGTCAATTTCTCCCATTTTGATCTTGGTATAATTGAAAGTACAAGTCTCTAATATTAGGAATTACTTTTAATGTGTTTGGAATTAAATGTTTAACTTTGCAGATGATGTGGCAGTGAACCTGTGCAGGTTCCAGTAGTAGATTATAGTAGTCCAGGTGATAAGACACCTGTTCCAATCTATTGGTGGAATAATAGGGCTTGTTTTGGACTTTTAAATTCTTTGAAGCACAGCACAGGAAGTTTTAAAGGTGCTTTGGATTGATGAGCAGGACCTCCTAGATCACCATTCCAGTGGTGACTGTGTCATCCTAGAGATTTGGGCAGGTCTTAAAGTGACAGTGCAGTTAAGATTAGTTGCGTGCTTCTGCACAAAAATACTGGAGCAGGTGTTTGGGATCAGCTGTTCAGTCAGCACGTTGAGGAAAGCCATTATCCCTTTTAATGCAGCACTCATTAGACCATCTGGGATACTGCAGCCAGTGAGGCCCCCAGCACAAAGGAGATACTGATAAACTGGATGAAGTTCAGGTGAGGGCCGGGTAGTCAGGGAGGCTGGAGGACTTGCCTTGTGACAAGTGGCTGGAGCAGACTGCTTCAGAGGGACGTAAGAGCTTGCCATGAGGACAGCAAAGCAAGGGAACAGTTTGTCCGTAGAGTTGATGCAGTTTCCATCCTTGGATATGATCAGGAACTGACTGAATAAAGCTCAGAGCAACCTGGTCTGTTCTCACAGCTTAGCTGGCTTTGAGCAGGAGGCTGGGCTAGGGACCTTCTGAGGTGCCTCCCAGCCTGATCATTCTGTGAGCCTACATTGCTATACTCCTTCTCTAGTCTTGGTGTCTAAGTCTTGTCTCTGTCTTAAAATAAATGATGATCAGGCTGAAATAGATTGTTAAATTAATTTATTTATGCATAATTGGCACCCTTATTGGCAGGGACAGGTTAATTGTTCATCTGAAATATTCTCCCTCTTTTTACAGGGCAATATGGGTCAAGTAGTGCTGGTCACTCAGTTATATGAGGGAAAAAATAGTGCTGCTATTTTTTTTTTTTTCAGGCTCTTGTGTCCATAGCCTTTCCCAAGCTTCCTAAAGAGAGGGAGAAGTAAAACAGGGGTGAGGGGCAAAGGGACAGGAGATATTCAGGAGATATTTTGTTAATTATAGAGAAATGCTGTGCTAGGTGAAAATATTCTTTAATCAGAACTTTTACCAGGTTTTGACAATTTATTCAAGCTTCAGTATCATACTTGATTAGATTGTTAAATTAAATATGTAGATGAGTGCTTGACATCCAATTATATGTGTAATGCATAGCAAGAAAAACCCAAAATAAACAAAGCTAAAAACCAATAAAAACACTGCCTCCAAATTTTAAAAGAGAAATCATGGTTACTTTACAGAGGAAAAGTAGCAAGTGTTTGAATCTTGAAACAAATCGAAGCACTATATTCTTCAGACAGCTGATAACATGTAAAAATTTTGTTTCTTCTTTTAATGGTACAATTAAGTCAGGCAATTTTTGTTTCCAAGGTCATTCAGAAGAACTTCAGGCAGAGCTGAACACTTCATCATAAGGCATCTATTTTTTTTTCTTCCCTCATTAGAGAACAAAGCAAAACATTGGAATGTTTGCAGAGAAAAAGGTGCTGAAATGATCAGGGCATGAAGACCAGGAATGATTAATTTCTCTTAACTCAGCTGTGTTAAAGCTAACAAGGAATGTGACTGCTCTCCATAAATTGTTTCTCAAGACAGAAGTGGTTTAGAAGCATGAGACTACTTAGGGAAATTATTTACGCTAAGGGACATCCTTGATGCAAGTAAATTGTAGTTTTGAGTAAGCTGAGAGTTAGGAGTTTCTAAAAACCAAAACTACAAGGGTCTGAAATAGCCCAAAAGCACAGGCCTAGCTAGTGATGAGAAGAATTTTCAGCAATTTATAAAATTGATAATATAATGTAATTGGTGACAGTGTGAGAGGGCTACACACAGGAAATTCCTGGAGCCCTCTGTTTTGTGTTCTTTTCAAAGAAGGCCTTGCAAAAGAAGGGACTGATGGCTGCTGAACTGAATTAGCTATTGAACTGTTGATGTAGGGAAATGACTTTTGACTTTTTCAGTATGCTATAATAATCATAGTGGATTTTTAACAAATCTTTTAGAGTTTTTCAGGAAGAGGCATTTGTATTCCTGTACTTGTCTAAAATCTGTAACCAAAGTAAATTTTTATATATCACATAGGAGTCTCCTAAGTTCTTGTTGGAAGTACAGTGACTTTTGTATTCTTCTGGTTAGGAGGGAGTCATAAGCAAATTTTCGTATTGAATGTCTGTTTTCAAAATGATTTCTTGTTAAAGGACTTGTCTATGATGAAACTGAGAAAAATATGTCATTTCAATAGTGCAAAAGTAATGACTAATTATTGTGTGATGTCTCTCTGAGTGCTTTTGTGTATACTACTTTTTCTGTTCCACTAGGCACCATTGCAATTGTGGCAGGTTCTTTTATTTTCCTAAGCTTATTTAGTAGCACTTTACAGTTATCCCAGACATGGCTACAGAAGTTGAAATGCCTTTTCTTCTTTCAGTTTTCAGGGCTTTATGAAAACAGTGTGATCACCTCACATAACACTTGGTTTTAGACTTCTTGAGACTTGTACTGATTTT
This sequence comes from Picathartes gymnocephalus, assembly GCA_013390045.1. Classification (NCBI taxonomy): domain Eukaryota; kingdom Metazoa; phylum Chordata; class Aves; order Passeriformes; family Picathartidae; genus Picathartes; species Picathartes gymnocephalus. The sequence goes on from WEKY01041629.1 coordinate 191,188, forward strand.
GGTTCTCAAAAAGCTGCTTGTGATTTGCCACAAGAATAAGACTTTTTCTAAATGGCTTATGAACCTTTGCTTAAATAAACCTTAACTCTGCTTCTTTTACTTTACGGCTCTCCTTCCTGTTTCCTTCTTCATGATCTCAAAGGACTACCACCTTGCTTTGTTACTCCAGGTATTTCCTGTGTCTCATCTGTTTTCATTGCTGACTGTTCTGTAATGTCAAAGTGAATAATGTGTTCCTTTCTAATCGTCTGATGTTCTTTGTTTTGATTTTTGTTTCTGCACATCATGTTTAGCAGCAGGAATAATTTGTTTCTTGTTCCCTTTTAGATAAAGGTAGCAATGACTTCTCATCTCAGCTTTTTATCATTTTGTCTTTTATTATTGCCATATTCCCTCTTAATGCTATTTAAACTAGGAAACATAATTCAATTTCTAGTGAGCATAGGTGTCAGTGAGGTCAGTCAGATTTTGCTAAGAAATGGGTTTCTCTTCACTCAGTGTTTTTATAAACTGTTTTCTGCAGTCCCTGATGCATTTAATTCAGTACTTAAATCTGAAGAGTAACATGTACCTTAGATAACTTTCATACAAAGGTACTAAAATTGATTTTATTCCACTTGGAATGCTGTAGTCATATTTACTTTTATGGAGAATTTCTCTGAAAAGAAATTCCCCAAAACAGTCTGTATGTGACTTGGGATAGTCAAGGGAAGCAATTATATTCCTGTCTTCTGAACGAAGAAATGGTAAAAATACTTATACAGAGGCTCTTAATGTCTAGATATGCTAGGAAAACAAGTACATTTTCCAGTAAATGTTCCTTCTGGGGAATTCTCTTCTTACTTTGAAAGAAGTCTGCTGTAGCTTTGATACATTAAAATCAATATGATTTTAACACTTTATATTAACTATAATTCCAATGAAAATATATTTCTCTTGGAAGGAAGAATATTCAAAATGACAGGAAAGTTACGATTCTTCTTTTCAGTCCTCATCACTTTTTTCAGTGTAAAATTTATGTTATTTTCAATAATTAAAAATACCAATAACCGATCTCTGAAATTTTTATTCCACCTGTAATTCCTGACTGGGTAGAGCTTTCAAAAGTGTTTTTATTATGATGTGCAGAGGAAGCAGAAAGCACATTATAAATTCAGTGTAAAATATTCAGGACTATAAATAAGTACTAAAAGAGGATAAACCCTACCTTATTTCCCAGAATTATAGTTCCTATGGTGGTTTTTTTCCTGAAAACTAGGAAAGTAATGACATGACATTGATATGGCAATGGGTAGAGAACATAATAGTCCATTAGCAACTACCTTTAAGAGTGTTTTCTGGTGTGGTGCAGCTCTTCCTTGCAGGTGTCATCTCAAGATGAAGATGTTCAGTTTAACACCTCTGGTCTTGGTCATCTGTTCTTTCTCATCTGCACATTCCCCCAGTAGGCAGTTCTACCTGGGTCCATTTTTTATGTGTGTTTGTCTTTCCCTCTGTGTAATGAATCTAACAACTGTTTTCAGGTGATGTTAAAGCAATTATTAAAAAGTGGGAGGATGAGGAGGTGATACCACCTGGTATATTCATGTAGTCCTCCATAGACTTAGTGGAAAAACGGAAAAACACAGATAATAAATCTACTGAGTGACAATTTTCACTGGAAAAGCTGAGCAATATCTAGAATGTGTTTCACCTGGTGCACTTTGGTGCTGCAAAGACTTGGGATGGGAATGTGGCAGTGAGAAAAAAAATCACTTGGAGATTCTTTCCTTCTATGAACTGAACTGCATGTAATTTCACTTCCTATGGAAACAAAAGCAATGAAGACCACAGTAGTCTGTGATCTATTTGCCATGTATTCATCTAGTTTTCTTGCCTCACATGGTGAATTCATCAACATTGGTGGAAAAGGGAGAGAAGTCCCTTAAAGCCTGGTGAGGACACTTCTGAGCCTTACAACAACACTGACCAAGGTGTTCAACTTCTCCATTGAACTGGGAAGGGAACTCCTTCTCATTACACTTCTGCATTTCCCTTGTTTAGGGGGTTCTAATAAGATGCAAAACAGAACTTTTTCTTCAAAGGGAATTTGAATATTAAATAATCAGGCAGTTCTACTGAGGTCAAATTTTTGTAAGAGAAAAGAAAGCACTGCAGGCTTAGTGAATTTGTAATGACAAAGCCTTTCCACCCTGTCTAACTTCTCTATTCCTACCTTGCCTAGGTGTCAAATTCTGTTTTAAGGCAGTGCTTTCATTTCACTTGGGGGAAAGGTAGGAGTGAAAGATGAGAGAAAGCTATTAAGGGAAAGACGTAGCAAGGTAGAAAAACATTTAAGACTGGGAATTCAAACACACTGCTTAGGTTTTTGGAGGAAGTTATCTGCTGCCCATCATTTTCAAAGCAAGGGACTTATTTTCCCCCAAAGTAGTAGTTGACTCCAGGATTTGATTAAACAGATAATTTAGGTTCAACAAAGCAAGTGCCTTTTTGTTATGCTTTTCCAAAAATAAGGGATAAGGAAGATGATACTTTTTCAAGGGCTCCAAATCAGGTTCTGGTTTTGGTAAAAGGAGAGAATTGTTTTGTTTTGGTTTGTTTGTTTTTTTTCTCCTAAATTGGGAGTGAGGCAAGACTGCATATGAAAAGAGAACTTATTTTTCTTCTTCATTTTTCAGGATACAGGACACCCCTGCACAGCCAGTGATCCAAACACCTGCCTCATGCCAGTATCTCCTCAGCATTTCATTGATCTCTTCAAATTTTGAGATGTTCAGTAGGTGTTCTCCTGTGTTTGTGGCCATTTTTGTGAAGAATCAGGCAGGATATGTTATGCTTTTTGTGCAATATATTTAAGTGTAATGTTTTATTGTAGTTCAAAAAAATAAATGGGGGAGATTATCAGAGAGGTTCATTTGGCATATATTGCTTTTGTGTAGAATAGAGAGGAGGAGAAGGAGAAACATTAAGAAAATTTCGTTGTCAGGAAATCTCCAGTGGACTTTTTTTCAAGTCCAAGAAAAACCACTTTAATCTCAACTTTAAATCCATGCTTTTGACGCCTTAATAGTTGGTTAAAATTATGTAGGGGAGTTTTGAAAATTTCATGGCAGAATAAAACTACTCTTGCAGGGACCAAAGGAGGGTTTTTTTGTTAATCCTTCTTTTTATAAGCCATGGTTTTCAAAACACCTCCATATAATTTGCACTATTATAAACAATAGGCCAATATTCTCTTAGACTCTTATTACATCATTGTAAAGGTGGCATTAATTATTATGAGCTAGTGAGTAAAATGTAATTGTGGTTATATCTGCTGTTGAACCTATATGAATGAAGGAAATCAACCAATTTTTGTACATACATTATGCAAAAATATTTATTTTTCTTAAGAACTTTATTAAACATTTAACCTATCTTAGCACATCCTGCAGAACTTGTGAGACCAATCTGGGGCTACTGGAAATCTTTCTGATGGTAGCTACAGCCTTCATTTATATTGCTTGGAATGTCTACAAGTGCAACTGCATTATTTCATCTTCTAAGAAGAAGACATTATTGAAATTTAATGAGAATGGAGTTGCTTGTTTCTGGGCTGGTACAGTGGCAGAACACTATTCTACCAACTGAGGTTCTAACCTGACAAGCTATGGTAAACACTGAAAGTCAGTCTGAGCTGGAGAATCTTCTGCCAAGTTAATTAGATGATAAATTCTCCAGGAAGCTATTTTGTTCTATCCTGTAGAACAAAATGAATTGCTTGGCTTAAACAGGTAAAGGAGAAATTATGGAAGTTTTGGGTTTGTCAGTGAAATTTAACAATATGTAACATACAGAAAAAAATAAATAATGTACCATATTCTGCACTTGCTTGTTCTGAATCCAGTTTTGTACAGTGTAATAAATCATGTTTTTATCTGTTACTCCTAGAAGCCTCTGGTGCATGGAGATGAATCAATTTGAATTTTGTAAGATCTTTCTGTAACCTGATGTCTGTAGAAATTGGTAATGGAATGAGAAGCATACAAGCTGTCCTAGTGCTGTTGCTTTACAGTAGTTTGTTGTATTAGTCCTTTTTGTAATAGCATAGCTGGGCTGTTAATAGGCTGCACAAGAAGAGGAGAATATTTATTTCCTCAAGAAATAGTTTTATGTTAAATCTTGATGATTTAACTGAATTGCTGATAGGTGGATTTTTCAATACAGGGTTTTACGGAATTTTTTTTCTTTCTTTCAATTCAGGTGTTGGCTGTGGCCATAGTTATGGTCAGGTGTGTCTCCAAGGACCTCTATTTTTATTCCTGTTCATTCAGAGCATTGCTGCAAGCCTTGCTTTCCCAGCCAAGTACTGCTGTAGCCACTGGATTTGTTAAGGACCCAGCAGCCCTTCTTTAACAACAATTTGTGCCCCCTTTATTTAATTCCTGTCACAGCTAAAGTGCTTTCCTGTCTCTGTGACCTCAGTAGCCCTGATAGTGGCTGGTGATGGCTGACATCCACTAACCATTCCTTTACCATGGTTACAGTTCTGCTACCCTTCATAAAACTTCCTGTAAATATATGGATCCTTTCTCTGAGAGCTTGAAAGAAAGGTTTTTAAGCCAGTATTTGGTTTAATGCTGCTGTGAGCTCTTCCCCCTTGTGCTGAAGGCCTCTGCTGATGTGCAGAACCATCTCTCCTGCAGACAAAGGGCAAAGCTCTTACACTGTTACCTGAGAGCTGCCCAGCATTGAAAAGACAAATAAGGTGACAGCTGGGGAAAGGTATTTAGAGACCTGAGAAATCTCTCTCCTAGCCACTGAATTGAGGAGGGAGAGAAATGACTTTAACATCTTACAAGCCATTTTAAGACAGGTTTGGAAAAAATTAGTATCTGTAAAAACTAATTTTCTGTTCTCTTAGAAGTGTCAGGTGACAGCAGTCAGGCATACTCTCCCTTTCCCTTTCACTACTTGTTGTCTTGCTCTTTCTTCTGTAGCACAAAAGCCTTTGGTTAAGTTCTGAGATGTGTTCCTGTCTGAGGTGGCAGGAGCTAAGGTGAAAAGCAGGACTCTGCCCTGTATTTAGGAGGCTTCATTCTACTCTCACAGGCTGATTGAGGGTGGAAGGGACCCAGCTGAAGCAGGGTTAGCTAGAGCTGGTTGTTTAGGACTTTGTCCAGAGCTGTGTCCAGATGGCTTTTGACTACTCTGCAGCCTCTCTGGGCAACCTGTGCCAGTGCTTGGTGACCTTCACAGTAACAAAGCATTTCCTGATGTTCAGGTAACACTTCCTCTCTGCCAATTTGTGCCTCTTGCCTCTGGTCCTTTCAGTGCCCACTGACAAGAGCCTGGCCCCCTTCTCCTTCCACCTTCCTTTCAGGTATTTCTAGATGATGACATCCCCCTGAGCCTTATGTTCTCCAGGCTGAACAGTTCCAGCTCTCTCAGCTTTTTCTCACAGAACAGAAACTCCAGTCATCTCCTTGTCTTTACACCTTTATCATCTTTGACTCTTCACTTGACTCCCTGCAGTAGGTCCTTGCAGCCCACTAGCCTAATTTGTGTCAAGGGCACATTGCTTGGCTCATGCTCAACTTGGTATCCACAAGGACCCCCAGGCCCCAAAGCCAGTGCAGTGGCTTTTTAAACCTTTCTTCTGGGTTAAGAAAAAGGGATTTAAAAAAAAAAAAAAAAAAAGAGGCAGGAGACAAGATGTGAACAGATGTGCTGAGAAGCATTTCTTTTCAGAACTCTTTTTTTAAAAAAATCTTAAACACTGAGTGCATAATCACATTGCTGTGATCAGTGTTATAAGCCTTTAACACTGACAAAACTGAGCTTTGGGAATAGTTCTGCAAACTTGTTAAATTTTTGGTGAATGAATTGCTTAGACTAGGCAAATAAAAGCTTTATTGTGAGTGACTATGTGATGGGAAGTCATGAGATGCATAAGAAGATAACTTCCAACTGTGTTACTTAAGCAAAAAAGCTAAGGCTGTGATTTTGGTAATAGGGCTGGTGGTGTTTGGGGTTTTGTGTTGGTCTGTTGAGTTTTTTTTATTTAAATCACATAAAGACCTGGGAAAGGATTTCACCTTTAGAATAACAATCTTGTTAATACCTCACCTGAAGCACAGAACATATTGTGACAGCCTGAATTCATCTCCTTTTCCTTTACTCCAGCACTTATCATGTAGCCTAGAGTCACTGTAACCATGAGAAGGGTTATGCCTTAATGTGAAACCTCTGCTCTTCGGCCTCCTGTGTGCTGCTGTTCCAGCCAAAGAAAGGCAGGTGCCCTCCTGTTCAGCAGAAAGGGTTCTAAATGTGTTCTAAATCTCTACTGCACAGGTTTCTTTCGTTCCACAGCTTTTGTCCCCAAACCTGGATCTCCTTAAAGACAAATTCTGCAGTGGCAATGGTAGGAAGTCATGTTTTAACTGTGGCCCCTCCATGATCACTTCCAAATCCTGGGTGATTTGGGTTTTAGTGAATTCTAGTTCTGAAAATACCAGTTCAAAGGCACTTAGGACATTCTCTGCCATAGTCCACAGAGAGCTTGAAATTACAATTTTGAAAAAAAAAAAAAGGTCTCCCTTCCCCCTCCCCAGTCACTACTGTCCAAACCTGTCTCTGAGAGACTCCTGGCCTTCTTTTATTACATTCTCTCCCAACAGTTTCGTTCCCATATTTCTGGGAAAAGACACTCTGCCATGGACCTTCTCCAAGAGCACTGTGTGAGCTTTTCTCCTTGGATGTCAGACAGGACTGAAGCTCTTACCTGGAGAAAACAGAGGAGTGGGACCTTGCTCTTTCTTTCCCCCTGTTCCCCATCCTTGGGAAATGCATTAAGTTGCTTTAGGAGAAGGAAGAAGCTGAACTTCAAGAAAGCATCAAGCTCAACCCAAGAGTTCTCCACTAGGACTAGCACTGAACAACCAGTGGCCTTTGTGCAGTCTAGAAGGCAGAAGCAATGAGGGCTAGCAGGAAGGAGAAGGGGGGATGGGGAACAGTAGCACAACGTTTGGGATTTCATGGTGCACAAATTAGCATATTTACAGCTCCATCATTGATAAAGATCTTACAGGAAGGCTAGACCCTTAATATCCAACTAAGGTTGCTTGAATTGGTAGAGGGATAGACAGTTGCATTAAATAAATCAATATCAAATGTTTAGAGACAGAGTGTAGAATATTGAAACATTAGCTAATTATGTTATTTGCTTGCAGTGTTTTTATACTTTCATCTGCAAGGCTCAGGTCAAATCCCTCAAAGACACTGGAACATAATTCTCAGCAAAAATTCCTACAAACTTGTGTAGGATGAGGGTTACCTTTAATGCTTAAAATGTCTCTATTGAAGGACATGACAGCTAAGTGGATTAGAACATGAGAGGTGAGAGTAAAGGTGGATTTCTTTCTTTTGATTCCCATGGGCCACCCTCTGTGCCACACACATGGCAGACATGCTGGTAATGTTTATTTCCTGCAGGTTTATGTGTACATTCTTCTACAAATATGAATAAAACAGGTTCAGTTTTATATTTGTTGCACTTTATAGTCATTGTGCCTTCAGCTGAAAGCTTTTCTAACAATTTTCAAGGCCTACACCAACAGCCGCCACTTAATTCTAAAATTTACTTACTTGATTTTTATATGCTCTTCCCACTTGAATGCTGTTTTTCTGTAGTATTTATAGCAAAACAATAATGGAAGAATAATTAATTTGCTAAAGTCAGTTGCCATTCCCACATAATGCTCAGATATAGAACAAATTTCCACATGCTGAGAGCACCTCTTCCCAATGTTTTGGTCCCTATTATTCTCTTAGGCACAGCCATTATTTTTAGCCCTGTTCCTACTGGAAACTTTTAAAGCTGTAAACCTGCACTCCCCTTTAGAACTTGGTGCATTTATAAAAGCAACACTGGCAGCATTTGCACTAGATATGCTTGACCATAATGCAGCAGCTCCTGCAGTTGCATGTCCCAGGCTACATCTGCTATTTTCCCTTACACAGCTCCACAGTGCAGGGCCTGATCCTGTGCCCTTCCCCTGCTCTTACACTGAAGTCTCACCGTGTTTAAGAAGTGAGATCACCACTAACCAGGCTGAGTGTTACTCCACTGCCTAGTTCAGCCTCCTCACTTCAGTAGATTAAGCCTACCACCACTTAAGCTCTTGCTGCAAGCTCCCCATGTGCCTTCTGCTGATCCTATGTTTCTTCTGCTGCCTGCACTCACCGTCCACATTTTTTGTCAACTAAATCTAATTTATGGGCAGAGTAGTATGGAACAGATCTAGAGAAGTGTTTGCTGCAAGTTGCAGAGCACCAGTGTTACAAACAAACAGAACTTGCTGTTTGTACCTGTGCACAGGGAATGTTCTTTTCAATTGCTCAGCACAGCCAAAAGTCCTGGTCTTGAATAGGAACACCATGAAAAAACACCAGGAAAAAGGACTAGAAGTGTGTTCGTTCTGATTATCTAAGACCAAAACCCTGGCCTAATAGTAAGTATTGGTACTAACAGCTGTAGGAACATTCCCAGATGTTCTGGACTTCTTTTTATAGTGTGCTTCATTCCTCGATGCCAGAACATCTGCTCCTTCCCTAGTCTTGCAAACGGTCCCCATGTGCCCAGCGCATCCAGTTCTCACTGCACAGCTCAGGAGCTCAGAGCTGGCACCGTGGCCTCAGCTGCAGCTCACCTTGGCCACAATGGTCTGGTCAGGTCACACCTGCTCTCAGGCAGGGAGCACTGAGGCAGCCATGCCATGCAGATGGGTTACTGCATTCAGAGTTAGTTTATAAAATGAAAAAAAGGAGCATGTATCTTTTTCATTAAGTCTCTAACTTTTAAAATAACCCTGTGTGCAGATTTACTCTATCTGTAGTATGACTTCTGGGAATCTTGTGCTTCATCCCATCAAACAATGGTTTACTTCCTAATGGGAAGTGATGCTTGACGTTGGTTGCCAAGTTTCTGTCCAAATGTTCAAAAGATAAACTGTTTATAGGCCCTAACTAAACAAACAGAAGGTATTTCAGCCTAAAAGGGGAGTGTTGGTCATGAGAAACACCAAAGAGTGGGTCTTCATGTAATCAGGATGTCTTTGCATTTGTGACACTCCCCCAACAAAGCCAACAGACTACAAATACAAAAATAAAACAAATCAAAGAATAATTAATATTAATCATCTTGCATATTAGAAAGCTTTAGCAGAAAAAAAAAATAATATGCCAAGTACAGTACTTGGTGTCAGGATACATTGGTCTCCCTTCCTTTCTCAGCACAAACACACACGCCACAGTGTTTCTCATCACTCAAATACCAGAAGAATTTAGCAGTGTAACCTTGTAGAGAATCCAAGACTCCTGGACAAACAAGATGGTCACGACAACAGCATCTGGGGGTTTCAAGGAAAAAGGTACAAGATAAAGAAGGCCAAAAGACATTTCTAATTTATAGGAATATTTCTGTATCAAATCTGATCTAATCTTTACTATATAATCTCAAACAATTAAACCAGTCAATTCTCTGAAAAAGTATTAAAACTCAACTGTTCAGTCTCCTCAGTACAAGGGGCTGGAGCAACCAGAAAGCAAAATATCAGATTATTATTTTCAGAAGTGGACAAACCAATCTCATAAAACACAGCTGTGCACTTTTCTATGCAAAGAATAATCGTTTTTCTTTTCCAATAGCAAACTCACAGTTCAAACTGTGTTATTAAGCTTCCAGTAGTGTTATTTGGGTCTCAAGAGCATAAAAATTTAAATGCCAGCCAAGCTTTTACCAGATTGTTATGGCCTCGAAAAGAATATTCTCACTTTCTTGCATCTTTTAGTAATTGCTAGACACAGAATAGGAAAAATTTCTTCCCAAGTACAGAGCAGATATTTCTTTTTTGATTACCAGTGATAACAGTTGGTAGACACCCTAAGAAAAACCACCATTTCCCTACACTTTGTTTACTATTATATATTTCATATACATTTCAATTATTTATATTCCTGGTTTTTTTGTTGTTTTCGTACTATTTATTTCTTTGTAACTACAGAAGCAGCATTATTTTCTGCTATGATGCTGGTGGCACTTAAAATAAATGTAATTCTCTCATTTTGATTTCTAAACTGGCTTTTTTGCCTATATGTTTGATTCCCTGTCTTGTATGGTACAACAGAGTCATGCTACTAGAAATTTTTGAGACTGACACTATCTAATGATACACATCTTTGCAAACTATCACTGGTGATAAGCCTTTTAGGAAATTACTTTTCTTCTTTACAGTACTGGTTTTATTTCCCAGATACATTAGAAACAAAGTAGGCACTCAGAGGAAAAGAATCAAACAAACCAACCCAAATTAGGAAGAACAGTTTGGATATGCAAGAAACAGCTAAATAACATGCACATTCATGTTTTCAGATTGCACACGACCTACAGTTTTGTCATCCAAGATTCCCATACAATAACAAGCATTTTGAAAAGTCTCAGAAATTGAGACAGATGCCAAGCCAAATTCACCTGGACTACGGAAACACCTATGCTCAAAATTTGACAGAGTCCTTGTCTGCTCAGGCTCTGAAAATGCAGGTCCTTCCACTTGTCTTCACCTGCCTAGATGTACATCTGACCCACCTGTGTCTAATCTGAGGCATCTCAACAGAGCCTTTTTCCCCCCTAAGAATGTAACTTGCATGAATCAAATTTTCTGGTTTAGCTACTTCACGCACTATGGTAAGAAACATCTTGCCTAAATGTTCCCTGCTAAGTCTGTGTAGACAACCACAAAGCCAGCAGGCTGGAGTAGAAGAATGGGAGGCTGACAATGAACTTCCTTCTGCCGCTGCTCCACTGGAAGCAGTGGCTGCTCCTCACGTGTCACCCGCCAGGCCGTGCAGGTCTCACCTTGTTACAGGGCCAGTGTGTGTGAAAGCATTGCAGGTGCTCCACTCTACGTGCAGTTGCTGAAATCTTCAGGGAAAGAATGCTGCTTTGCCTGAGCTTTCATAATAGCCAGTAAGTTAAAAAAAAAAAAAAACAAAACCCACAACATTTTAAACCAATAAATACCGAAACAGCAAAGTATTTTTAGTTTGTTGAAACCAATGAATTCTTGCCACTGTAAAAGCAGTGTGTGATGCTTTAAATCTAGGATGCTGCAACTTCCGAGATGGCACGATTCACAGAGTTTGGGCAAACATTGCCATCACTTTCTTGGCCATGCTCTGCAATGATCCAAGTAATGTCACAGAATCAGCTGAGTTGGAAGGGACCCACAAGGATCACTGAGTCCAACTCCTTTCCCTGAACAGCACTGTCCCCAAGAGTCACACCATGTGCCCAAGGGCATTGTTCAAGCACTTCTGGAGCTCTGCCAGGCTTAGTGCTGTGACCACTCCCCTGGAGAGCCTGTTCCAGTGCCCAAACACCCTCTGGGTGAAGAACCTTTTCCTGATCCCCAACCTAACCCCCCCCTGACACAACTTCAGGCCATTCCCTCAGGTCCTGTCACTGGTCAGCACAGAGAAGAGATCAGGGTCTGCCCCTCCTCTTCCCTTCACAGGGAAGCTGTAACTGCAGTGAGGTCTCCCCTGAGTCTCCTCCAGGCTGAACAGACCAAGGGACCTCAGCCACTCCTCACACAGCTTCACCTCAAGGCCCTTCAGCATCTTTGTGGCCCTCCTTTGGACGCTTTCTAATAGTTTAATTATCTTTCTTATATTGCGGTGGCCAAAACTGTCCAAGCAAATGGAAACATATTCACATGACAAACAAAATGGGACCAAACAAAGTCAAAGAATAAGGCATTTCAGGTCAAACTAAATCTTTATTCATATGGAAAATACTACTTTTCTTTTTTGCAAATGATGCTAATAAATAAAAATACTCAGAAAGAACTTTGCTCAGAGCTAAGTGACTAGTAACAGCCACACAAAGCTTTTAATTCCCGTTAAAACCACGCCAACCATCATGCATATTGGCTACAAGAAAGCAATATAAACTATATTTTATTTTGTGCAATCTTATCATACAATCTTAATGCTACCTTCTTCTAAAACATTTCACATAGATTGAAATGCAATTTCAAAACAAATATTAAGGGACATATTCTACACTTGTTCCACATATGGAGCTGTGTATAGCTTAAGCTCATAACTTTTAATGTAGTTAAGCATCTAACAAAGGTAAAAGATGAAAGGACCCCATTCTGAAAATTCACACACATTTATAAACATGAGAGAAGGAAAGCTCACACCAGTGAGTTCTCAACAGACAAATACATTATTAAAGCATAACAATAAATTATATTAAATTTAATAATGTTGAGCCTTAAAATGGTTATTTCTGAGGAAATATCACTTAAAAAGCGCACCAAAACTTCCACCACTAGGAGTGAAGCTGGAATTTTACATATCTCAATTTCCCACTTTTGTTTTATAATAGGCTTCAGATTTGTGAGCATATTCTTTATCATACATCTAAAAACAAATTGAAAAAGGTTGCAGTTAAGCTGTGCATCAAACACATCATCAAGGTGAGAAACAGGCACTTGACAGTATAATGTGCAAGGCAAAACCCTTACTGGTCACAGTATAAATAGGTTCTTCAGGAGTGAAATTAAAAGTTCTCAGTCCATCTTTGAGAGCAAAATATTAAGGGCTGCGAACAGACCTTTTTCTGTTCTTTCAGATCAGTACCAACAACCCAAATTAAATACTAGCTCATGCCTTAGAGGGTATTCCATAAACTATAAAATGCAGCATACTTTACCCAAGAATACTAATTCTTTCCTATAAATAACCTCAGCATACATACTTGCCCAAGGCAAAAACAGAATTTACTCACAGACTAAACAATGCAATATAAATGCTAACCTTTTCTCCCCTATTAATATTTTTTAATATCTAATGCAAATTTTACATGTATATTCACCAGTTGCAAGATTCTGTTTTGTAGCACAAAACATCACTGTTCTTTTATATAGACTTAAGAACAGTGCCTTTTAGCATCCTATCAATATTAGGAAAAAAACCCCAACCAACTAAAACCATTTTGCTACAGTTTCCCTCCAGGCACATCTCAGCAGAAATCTCCAAAAAACAGCTATGCAGGAACTCCAAGCCAGAAAACTACCCATGGATTGGAGGAGAGAGGAGAAAGAGAGAGCTAAGGAAGGAGTAATGTGGCAGTGACAGAAACAAGCTTAGAAAAAAATTGCATGCATCCCTTTTCATCAGCATAAGCTTCTTGCAAAAATATGTTTACAAGACATCTGTCATATAAAGGCCTATGCTTTCTTGTAAAAATGCTGATTTTCTGTGACATGCTAGCTTCATCTTCCAACTGCACCAGCCATATTGCTAGACAGTGAAGTTTCAGTTCTGTTACACCAGTTTAACAACCAGGAGAGAAAAGGCCTACTGTTCACTTCTTATTAAACTTTTGGTTTGATTTTTATTCATGAATGTTAAAGTAGTCTGTGTGTGGGTCATATAAACAAAACAGAAACTAACTTTGGATCTGACATCAGCTGCACCGCTAGTGAGAGACAATATGCTAAAAAGAGGCACTTTTATTAGTCATATATACATTTCAAATCTCAAGTTTAACATTTCACCTTCTTTTACCAAAAAATCAAAGTATCAGTAGCTAATAAGACAGAACTTTTCAACAAAAATGCTTCAGAAGGTGTGTGCATGCACATACTTGCAGTGGCTCAGTTACTCAGCTACCCTGAAAATGCCAGAGTATAATTCGATCATTGCTTATGCAGTGGGAAAGAAGGAGAAACACAGTCAAAACCAAAAAAGCTGTTTGTAGAACAAGGATCAGCTATTGTAAAAAAATGAAAACATATGCTCCTCCATAAGAAGCAACTTATTCCTATATCCTGATTCAACATTCCCCCAGAATATGGAGATCATCTTACACTTTACTTAATGCTGTTTTCCAAATTTTCAATCATTTCTATTTTTGGCATAACATGCATCTTAAAAACTGAAAAACTTAGCTTTGTCAAAAAAAGTTCAATATTAAAAAAAAAAAACGCCAAAAAACAACCAAACAAAAACCAAAATAAAACAAAAGCAACTACCCAAAAATCACAGGAGGAAAAAAAAACCCCAAAACACAAAAAGACCCCAACTCTGGAAGACCCATTTGACCCGACTGTTGGTGACAATCCTGCAGTGGAAGGAATTACTCCAGAATAGTATTTTCCCACGTCACACAGAGTACAGCACAATGTGACAGTAAGCATTTTTGTATGCATAAGCTGAAGCATATGCTGAGGCTGAAGATTTGGAAACCAGTACTAAGTACAAGCATTCTCCCTGCAAGTGACAGACTGGTATTCTTAGTTAAAGAGGGACACCATCAAAACTAAAATTTTGAATGGCCCTCAAATACCAGAAAAGAAACAGGACCTCAAGCTAGTGGAAGTTCCTACATAAGGCAGTCAAATTTACAACCAGTGTATACATTCACTAAGGAATTACTTTTTTTTTTTGGTAAAACCAACAATCTGACATACTGCAGAGTCTGAATGTGAAATATAGGCACAAAATAGATTCTCTACTTTTTTTCAGTGTGGAAAACATAGCTATTAACAATGTATTAAGAAAATTTACTATCAGGTGAGCAAAAATTTATAACAATCTGAATAAAACAAAGTACTGTATAAAGGTGCAATATTGAGCAGATTTGATTTTGGTTTAAACATATGAGTAAATCATGGAACTGTTCACTTCTTACATATAAAGTATTTCACATTACCAGTATCATTCTAGTTCTTCCCAGTTGTCAGTAAGGTTACCTTTGCTTTGACGTCTAATACTAACCAGCTTTCCAGCTGATTTGATACTCCACCTGGAACTGTTTCCTGAGCTGGCCAGGTTTGTGTATTTTGTGGAGCCTTTGGTTTCATCTTCCCAGCCTGACCAGGCTGTATAGTCACTTAAAGGAGTTGCTGCATCACTGGCAGAGTCAGCAGTGGTAATCTGTGGTGGTTCCCATCCTTCAATTTCATCTGGTTTCTTAGATGGAACATTCTGTTTTATCACCAAACTGTCCCAAAAACCTGGCTTCTTTTCAGACTTCATCTCTTCCTTTAATTTTAAGTTTGTTCTAGAAAATAACAATAATGTGGTGATTAATGCCTTCATTTAACAATAAATAAACAACAAAAAAATTCAATTAAATTATGTTTTACAGTAAGGAGTGCTAATCATTGTCAGCCTGTGGCAGCAAATCCATTGCTGTCAGCTTAAAGAAAAACACCCTCACATACACATAAACCAAAACACAGCAGAATCTTGCAGTGATAAATCAGAAGAGGACTGAGTATAGTCATTTTCTATTACAAGAGAATTGACACACCACCATCCCCACCCCGTTCCTGTGGGGTGAATTCCACAGAGCTGCCTTTGGAAATATATGGAGTATTTTAGGATGCATTAGAACAATTTAGGACTTTAAACAAACAAAACAAACAAACAAAAACAAGTTAAAAAAACCCCAGGCATACAATAGTAGAAGGAATATGCAAATGTTTTAACACCAGCTTTAACATTCACTATGTTACTGAGTTTCACATACCTGTTTCCACCTCGCCACTTAAACTTTATGCCCTAAAATAGTTTATGTACACAGTAATAGCGCTTTAAAGATACCAGGCCTTTTATTAATATTTTCATAAAGATCTACACAATATCATGAAAACAGCTGTTTTGTATTTCTGGTAAAAACACTCAAAATCCTCCTCCTGAACCCAAAAAATAACTGTAACTTCTCTCTCAGACACTTGAAAGGCTACTCGTATTATTACTTTTCTTATTCCATTAAGAATCCTCAACCTGAATAATTTTGCAGCATGAAATATTTAAATTACAGAATGTCAGATGTTTATGCATAACTTTATAAGCAGGATTATGTATATAATCAAATAACGGGCCACAAGGAAAGGCTGAACACCAGGGGTGCAACACACAAACTTTAGGGCTCAATGAGCTAAAAAGCAAATTGAAAACATTATCTGTAGTAGCATATCAATTCCTTAGCCACAACTAAACCCACCACTGAATATCTTTTAAACACTTCTGTTAGAAGTGCTGTGTTCCATTAAGTAAAGCTAAGCTCTATCATATTTAAACAGAAGCAACTCAACCAATACCTTTAAAAATCACTTTTCCTTTACTGAATTTTGAATTTATGATTCCTCAGAATTTTCTTTTTGCTAAAACCAGCCACAGACTCCAAATGCTCTTCTTGTATTTTGTGAACAGCACACTTAAAAGTTGCATGTGTCTTTAAAAGTAAAGTAAAAATCGTGGTATATAAATAAAGAAAAATATCCCTAACTTATAAAACAGGCAGTTGTCACAGAAATACCAAAATAGCTTTCTCATTGGAGGTAATTCTGTAACCATACTTCTGCTCTCTTCACTGTATTATTTGATTCTTATATTCGGAATCAATTGCAAAGCATTATTGCAGGAGCCTAGCATCTTAATAACACCCATAAAATTGCACAGGGATAGTATCTGGGAACTTTTGGGAAGTTTTATGGAACAGGCTTAAATGGAAATAAAATATATGGATTTATATTCTACATTGTTTATTTATATACATACACCCCCTACATGCATATATATTCACTTGCATTCTGAAACATATGTATTCCCAAGTACGCTGGAGAGAAAGCCTGCTACAGCAAGTCTTACGAAAGCTGGTATTTGGCAGGAACAGATCTACTGCCATGTGGCATATCTGCTTCGTAACCAAGGTACTGAGGCAGCACATGTAGGTAAAGCCTACGGATCCTTGTAACAGGAAGATGGCCTGTCCTAGAAGCGTGTTCTGTCCCGGGAACTGCTCTCACCATACCAGCACACAACTGTGCCAAAACACAGCTCAGTGCCCACAGGGAAGACTTGCAGATCCTAGTACAGCTACTCCACTTAACCTTTCTAGGTGTAGCAGGACTTCAAGAGAGAGAGTAAGGCATGTAAAAAAGGGGATTTGTAAACTCAGCCATAATTAATCTCTAAGATGAGAGTGAAGTGTGAGAATGACCCTTTTACTCACAAGCCTTTACTACTTTTCTACAGTAAAAAAATTATTATGGAGCTAAATTCCTTTTTCTTCCTGACAAACCTAAAAATGTTAAAAACATGTCCTTTCCTAATACAGCATGCCTTATTCATTGTAAGCTTAATGTAAACACAGCTTTGCCCATAAACCTTTCTGTGTCAGTTTGACTTCCAGGAGTTGAACACTACTGTTTCTCAGTGTCCAGCTCCATTACTTTGCACAGCTATTTTCTGTTCCAGTGAGTGTATTTTCATAGCAGCTAGACCAAATGGTTTTACTCACCCTTTGGATTTTGGAGACTTGCATCCTGCTAGCAACTGCTGTTCATCATCTTTATTGAACATAGACGTCACTTCCTTCCAACCCCGGAAACTTGCACCTTGAACCTACACAGAGAAGTAAATCCTCATCAGCGTGAGTGGCACACTCACAAGCACAGAGTGGGACTGTCACTGCTGACACTGGGGCTGACAGACAGCAGTCACAGTGTCTCCTGCACGTGGTGCCACTGGCAGTGAGCAACTCCATAGACCTGCAGAGGATGGCCATGCTTGGGAAAAGAGCTGGTCCGGTTACTGCAGCAAGAGCTCTTCCTTGCTGAGCAAACCATACAAATCCTTGGTGGTTTTGTGATGTCATTGAGTACAGCTGGGCTCCATTTTAATGTATCACAGTAAGAAGGGAATCTAGGCAGCTTTAAGACAGTCTAAAGAGCTTCAGTAGACAAGAGATGAAGCAGGCATTTCTAGAAAGACTCACAACAGACGGGACAGCCATATGCATTATGAAACTCTTTAGATTTAACCTGCTTTACACATATTGTCCCTCTGTGTAACTGCTAAACTCCAACTTCCAGCTCTGCCCAAAAGAAGGGTAAGAGCATTGGCTCACCAGTGCAATGTAAGATGTGGCACTTGTACACTACAGTGTGTTCTCCAAATTTACTGTGACCATTAAGCATGCAGCATAAATTACTTTTTAAACTTTATTAAAGGTTTGATTCTCCCTCCCTCAAGGCGAAATAACTAGGTATAGGTTATTTTTACTTTGAGAGCATGCTCACAAAAATACACGTGTGTGCTGAGCACAGACTATGAAAGCTGCGGCTCTTCTTCACAGGATCCAGTAAGAACAGCAGTGATAGTCTGTCAGTGTTACTTGACTATATTAAAAAAAAATTGATACATTATGAAGTATAATAAAAACAAAACCACAGCTGTCAAGATAAGCAGGAGTTTTAGGCAAGGGCATGTAGTAATAGGATAAGGGGGAATAGCCTTATGATGGAGGGTAGGTTTAAATTAGATATTAGAAAGAAATTCTTTACTGTGAGGGTGGTGAAGCACTGGTACAGGCTGCCCAGAGAAGTTGTGGGTGCTTCATCCCTGGAAGTGTTCAAGGTGAGATTGGATGGGACTTTGAGCAACCAGGTCTAGTGGAAGGTGCCCCGCCCATGGCAAGAGGGTTGGGACCTAGATGATTTTTAAGGTCTCGCCCAACCCAAACCATTCCATGACTCTATCATCTGTTATCTTACTAAAATTCTATTATTTCAGGCCTTTTTGGGAAGGAACCTTTGCTACCATAGGCAAAAACACAGCTACAAGCTGCAGTTAAAAACTCTTTTTCCCTTTAAACTGGATGATGTAATTCATAGATAAGCTGTCTTCTTTCAATAATGGTGTTTCTTCAAGTCATTTCCACCTAATAAATTTGCTGACTATGAAAAAATAGAACCACCTTGTTACTAGTTTTCACATAACAATTCAAGACATAGAACAGGCTTAATTTAAATTATATGCGCCTTTAAAGAATAACATTGATGAAAGACTGCTTGGAGAGAAGCATTTATACACACACATTCCATACAAGAAAAAGGATATACCTGTACGTACACCTTCTTTAATCTAGAACATCATATATACTTTGTCAATGCAATCCCAACCTTTGCTGCACTGTCTGGATACCCAAGCAATCCTCCAACAAAAAAAAAAAAAAGTACCTATATCTAGCCAGAAGCTTTCCATACTTTTTAACTTTAGATTTTTTTAAATTTTATTTCATTAGTCCAATTCTGATTCACAGATATCTTTAAGAACAATTATAAGAAAATTTTCTATTCATTGACAAGCAGATAGCATGTGCAGGTCTTCAGATATTTTACAAGCTCTGCACTCTTTCTACCTGTATGTAAATCACTATCTACATACACATTGTACCATTCCTTCCATATTTTCATATCCGTGGCATTTGGTAGGTACATACAAGGCTAACAACCAGCTTGTAACTGATTTATTCTTCTCTCAACTAG
>WEKY01041632.1:222-80691 GCA_013390045.1 Picathartes gymnocephalus
TGCATTATTTTTCCTGATATGAAGGCACATTGCTCAGCCTCTTTGCCTTTGGTCAGATATCAGCAACACAAAATGATGTCTTTGTGTAGCAGTTTTGTGAGGAGTAGCAGCTCTGGTCAGTATTTCATAGATTCATTTTATTAGTCAAGATCTAAAACCTTCCCTTTTCTCTCCCCATATGAGGGTGGGACACTTGTTCCACAAAAGACTGGTTCTCACAAGACAGTGGGACATTTATTTAAAAGCCAAATTTGAATCTCTGAGAACTTTTCTTCCTTCCTTGTTTTGTCTGGGAGTGGAAACAAAAGGAGCAAAATTCCACTACTCCCCCCCCCCAAAAAAAAAAAAAAAGAAACTTGGTGGCCATATCTCTCTCAAAAGCTTACTACTTCAAACTGCATCTTGGATTTTCCTTACATCCTTGGAAACCTTGCTGTCTTTACGTGGATATGAATTAATGTCATTCAGAAAGAATTGGCTCAGTACTGATGCTGCAGAGACCTGGCACAGTGATTTCTTTAGCACTTAAACTTTTTGGTGAGATTGTTTTACATGATGTGTATGATCTTCCTATCTGCAACACTTCAGAATTATACTGGGCTGGCTGCTGACCCACCCAATCCAAAGCAGAGCATCAGAAAACTATCGTGAAGTAGTCTCTTCACAACATTTCTCCAATCCTCTTCCAAAAAGCGTGCAATTGTTGCTGTTGGATTTTAAATTCTCTTTTCAGGCCTGTGTATCTAAATAAATTCCCACCCGGGCAGAATGGTTTTAAAATATTTGGCTAAACCAGATGTGACTGCACTTCATGGCGTTGGAATAGTTATTTGTAGATAAAAGAATACTGTGTAAACATTTAAGGGTCTCTCTTAAAGTTTGGAGAGAATAGCAGTTGGTCTTTAGCAGGCCTTTCTCTGGAGTTTTGTTTTCATACCCCGAGTTAAAATAAACATATTTTCTGGGCTGGTCATAGCAGATTTGTAGGAATTCTGCAAGTTTTGGCCCAAATTCATATGTGAGTTTTCAGACGTAAACCTGGGGCTCTTTGAATGAAATTTAGAGGATGAGTTTCTCCCACACTGAAGCCAAGGGAAGTTTCACCACTAGTGTCAAATATGCTTGGGCCACTGGTCTTAATGCACTCATGTAGTGGGATCTATTCTGCTAGCACAGTCTTTACAGAGCAAAGGAGAAGAGAGAATTGAAAGGTGCTACAAGTCACCAGCTGTGAAATGACACTAGGAAGAAAGCTGGGGTTTTTTTCTTGCCTTTGGGACTTATTTGCAGCATACCTACAAATCCATCTGCATGTGTGGCTGAGAGAATTGCTGCCCGTCTGTGCTCTGGCTGCCAGCGTCTGTAATACCCTGAGGCTCCAAAGCAGATCCACATGGTAGCCAGCTTTCTGTGTAAGCTCTCTTGTCCTCATGTAATCAGAGTCCTGCTGAGGTCATTACATGATTGACCATTGATTTCTGTTGCCAGCATTTTGACCCTTTAGAACCATAGTGGGATTAATCAGCAGCTGATCTGACTTCATGTGTATTCATTTTAAGGGGAGATAAGGGCTCCCGGGGGAGATGCTGATCAACTTGAGAATTGGTGAAGGAAGATGTGTTAGGAAACTAAAACTGGGCAGGCTGCTTAAGTGAAAGAAAAGGGTCAGTAATATGGTAAAGCTCTGAAAGTATACTTATTACAAGCTTCCTTTAATGCTTCAGACGTCAGATCACTCTGTGCCCAGTGTGACATGGATCTCTGCCTGGGTGGCATGCATTTTACGGGTGAACCACACAGTTTTCAGCAGGTTGGAAAAGAGTACTCAAAGGTAAGGTGTGCAGGGATCCAAACGATGAAACCTGAAATTTAGCCATGAGATAGCTTAGATAGATAGTGTCTGCTTCTCAGAAAATTATCTTTGGAATATCAGTGGCACAGTATAAGCGTGGCTCTGCAGGTCTCAATGGTGCACTTGAACCTTCCCAATAGATGGAAAGATAACACAAGAACACAGCCTGGGGTGCTCCAAGCTGTGTTGTTGGGGTTTTCTTCTAAGGCAGACAAGGAACTCAACCTCCCAAGCAACAATACATTACAGAAAACGAAACCCAAAAAGAATAAGGCACTATGATGTGTGAGCAGAAAGGAGGAGCAGCGCTGAGAGTGAACTGGCAGCAGGCTTGGTGTGCTGGGGCTGCGCTTAATGCGGGCTGTCTTCCTGGTGGGAATGGTGTGCTGGGACAATGGGAGCCATGGGTTAGTAGAACAAAGATGGAAATGAGGAGGAAATTCCTTTTTAGCACATTTTGCATGCTCAGCCACCATACGAGGTAGGACTGCCGGAGACAGTAGCTGGATATTAATAGGTGACATTAAATAATTGCGAAATGTACATGCAATTGAATGCTTCTCTCTGCAGCTATCCAAGTGTTCATTATGCCATAAAAAGTAGTTGGTTTTACACCCCTGTGTGTACAAAAAGAGCGCACAGTAGCAAAATTCAATTTACATGAAAGATGAGAAAAGATGAAATAATCTTTAAGTCATTTTTATTCTGTGTAATTTTATTGTGAACAGATAAACTGTGTATATCTCATTGGTTTTGTCCAAGTTTACACTAGATGTTACATTATTTCAGAAGATGAAAGAGTCAAGGGTAATCATGCAAGTCCCTGTTTACAAATCTGTTTTGTTGAAGTCTCTGACATAAATATATGAAAGTGAAAAATCAGAAAATGAAGAAAACAGCACAGACATTCTCATAATAATTGTGGTTCACATAAAAATTGATCACTGAAGCTTGGTCACTGGCTGCATCCAAAGTTAAGCATAGCCTGTAGCTTGTCTGTAAAAATCAAATACTCTTTTTCAGAGTGTTAATGGAAATCTGTTACTTACGACTGACAATGCACAAGTGATGCTTGTAAATAAGCTTCAGGTTTTCTTCCTTGAGTTGTTTGGGATTTTGAGAAAGCAAAGCACTCGTTCCTGTTTGATAATATTCTGCCTCAGTGAGAGGCATCCTTGGGGCCTCAGCAGCAAATTTATTCTGAAAAGCAAAGTTAGTGCATAAATTAGCCTGTATCAAAAAACCATTTTGATTTTCTGACTCCCATATGAGATGTGATTTCTGGCTTTACCCAATTCTGCCTTCATGGCAGGCTTTTTTTCCCCCAGCAGCCTATGTCATTAGCTTATCAAAAAAACTGGGGAGAAGTTAGGGGTATTAGCAAAGAATAATGGATACCCTTTGAAGAAACTTTTTGTTTCTCTAACGCAGTTTGGTGTGTCCATACTTAATGTTGACGGCTTCTGGGTTTCCAGTGGAATAATTAATTTGCGTCACTGCTGTGCAGCATTTTGGTTCTCCTGTGTCCTAATGCCTAGAAATTTCTTGAGTCCTTGACACGTATTGTTTCATGTACGCTTGTACTTTAAATCAGATGTCCTGACCTTAATTATCCATCCTCGTCTAAAGTAAATTTATTGTATGTCCTGTCTGAAATGGGAGAACTGGTTTCAGGTGCTTTTGTCTAGAGGCTGATATATGGAGAAAGATTCAGTGTAAATGGCTGTGTTTGCTTATTTTCCAACAACATACTAGCTCTGACTACTTTCAGCTTGGTACAAATTGTATTAGGGCTCCATTCTTCTTTCTTCTTTTTTAATTTATTAAACTAAGTAAAACTCTTGTAGAAATTTAGTGGGTTTGTCTGGCAGGTGATAGGGAAAACCAAGAGAAAGCTGGACAAAATGGAAGTAAGTATTCAGAGTTAATAATCTCTGATCAGCAATTTAATGAGACTGGGTGCATTTGCGAGTAGAATAGGCAGAGAACAAGCTGAATATCTCTGCTGTTTGGCACGGTGGTTATGTGCATCTCCATTTGCCAGCGTAAATTGTTTCACTCTGTGTGCTGGTGTGGAGCTGAAGACTATTAGGAGGAAGCTGTAAGTGCAGCAGTGGAGTAGTTGGGCTTGGCACATGGTGGGGAACAATACCTGCTGAGAGCAGGGGTGAGCCCACAGGGCTCACCAGCCCTCCGTCCTGCACCAGGGTCTCCCTGCAGAATAGGACTTAAACTGTTAAAAGACTCTTCTGGGGCAAGGAAGAAGCAGGAAATGGTCACACAGAGAGATTCAGGCTGCATGAGAGGGGCCAAAGGTGACAGGCATCATCCCACCATCCCTGCAAGCAAAGCTGGAGCATGTGGCTTGGGTTTGCAGCTTTTGGGTACCTTTGAGTCAACAGCAGTGGGTTTGGTGGGAGCTGCTCTCTGTGGAGCACTGGGTCCTCAGAGCCATGTAAACTGTCTCACAGATGGGGTCTGTAGGAGGGTAAGTGGGCTCAGAACTGCAGGCTTGCTCTCTGCTTGGGTCTAGGCTGCTCTTCAGAACTTGCTGCAGTTTCCCCAGAGAAATATTAGTATAGCCATGGTGGAGAGTCCAAAAATACAATGTTTACATGTTTATTTTGTTGGGTGAGATGATTATCAGGAAAACTTCCATAAACATATTTAAATTATTTAATATCTTAACCTCTGAAAGAAAGTTTCTCAAGGTTTCTCAGAAACTGCTGTGTGGCTCTCGAGGCACTGGCATCTTACTATATTGCTGTCATTTTGGGCTAGTTTTAGAGATGGTAAAGGGCACGTAGCAATCAAGTGGCCAATACATTTCCATCACATTGATAGTATTCTTGTTGATAAGTGGAATCCAAAAATAAAAGAGTGAGACAAGTCTGATCCTTTCCAGGGAGGCATTTTGCAAGGTCAAGTTTGAAGGGGAGTTTAGAGCCGATGGGTGATTTTGATCTATCTCTACCTGTATTATAGATATTCTGCAGAGATATTAGGTTTGGTCTGGAAGCCTTTACCTGAGCTGCTGTCCTTGTATGTCACCCACCTCCATGAGTGTCATGGACAGGCCAAGTCTTCTGGGCTGTTTGCTACCCCATCTCTGCTATCCACTGAGGTTTTGTGCTTCCTTTGGGAAAAGCCTAAACTTGATCAGCAGGTTAAATTTTAACCTCTTGATGGAGGTGCCATAAGAGGTGTCACAGCAGGTCTGATCTGTAAAGCTAGGGCATTGGGACCAATGTATCTTCAAAGGGAGGCAGAACTGACATGACAGGCAGAAGATCCTCACTAAATTCTCTGCCCAATGGCCTCACAACATGGTTCTGGGTCCAAAATATGAACTATTGACTCCACATGCCTTTGAGCTTTGGGCAGTCAATTATGTCTGCAAGATCCTGGGAGAAGCTCCCCATCCTTCTCTTGGTCTCTGAGATGGGTGAGGAGGAGGAGAGCTGTTTCACTCCCTCCCTGCTTTCTGGCAGAGGGACACAGCCGAGCTGCAGTCACATGCTGTGCCTTATAACTCTAGCGGGGAGCCCTTGCTGGGCTGTGTTGTCTCCTCTGCCCCATGCAGAAGGAACAGTGCCTGCTGCAGAGGCTCCCCTGCTGCCCTGTGTTCCCTGTGCCTCGGTGCTGCAACACTAAACTCAGGCCTCCCTCTACCTGCCTCTTTATTATCCAGTTTTCCTTTTATTATCTGGCTTTCTCTTATTTATGTCCCTTGTTAGAAGTCGATTTATTCATTTTAGAGTCCCTGTCTTTTCTTTGTCCTGGCGTTCATTTATTAGTGAGCCTCTTCCATCTTTTTCATGCCTGACATGAAGTATTTGTAAAAGCCTTTCTTACTCCCCTTAATCCCTCTGGCTAGCGTGAACTCCCCTTGCTTTTCTGCTACTCTTACTTTCCCTGCAAGTCTTTACTGATCCTCTGTAGTCTTGTGTGGATCCTCTCTATTTCCAGTATGCCAGCTTTTTTTTCTTTAAACCCTCAGAGTAGTCCCTTGTGAAGCCCCACTGGCTGCTCCTTCCTTTTCTCTGAATTTTTCTCTATCGCAGGGACTACAACAGACTGCATTTTCATTAGAGTGCCTGTCAGGATTCTTTTTGCTGCCTTTTGCACTCATGGCTGCTCAGAAAAGGGGTTGGATTTTAAGCACCCCTTTGGGAGGAACAAGCGACATCCCTCCTGCCCACAGCTCCCCCTTTCAATTTGCAAATGAAAACTAGTAATAAGGGACAGATTAAACAGCATCATGCCTGGGTGCACTGCTGAGAGAGGCTTTCAATGAGCTTGTGTCCTGCTTCTGAGGCATGTAGGGGTATGGTATGCAAATACAGACATATTTGGGTGTACCATGACCTCCCTGGGTTGGATTGCTTCACAAAGATGAGATATTTTCTCCCTACTTGCCATTTTGTGAATGCACACACATCTAAAACATCCTGTGCCAGTGAGTTCCACAGTTTTATTAATTCTGTGTATCTGTTTTAGACCTGTGACAGTTTCATAGGATGTTCTCTACGTCTTTAAAAAGAAACAGAGCGCTGCCCTTCTGTAATAACTCTCTCTGTGCTGTTAAAGATTGAATTGAATTTTATCCTAGAGGCCATTTGGTCTAACTACTTTAAATAAACACTTAAATATCTTCAAAAAAACTATAATGGGGTAATTTGGTATACATACATTTTACCTAAGCATTTTTTAAGGTGGGCTAGCAACATTCCTGTCTTTGACTTCAGATAGATGTGTGTGACATATATGGAAAGATGCATAGACATTATTTTCCTTCTGATAGGTATTTTAGAAAAAAAAAGGACATCATCTGTCTAACGCTGCAAGTGAAAAACATATTCAGCATTAACTTGGCTAGTATCCACATGAATATCTACTGCAAATGAAGTAATAGGTGAATATTTCAGTGACCCTTGGTGATGACTAATTCAGTATCCACCCAGTAATGTAGCAATATAGAGGTATGTGAATAAGGCATGAGGCTGTGTCCATGGCTAGAGTGTCTGTAAGCCCTAGAGCAATGCAGAACAGCAGTTGGGAAACCAGAAACACCTTCCAAAAAGAACATGTGTCAGGCCCAGGGTCCCAGCCCCAGAGAATGATTCCAGATGACTTTCAGAACTGAGGCTATTGCATAAGTGCATAAAACGAGATGACTGCGAATGCATGTGATCACCAGAGCTGTGTGACCAGTCGTTTTGAATCCGTCTCCTGCTAGAGGCAGAGCACTGCTTCTAAAATCCTTTTACCTCACTGTAATTTTAAGTGGTAGGTAGGCAGAGTCAAGTCACGCTCTGGATTCCCGTAATAAGGAAGCAAAGTGTCACAACCCATGTTCCCTTTTTGTTCCCTCTTGTTCTGAAAACCCCGTGAGTTTATTAGCGGTGCTGTTTTGAAGGGAAAGTGAAGACGAGGATCAAAACTGCCTTGTCATGTCCTTGTACATGGTGGGAGCCAAGCTCTGCTGTGGGCTTGACAGCGAGACCTGCTGAGCTGCACTGGTGCCTGTTAGGCTGCTTGTGTGTTAAGAAATTGGTAGCATCAAGTGGCTTGTTGAAATTCATCCTTTGCTCCACATGAGGTACTCTCCTAGCACATGAAGGAATAATTCATGCTCAAGACTTTTTGGCATAGGTATTGCTGTCATGATATTAAGTGAGCATATAGGTGGAGGCACTGGGGTAATAAAAGAGTTTTACCAAAAAAATGAGGAGAAACAGGAATCCTTGCATGGCTGTAATTTGTTAAAAGCCCAGACATACTGTATGTGAGATAGCAATATTAGTGGCATGCAGGGGAGCTGGCTCAAGTGCAAGCAGTGCAGCTACAGTCCTGGTACTATCTGGAAAGGAGGAGATCATTCTTGTTGAAAAGAAAGTGGCTGAATAAGGATCCACAAACAAAACTGGGAGCACTATGGTGGTCTAACCTTGTGAAAGCCCTTCTGGCTGCAAACAGAGTTGAAAATGCTTAGTGGGTAAAAATTTTAAGCATAAATAAAAATAGGCTTACGCTTGGACTTTTAGTAATAATTATATTAAAATGACACAATTCATTAAATAATGCAATACATTCACATCTCTAAATACACAGCAGCTGTTCACTTCTGTCAAACACGATTCCTTTAGGGACTGAATAGAGAAGAGTAACGTGCTGGCTTGCATGGTAATGTCCTGATGAGCACTGGGCTGCAGCCTGCCCCCAACTCTGTTTAACAAAGGGTGTTTCTCTGCCAGTGCCAGATCCTGGAGGTGCCCCTCGGGCTGGGCAGGAGGTGCCAGCTGGGCAGAGTAGGGTAGGGAAGGAGTGGATACAACACAGGCCTTGGAATTGTCCTTCTCAGGCTTTGTAGAAACTGAACATTAAGAGATGTTTCAGCCTAAGGCTATAAGCAGATGAATTTGGCCGGCTGTGATGTGCTGGAGTTGAAGCTCATAAAAAGGTTTTATTTAAATTTTTAAAAAAATATCATTAAAAAAAAAATAGAGCTGTGAAAAAAGCCTGCTGCTTGATGGATGGTTAGTTGAGAGAGGGAATTGTCTGAATGTAGTTCATCCTTGCCAGGCCTTTGGTTATGGAAGTCCTTGGCCAAGCATCTAATACATAATAATTGATACTAAAAATGCATTGATGCACCAATTAATCAGCCACTAGTTATATTTTCATTGCTTTCTAAGCAGAGGGTCTTAGCCTTCACACCAAAACTGAGGTAATGTTCCGAAGGTGTAGAAAATAGAAGAGTCTTACCAGCAGATGATAGGCACCTGTGAAGAGCCCAGCTTAGAGCAGGATTTGAGTTCTTGTCATTGTTGACATCATATGGTTCCTTATCAAAGGCAGTGAGCTGCATGTCTCCCTTTCACTCCCATGCTTCATTTAGAGACACCCCTGGACATCCAGAAGTGTAATTCAGACCTTAATTTCTAATCACAGTGAGAAAGTCTTTGCATCTTCTACCAGTCTTTATTAAATTAAGGGATTCTACAGAAAAACATCCATTTGCAATAGAATGCTGATCCTGAAGATATTATCTGTGACTTCTATGTTTTACCCTTTCAATAGATTTATACATAACTTTTTACTTTTACTTCTGGCAAATTTAATTTTCATATTATATTGAATCCAGTATCAGGAGGCTTGTAGTCCCTCATTTATGCAAGAAGAGAATTCAGGGTTAAAGTTGGCTCTCTGTGCCAACATCTGTAGAGAAAAATGACAATAATCTACAAAATTAGAAGCTCAGAGCTTGTAATTTCCTCCTGAATTATTCTTTCCTTGTTCCTTTCATATCACTATACTTGTATAAATAGATCATAGTTTATTTTTCTTTCCTGGTGATGGATCTGGAGTGTTTGTCACCTGTGCTCTCATATGATTTGTTGTGATATACTGAAGGTTTCTATCTTGGTAAGGATTTTTCTCTCTTGTTCTTCGTTTGGGATTCTTTTCCCCTCTCTTCACTGTAGTATTTTTCAGGCACTAGATTTTTATTCAGGATCATAACAGAAGTTTGATAAGAACACTCTAGAGAATGAAATTCTGTCATGAAAAGAGGCTTTAAAAAGAAAACCATGGTTTTATTATCTGGTAGACTAAATTGGGTGGCCCAGCATTTGAAGTTTAAAAGGCTTTATGTGCTGTTGGTGAAATTGAGCATAAGCATAATGATATGGCATTGACAGACTTATCGTTTGGGTACAATATCTTTATCCACTGCTGCTTTATACCAAATAGGTGAGCTCACCCATTGTCTGACTCACCTGCATGCTGGCAAACCTGTATGCAGAACATTTACTTTTCAACTTACATCCCCAAGAGTCAGCCCATTGCCTCTGGGGACAAGAAGAGGCAGATACAACATTAATACAGCTTGTCAAGAGTTAGCGTCTCCCCTCTTTTAATTCTTAATATAATCTAGGTATTCTTTGTAGGTCTTCTATTTATCTGTTTTCTTTGTGCCTTTACCTCACACTGAGCCCACAATGTAATGTGATGGTGAAATTGCAATTAAGTGCACCTAAATCAATGTACAGCTTTTAAGTTCTTCTCTTTTATCAACTGTATAAAGCCAGACCTCTAGAATGTAGTGGGGGGAAAAAAAAAAAAAAAAAAAAAAGAGGGAGAGAAGCAAATCTATCTACAGGTGACTTCTGGCTTAAATGAAAGGGAAAAAAAACCAGGGCATGTTCATTCCCTTTGTTTATCCTCTCAGGATCACAGAGGTTGTGTTTTCTGTTTTGGTGAGATTAAGCATTTGCAGAGGTTACAGGAATAGGGATACTATGGGTTAGATATTAGCATATTTCCTGTCTGACAGAGAGTTGACCTTGCAGTAAGACTTTAACTTTTTCCTTTCTAGAGCCACTGATAAACACTGTGTGAATTTTGAACTTCTATATTTATCAATATGTTCTACACATTTTAGCAGCAGTACTAGTGGTAAAATAATTACAAATAAATGGTTAACGTTTTATTATTTCCACCCAGTTTTGTTTTTCCCGTAGGGTTTATTTTAATTTCTGTTCTCTCCTGACTCTTTCTGCTCATCCAGTTGCCATTGCTTTTCCTCACATTGTTTTTGCACAGAAAATGGCACAGTGCTACTCTCTATGCTCAGACAGTTCCTCTCCCACTAAGGAGGTACTTTACCTCCTGCTGTCTCATGTCTGTCTTTGCAGATGAAAAAAATCCACCCAAAACCTCCAGAGAATAGCTCAAGTTCTGTGATACTTTTTCAATAGGTAATACAATCCTGTGCAGTAAAGGCTAGGCAGCTAAATTCAAGCACCTTTGCTGAAAATGTCCATCTAGCATCTTTCCTGCTACAAGAGTGACAGCCCTTCACATTTTCCTCTTAATTTGTACCCTTTGGTTGACTATAGTATTGATTTGTGCATTAAGGGTGATTTAATCTTTCTTCCACCCTCTTATTAAGAGGGTTTGAAACCCTACCTGGAGTCTTTATTAGCTTTTGACATCACAAAGGGAAATGTCAACACATAATGAGATAAATTTCAACATCACAGAAGACTGGAATACAACTTTCATGAAAGATGGATATAGGCAACACTTACCAAGATAAAAAAAAAAAAAGCCCAATAGACAGAACCCTTCCTTTTCAGCGTCTATCCATCTTTCTGTTTGTCTGTTACTGCATTATAGTATTTATTAGAGTTTGTCTTGCCATACAATGGATTGCCAGAATCATGATTAAGAAGCTTATTCAAATGAATTAAAAATGTTTAAATGAAAAAGACCCAGAGAAGTAATTGCCAAAATTTAATCAAGGATTTAATTTGTAGCACAGACCAGCCAAATGGATTTTGCCGTTTTTCACTGCACTGTTTGTACAAGGAAATTAAAAAGTATAAAGAGTCAAAGACTCAGCAGTGTAACCCTTTAAGAATATTGCAGTATGCTCACTTATTCTCATTAGCCGCATTATATCAAACTTGCTCCTGAGGGCTTGTAGTTTGCAAAGCCAGACCACAGACGGGGGAAAAAAGATGATAGCATTTTTTCCAAAGTCATAAATTACTGCCAGCACATATTAGATGATTTCTCCATGCATTGCTGTAAGCAATGGTAGGTTAAATATCCCCCTTCTTAATGCCACTTAGTAATAAATGCCCTCATTTTAGCATGTCGTCTTTAGCTGAACTGGAATAACTGAGACTAAAGAGCTGTCAGGGTTTGAAACAGAAACATTTCCCTTGCATTTACTGCTGAGAAATACATACATGGCACCATTATGCTCTCTCTGTTTCATTGATGATAATAAGGTATCATCAAGCCTGGCATATCTGTTTGAACATGTTTTGCAGAACTCTAATCATTAAGTAATATGTATCCCATTTCATCCATCATTTCCACACAAAGAGCCATACAGTGCAATTGAGAGAACAATACTTTATGAGCCATGAATAGCTGGAGCAGTGATAACTTCCAAGTAGCATATAACAGACCCAGAACTGTGCTCTAAATTACAGTGCTGAAGAGGTAGGAGGAGAGACAAGAAGTCCCTGCTTGTGAAGAGGAGGCCGAGATCAAGTGCACCTTTCTTTCCCATTAGTTGTGGTTGAAATAAACGTTCAGCAGAGTGCTAAATGCTCAGTCTCTTTCACAGGCAGAGAGGGAAGTTGGTGCTGCAGTGCTGCACTGCCTTGCAGAGCCTGAGGCAGCTGGCAGGATGGGGTGGAAGAGTTCTGGGTCATTCAGGAGCTCTGAAGTCCCTTTCTTCCAAAACTGCTGACAAGGATGTCAGAAGAAGCCAAACAAAGGAAACATGCAAACCACAAATGGTGAATGGCTTCTAGGTAGCCCACAAGAGTTTACAGATTCTCTCCTAACCCTAGAATTACATTAATTATTTTAAAAATGAGAAGAAATAAAAAAGCGTCACGTTTAGTACATAGCTGAGGTGAATCATACCCACTGTAATAGCACAGAATGGCAGATCAGTGTGTAGCACTGGGGGCAGGGTGCAGTGCAGTGAGGCTGTTCCCTTACTGCAGGAGGAAGGATTTGGTGTTTGTTTGCAAGTTTGAAGGAAATGGTGTAAAATCAGTGATTCTCACTCCTACGTCTGTCAGAGACAAAGATGATATTTACTATTTCTTCTTTTTTTCTGCTGTAGCACCTAGTGAGTATGTTTTATAGCAGAGAGGCAGGCTTAGTCTCTCCCAGCAAGAGGTTGTATCAGACACAGTAAGATATTTCTAAAGGTGAGGAGCCTTTCTGTGAGCAGACACAAGAACTGGCCGTGGCTTTCCCTGTTTCGCTCCCCCTGCAGTCCCTGGGAAGTCCTGCTCCCTTCTCCCATCCTGTGTGTTGGAAAAGGAGGGAGGTAGAGCTTCTGGAAAATGAAAACTTTCTCTGCTTGAGATCCTTGAGCTCATGTACTTGCTTAGCTTGCTTCTGCTTCTAGTAATTTTTGGTTTACATGATGCTTTTACACAGTTGCTCTCTTCACAGAGCATTTTTAAATTTAAGGCATCTCTTTCTTGCTCAGTTAAGTGGTTATAATTTTATTTGCACAGCAGAAGAGTTGCTGATAAACAAAGTTAAGACATTGGCAAAGGAAGGAATCCAAAATTCAGTGGTTGAGTTCCAAATATTTGAATTTTGTTCCTTATCCAGCCTTCTGAACATTCTAAAGATTGTGACAGAGTAAATTATGCAGCTGCTTCTAAGCAGAACTTTAAAAGGTCATTTTGTTACATGAGATCTGAGTTAAATTCATGCATATTTTTACTTCTTGTTTCCCTTTTAGAGACTTACATTTTTATAAACTGTGGT
The DNA here is from genome assembly GCA_013390045.1 of Picathartes gymnocephalus. Classification (NCBI taxonomy): domain Eukaryota; kingdom Metazoa; phylum Chordata; class Aves; order Passeriformes; family Picathartidae; genus Picathartes; species Picathartes gymnocephalus. Next base: position 13,394 of record WEKY01041632.1, read on the forward strand.
TGCAATGCCATGTAAAGTTCTTGCCTTTAAAAGAACAACTAAATACTTCTGAAAAATAAGAGCAAAAGCATTATAGTACGAGATGTCAAGGGCTATTATTATTCCACACATGCAACATTATTTTCACAATTCTAAAAGTTTTATTTGCCATTGAATTTCACCTATCACAGATCTTAACATTTACAGTGCAGAATTGGCTGTATGTTCATAGTGTTTCCAGTTGATGGGGCCCAAATCAGTTTAGGTGCTTTCCTTGGTCATAAAGAAAAGCAACTTAGGTCACTTTTAGATTGTGGCTAAACCTGTACCTTTTAAATTATATGTAAACCCGTATTTTCCTTTGATTTTTTTACCTTCTTTTTTGAGTTGTAAAACTAGCAGTTAAAACTTTTTTTTTTTTTTCCATTCCTGGTGGCTTTTTGGAAATCTCTCCTTTACTGGGATGTTTAAGGAATGCAGTCATTTGTCCAGGATTATTCTGAATGTCTGGATATGAAAATGAGAACGAATAAATGTGCCCCATACTTCTTCACGTGATTTCCTGAGTAGAAATATTTGTGCATGAACTATTTAGCTGATGTGTTGCAGGTCTGAGACATCAAGGAAAATCTTGGAAAAAGGGTCTTTTTTTCTTTTTTCCTAGAAAAAATTTTGCTGAACAAAACAGGCAAGTCCTGAGAAAGAGGAATCCATGGTAGTTGGTAGTCCTGGTTATTCTGCACTTAACATGGGAATCTTTCAAGAAAACAGTATGGTGATTTCTGTGTGAATTTTGTATTCCCCAAAATATGTTTATTTTAGTTGGTTATTGTAGAGGTAACAAAAAAATATGTGTAGCTTTCAAAAAAAAAAAAAAAGAAAAGAGTTCTGGTTGTTTGCTTTGGGGTTTTTATTATTGAATTTTGAGTTTGCTTCATTTTGTTGGGTTTTTTTTTTTTTTTTTTTTTTTTTTTTTTTTTTTTTTTTTCTGGTGACACTGTGACAGAACAACATTGTACAAAACCTTCTCATCTATAGCATGGCTTTAGCTTCTCCAGGGACCCTGCTCAGATTGCTGTTGATTTCCCATCCTTGCCAGTTCCTCAGCAGGAAATAAAACAGGGAGTTGCTGCCTTGATCCAAATAGACTCACATAGCATTTCAACAGGGAAACAAAGCTGAAGAGGAATGTTTAGACTGATAAGCTTTTAGAAAATATTTCTGGGAGTGCACTTTTTGAACTGGTGAGCAGAGACAGTCTGTCTGTGTTGGGCACTTCTCCTCCTCCTTATCATGGAATTTACTATTTAAAAAAAGCTACCACCACCTCCTCGAGCACAGAAAGAACCTTTCAAAATGCTGTTTCTCAGCAGCTGATACTCTGGAGTCATGCTGGAGGTAGTAAATGAATAAAGCCGTTTAAAAAAAAAAGAAGTGAATAGAGCTATAGCATCTCAACTATGTTGGAGAATCAATCATAGGCTTGAGCTCATTTGTTCCACTAGAGTGTAGTCTTATAAGAAGAGAGCGGCTTGTTCCAGAAAAAAGTGTGAATAATGTGATAAAACAAAATGAACTGCAGAATACATTCTAGCCAGGAGCCAAGAAATTATTCACACTGACAGATATTACAGGTACAGTACATTTTCTGTCTTGAATACCACCTTCTACTTTCTCTTAGCATATGCATTATGGTTGCTGTTTTCCTACCTGCACTGTAGAAGTGCGCCCAGCAGTACACATGTGATTGTGGTGCACTTTCTTCTTGTATATCATACAAAGACATCATTACCTACTTAGGGCAACTGCCCTTGCTTGTACAATTATTTAAAAAAAAAAATTAGCTGTTTTAAAAATTTAAATACTTAGTGTTGCAATAGAAGCATTGTTCTGTTTCTACCTTGAACTGATGCACATACATGCACATTTATGTCTAAAGAAAGATGACTAGATCCTTGGACCAAAAGAGTAGATTTGCCATAGTCTGAAGTGATAATTGTATGGGCCCCAGTTTTGCTTTAGCTGCGGTAAGGAACTCATGGGTTTTTGTCCCATTACTTGAGGTGGTTTCCACTGTATCCCTGTATATAACACACATTATAAAATAGATCTAGATAAATAAACCCCTGTACTTCTTTATCCCCATCTTGCATTTCTTAAAGTTGTGCTCATAGAGCTATATAAAGTAGTCGTGCTGATGTCAAATTAACTTTGTTAGGTATTGCAGCCTTTACTACAAACTCATGAGTATTGATACATGCAAGATTTGTCTAAATTAGGTTGCATCAAATATTAGTAGAGCAGCCCACAACAATAGGCCAAAAACTTATCTGGAAGGAGGAGGGACAAGAAGGATTTTGAAAGAAAAAAGTAGCCTGAAAATGGACAGACATAGGGGAAGAGGTTAAAGGGCGAAAAAGGCAGGGGGAAAAAGATAAACAGTGATAACACACATCTAACTTCAGCTTATGAGTGCTGTGTTTGAAAAATGTCATGTTCTTTCAACTTCCTTTTTTTATTATATTTACAACCTGGAACTTCATTCATATGATTCATATAGGTATTTTACTGTTGACACAGGGACCTTCAGCCTTTTTTCCTAGTGAGATTTTTTTTTTCATCCTATGGAATATTTGTATTAGACACAAACCGCTGCTAATCTTTGATGAAAATACATTTGAAGCCATATGTAAAAAGTGGGGAGTTTGTCTTAACTTACATGAATTGAACTGTTTACACGAGTCTGTTAGAGAAAACATTAGAGAAAACATTGCACACAGATTTTTATATTTTCTTTTGACTGATGGACATGATTAGTACGAGCACCCCCAACCAGTGATCAGGTTTGAATGAGTACACATTTATAGGTCAATTCTTTGCTTTTGACTCAAGTGCACCATGGTGGCAAAGTCTTTCAGGATGCTGGGAAAATGGATTTATACCTGTAGTAGGTGGACAAAAGCACTCTTACATTGATTACACATTTGCAATTTGCCTTTCACTCTTGGAAGTGAAGGAGCAGACACTGGTTTCATGTTTCACTCCACAAAATGTTTTGTTTGGGTCAGTTTCCCTTTGAGAGCCTGACTGGGGAAGAATGAGGTCATGCATTTTGAAAGTACATCACTGTGTGAGGATTTTCTGTATGCATAGCTTCTTTCTGAGTCAGAAGCTTATTCTGGCATGAGTAGCTGTTTATGCCATGTCCTATAAACTGTGTCAACTGAGGACATACCTATGAGTGGTGGAAAACAGAGAGAGTGTAGTAACAAAGGACCGCAGCAGGTTTCACTTACGGTATGGATAAGCCTCTGTTTAACCTCTGACACCTACCAAAACCAAGCCAGGGACTTAACTCATCAGTGCTCTGTATAAAATGAAGATGGCTATGAAAATTAGGTTCCTCAAAGGAATCAACAGACAGCCAATGTGTGCCATTGACTTTATACCAGCAGTGCCATCCGCAGGGCTCCCGCACCAGCCCCGTGCTCCCGATCACACGGAGCTGCATGGGAGTTTGCTTCCAAATGGCAAGGTAGTTGACATATTGTGTCTCAATTTAAGCCCCATTACCATTCATTAGACATGCTCCCAGTTAATTATTTTAAAAAATAAATGTAAATAACAAGTGTTAATTGTACCCTTGAGGCCATTGATGTGTACCATGTTGGCATTTCATGTTAGAGAGGCTGCCTGGAAATAGAATAAAGAGCAGTATAATGCAAGGAAGAGGTTTTGGGAAATATTATTGGTATTATAATATTTTATAGTAGCAATTTCATCAATTATAAGTCTTAATATTTAAATAATATTCTACTGAGAATCTCATATGAAAAGCATTTAGGTGATTTCTTGGCTGTTTTATTTCCCTGTGCATTTGAAAGGTTTATTTCATTAAAAATGGTTTTTAATCAGCTAAAACATCACACGGTGTTTTTGGGGTCATCTTTGTACATGTTCACTTCTGGATTTGTGTCCTGTCACTTTTGAACACTGACAACTTTCTAGAGAAATGTTATAATGGTCTGCACCTCACCAGTGTCATTTCTTCTAGCTGTCTGGTCTGTGATTTCACTGTATTCCCCAGGAAAGTTGTTAGTTTGTTTTGGTTTTTTTTTAACTCTTAGCCAAAAATTTCTACTCTCCTCACTGCATAGTCAAATAAGGTGGGTTTTCTATGGCAAATCAGTTTGGATTATTATTCAGAGACCTTATTTTCTGGTATGAAATATATGAACAAAAAAAAAAATCCCAATGGAAAGCAACATTAGATATGCATTTTGGGTCAATTTGTCTCTTTTAAGGTCTGGTACTATGTGATGATCATCAGATTTCATTCCTTTTCCTTACAAAAGTGATCTTCTCTGTAGGGATAACCAGTTGTTCATGTTCAGAGTCTTCTCAAGAATAATTTTCTGTGAAATTACATTTAAGCTTGTTCTGGATAATAGCCAAGGCAGGCTTTTCTTGGATGCTAAGTTTTGTACCATGGATGGATAAAACTTGACATGTAGACCTAACTCACGACCAAAGGAGCGGTCTGGGGTTTGCTCCAAAACTTCCCCTGGTGATAACTGCTGCAATCAAGCCCCCAGCCTCTTCCTTCCCAGTATTCTTAGGCCATGCTGCCGGTTGTGTTGTCTGTGGCTGTCTCAACACCAAGGCTCCAGCCAGGTAGTCTTCTGCTCTAGGCAGTGTCCAGCCAGTGTGCACTGTGTGAATGGTTTTTATGAAGCCAGGAGACAGATTCTCACAATTGACTTCTTCATACGGGGAATCCCTGAGAGTACTGGGCAGTTGTACTGCCTGCACCCAGAAGTCACTGGCATTGGGACTTTCTTTTTCTGGAAGCTTCTGCTCCTGCCTGCAAGCAAAAGAAAGTGAAAACTAATGTTTGTTCCTAGGAGACACATTGACGAGAGGGACTGGGAGAAGGAGTGTGGGGAGAGAGGGAAAGGGGGAGAAGAAGGTGGTGAAAGAAGGAAAGAAAAAAAAGCTTTTTAATGTGCTTGAGGTGACCTTTCATAGTGACTTGTCTTGCAGCTTCTGCATCCTCTCCTGGTGGAACACAGAGTCCTGCAGCAATATATTGCTGCCTTCTCTTGCTGTCCCTACCTCATCAGAAGTTGGGCAGAGTGCAGTTCAAATCAGAGTGCATTTTGTGGAGCTGCCTGGTTTGTGCTGAATATTGTCCCTGATGCTTCCAAGCTCTCGGGGATAAATATGAAGTGTCACATCCCCTGCTGATCCTGCTTGCAGCACCTTTCTCTTTTCCCAGCGCTGCTAGGCTCCCTGCACAACCTTCCACCTTCTTCCACCCCTTCTCCAGCCTTGTTTTTACATTCAGACCTGGCAAAAAATCTCGAGAGGAGTTGCAAGGCTGTCCTCTGTGATTTAGCAGGGGTCTAGCATCTTTTAATTCTTGGGGTGAATGTGAGGGCACCCCACTCCCAATGACTGCAGATAATGCATCCTTTATCTCCTGAAGTTATCCGTGTCATATCACAGGCTGTCTCGGCTTCCTCGAGAGGGAAAAAGCAATTAAAAACCCAAACCAAACCAAAAAAACCACCAAAAAACCCTAAAACAAGCAAACAAACATAAACCCCAAAAAAACCCCTTCCCATTCAAATCACATTGTGACTTTCCTGTGCATAGTGCTGTGGTGATGCACCCCATCTACGAGAAAGTAGACATGAACTTTTCCTCTTGCATTTTGTGATCAGGGTAATAACGATAAATTTGTAGGCTGAGGTGTATGTGTCTATACTACGTGGAAGCCCATTTTTCTAGTCAACTGCTCAGATTTTATATTGTCCTGTGATCTTTCCATGAAAAATAATCATAGGTCACCTTGTCTGACTCTTGACTGTGTTATTGTTCGTCCTATATTCAGTAATAATATAAGGAAATTCCAAGTAATTTTATCTTGTATTTGTAAGGAAGGGAATGTGGGGGCTGCTCTAGAAATTTGAAGCATTAAATAAACTGCTTCAGGCTTTTAAATACATTCCTTTTCCTGCCCTAAAACACACTAAAATTAACAATTTGAGGAGGGGGCTATTAAGATTTACCCTCATCACTACTTCTGCTGGTTGTGTCTGTATTAAGGTTGAGATTGAAATTATTTAATTTCTAAATCTACTTTAAAACATGCACAAATGAACTTATGATAAAATGTTGCCCTAAGCATAATTTTATGACCCATACATTTTGAATATTTAAAGCAGTACTAATAAAAATAAAGCAGTGAATATTCTCAGGGGTTTAATTTTGCTGGTGTGTGTTGATCTGATGGTTTGTGAGCTTTACTACATTTCATTAGGGAAATTTTACCAGAGAAATGGAGTTGAATATACAAAATAGTTTATCCTAAATTGGCAGCATGAATCCTCAGTAGAGCTTGTTTACACGTACTGATTCACTTGAACACTTACTTTATGAAGAAACATTTTGGAAATAATTTCATTTCATGCGGTACTTAAGAAAGAAAGGTAGAAAAAGACTTGCTGAAACAATCTGCTTTTGGATGGGAGTCTTTCAGATCCTTAGAAATGTTGTATACATTTATTTGTGTTGAACATTATTTTCCTACCCATCAGTAGAGCTTGAGATAAGTTCAGTAAGCCAAATTTTCAGATAACTGCACTGAATTTTTATTGATATTGAAGTCTGAAATTAAATAAATTCCATGAAGTAAACAGCACTGAAATTTTACTAGATCTCAACCTCAAAGGACAAAATTCTTCCAAGATTAAAAATGTTGGAGGCAAACACGCTCTTTCCTGCAAAGCTGGAAAGTTTGACTAGACACGGCTCTCTGAAATGAAATCCTCTTGGTATTACCCAACTTTCTGTTCCTAATGCTGTAATAGTAATTAGCTAGAGGAACAGCTCAAACATACACGTTCAACATGCTTAAAGACAAATAATGAATAAAGTGTTTTTAAAAGAAAATTGCCACAATGCTGAAAACAATAAGGAGAAAAGTGCCTTTCCTTTCAAAATCAATGTGCATTGTCCCTGGATTTGTAACTTACGCTTTCTCTTTTTAAAAATTTTGTTTTCATTTTATTTGGAGCTGGTCCTAATGTTTACTGAATGCTCTTTCCCCTGACCCACACTCTTAAAATTCAGCAGCAAGTTAGATTACTGTTTACTCTCCCCTGGAGAATACGTGCTTCATATTTCCTTTTTAAGATAATGGAGGAACTCTTTGAAGTGAAGCATTTATTGGAATTAAGTATTCTGTGGGGTGAAAGAACAATTTCAGCCAGTGAGAGGTGAAGAGGAAAAGATATGGTTCTTTTTATTCCAATAATACATTTTTTTCCTTGATATTCCTAGTCTTTTTTTTTTTCTTGGTATTTGAAGCCTGACTGAAAACAGGTATTGGATAGAAAAACATTTCTATGTTCACACAAGACTTCTCTTCTTGATTCCAAAGAGATTTGGTTAGATGTTTAAGCTCCAGACATTTCAGGGCTGACTTAGCTTTAATACTTCTGTCACATTTCTCTACCTCTTCTATAGTGTTGACTGGTATTTAAATGGTGCTATTAGAGGGTGTTATGCACTGCACTCTAGCAGTCATGTTTTACAAGTTTAATGAGGACCAGGCAGGATGTATTTCTAACAAGGCTGCTTGTATTGAATGGAAGCTTCAATTTCTCTCTTAGTCCCAACATGAGATAACTTTACAATGTGCTGAAACGAAGCAGTGCTTGCTGAGGTTGGACCTGCTCCTCACAATGCCCAAGTGAGCTACAAGGCAATCCCAGTTTGTCATCTATTACAGTTTTTTTCTTTTTCTTTTTTTTTCAGAGCTTGCATTGCATTTATAGTACTATGGAGCTAGTAAAGAGAGACATTTGCTGTTTATTGTTTGATAAAGGGATTTGACAAGTAAGAATAAAATAGCATTTAGGTAAAAATTTGGATTCAAGTAAACAGAACAGCAAGCAGAATTATTTAAACAAGAATAATTTGTACAGGTATACCTTAGATTACAATACCAATTACCAGTGAAGGGAATATTATCTCCGCATGTCTCTCTATACGGGTGGTGGCAGAATATGACAGCTACTTCTGAAGTTACATTTATAAGGTAAATAAATATACCAAAAAAAAAACCAAACCAAAACAAAACAAAAACCAACAAAACAACAACAACAACAACAACAAAAAACCCAAAAAAAACCAAAAAAACCACCAAAGTTTTGTGTATACCAGCCTGTGTACAAGATGAAATTTGGACATTTTGACCTGCATACCCCTCTAGTTCATCTTTCTTAAAATTTATTTTTCATATTTGAAAGTTTTGAACAGCATAAAGCACACATCATTTTGATGATCTGAAAAGGAGAGGGTAATCTTTCTGCTGTGATGTCATTTCTGCTTTAAAAAGTGTGAAAGTTGCAGCTTTGGACTGGACAAGGCAAAAGCTGAACCTGGACAAAGACAGTGTGGCTCTTAGCAGAAGCAGAAGAAACAGGCTCAAGCACTGTGAAAGTATAGTAGGATATTTTTCTAAACAGTACTATAATACACTTTTTTGGTAGTTAGGAGGGGAATTCATTTCCTTAAAACCAAACTAGAAACACCCAATATCTAAGTGATCTAATATTTGTTTTTATCCCTGAATGACTTTAAACTTTTAAATCCTAATATTATTGCCAGGGAAAAAACAATTTTCTGTAAGACTTGAAAACATCTTCAATTGTTCTTATTCTCTGTGCTTCTTTTACTAGACACTTTTTAACAGGAAAACTTATCCGCATAGGAAAACAGTGAGCAATAACAAAGACAGATGATATGATTGTTGGAAACGCTAACACATTCCTAAAAGAGTCACCCCCTATTAATGATGCTAAAGTCTACATCCTTACATTTGCTCCAGATGTGAGGGAAGCACTAAAGGAGAAGGAACCTATTAATAAGTACAAAGGCTCTGTGGAATGATGTCTATGTCAGTAAGCAGCTACCTCTCTTCACAGATGGTCTTCCTGAAAGTACCGGGCATTCATATCATTCATAGATGCTGGTGCAACAGAGGATTTTCTGCATAAAAGTGACCTTAGAACCTCACCTAATTAGTCTGCATTAACCATGAAACATCTGTCTGGGTGTAGGGTTTGACTCACCTCATGGCAAGTGATGGAAGCAGGGAGAGAGGGTATCACCAATGTGCAAAGAAGGTCTGCTAATACCAGCACGTACAGCCTGAAGTCCAGCATTCTGTTCCAGAATGTGCATAAAGTCACGGTTTGCATTTTGAGTGTACTTAGAGTGAGAACAAATTTGTTTCCCCCAAGTTTACATGTTGAACTCAAAGCTGAGATTGTTGATGTAGCATCCATGGTGCATCAGGCACTTTCAGATGCAGTGCCCTGAAATTTTCACGTGGGCATCACTATTATGAAGTCAAGCTTTATCAATATTGCCATTGAAACAATGCTTCTTTATAAGCAATAGCTACGGGAATTTATGTGAAGTGATAATGTTTCCTTAGGTTTTGAGCTGTGGAAATAGTGACTGTCCATATCCTTTGGAGTGTTTCCCCCCTTCTAACAACAGTGGGAGCTGGGTAAAGAGTGCATTGGACTCCCCAGGTCTCAGCACGCTTAAAATTGCACCTTGTTCAGCTGTGATGTCACTCATCTTTCAACTTTGTGTTTGGGGGAGTGTTTCAAATAAATTCTTCATCTGGTCTTCTGCTGGTGGGATGACCTGTTTGTGCTCTCTTAACGATGGGCAAATTTAAGGCAGGTGCATTTTCTTTTTTGGTAGTACATTAAAAGCAACGATGTTAAAGCTCTGAAAACAAGAAGTTTCTGTGGCTTCTCAGAAGACAGTGGGAGCAGCCTTGTGCTACTTTCATTCAGCTGCTGACTTTGTGGAAAGTTTAGGGGTTTACTCTACTTTAAGGGAGACGGTTCTGTTTTCTTAGAAAAATGAAATGTGTTGTCCTGGTTTCAGCTACTTGCATTATACTGTCTTTAGTTTTTGAGGGGAAGATCGTCCTATAAACCATTGTTATAGAGGAGATTAATAAATTGCACTTTTTTTTTTTTTAACTTTGTAGCCAGTCCCCTCAAAAGTGGTGTAATACTGATGAACTAGTAGTCTGCTCTTCTTCCTAAAAAGATGGATGAAGATAACTGTAGTACTTGAGATAAAAAGACTATGATTAAAAGAATAAACATCAATTTTTAGGTGGTTGGTTATATTTAATTTGCTGGGGTTTTGATCTCTCCTAGTTATATCTAGTTAGTACAAGACACTGTTTAAAGTAAGAATTACTCTTTCCGGTTTTCATTACCTAAAATAACATTGTGTTTCATTATGCTGTATCCTCTTTATAGGAAGTAGAGCTGCATTGCCCAGTTCAGACATTAGAAATGTTTTGAACCCTCATTTTGAAACCCAACCAGCTACAGACACACTAGAAATTTGTCTGAATTTCAAATTTCAACCTCAGTTTTTTACTTTGCTTTATATTCTTGGGCAACAGCAGGGCCCAAGCAATCTTTCTGAGCAAATACGGAGTTTCTGTCTGCTGCACCATCAGGAGATTTAGAGAAAGCCAATTTAAGTGCCAGAAGTAACAGGACAGGGGAGTGGGGAACACAGTTGTGATGATCATGATGATGATGGCTTGAATGTCATCTTCCATCTGAGAACCAAGGAATTTGACTTTGTCAAAAACCAGAGTATAAGTTTAGTGAACAATTGCTGCAGAACTGTGAACCAAAAGAGACAGATCTATTCTAAAATATTCAGAGGTTTATGTAAACACTTCATATATTCTGCATGTAAAATGTATTTTATGGCCAAAAGCACTAAGCAAGATGGACCCTTTTTTTTTTTTCCTAAATAAAAATGGAGCACCAGGTCAATTTAGAGAACAAAACCATTGCACACTGCAGCAAATACAGTGATGTTCGCAGTGATGTTATTTGTTGTATATTTCATTCAGGTTACTATACATGAACAACTTCTGTTTTCTTGTTTAGAAGGACATTCTCCATTCTAATTTTACTCTTCTATCTCTGTTTTGCACTTTTAATTAATGTAGCCATTGTCATAAAAGAGTGATCCAAGAAAGGGGCCTTTATTTTATTTTTCTGTTTAATAATTAACTTACTGATTGGCATAATGTATGCATTTGTGTGCAAGAGTATAGCCTTCCTTTGTTTCTGTCTTTCTCTCAAATAAAATATAAAACATGGAGTTTGTTGTAAACACACTCAAGAAAATGAGAGAGACCTGAGAGTGGTTTCGGTGGAACATTCAGCAGCAGGAGTATCCAATGACGTTGACCACTGTGATGCTGTAGAATTTAACAGAAATTCCTTGTCATTATAGCTAGCTGGTGTCCTGAATTCACAGCATGAATTGGCATCCACGTTTTAGTTCTTTCAACACCATCTTTTACTACTGTTCATTGAGGTTTCAGCCTGTAGAAGAGGCCTTCTCTCCCGCTTTCCTCTCTTCTTTACACAAAGGAGATGCTAACAAATACAGTAGAAAAACCTCTCAAAGACTTTCTTGCTGCCATTTACCACCTCCCCTTTTAGAAGTGCATAGAGAAGTGCACAGGAAGGTGAGTGTTTTGGTTTTGGGTGGTTTTTTGGGTTTTTGTGGTATTGTTTTTTGTTGTTTTTTTTTTCTTCTTCTGCAGCCTAACCCTTAGGACTGCCCTTAAAAAGAAGCTGATGGCAATGGCAGCCTTCCTGATGAAATCTTCATTAGGGATTGGGTTGAGGCCATACATCATTTTGCAGGAATAACTGAAATGGTGTCTGGCAGCAACAGCTCTGGCACTCTGGAGCTGGACTGAAACTGCAGCCTCAGGGAAAAATGTACTCTCATCCTTTTTAGCCAACAGCTCCCCAGCCCCCCAGTTTCCACACAGCTCTATCAAGCAGCCCATTCACAGAGGGGAGTGGATGCTTTATATGTAGTTGCACATCAACTCTCCCAGGGCTCTTAAGCATTTAACTCATTTTTTTCTTTAGGAAGAAAGAAAAGAAAAGCTCCAGATGTTTTGAGTTTTCTTTTCTGAAATGGGTACGTTGCAGACAGCTCCTGTGCTGCCCTGGGAAACAAGTAACCACCCAAGCAGTCCTCCTGCTCATGCTATGGTCATCTCTTGATAACCAAGCTACAGAAGGGAGTTTCATAAAAGGATCATCACCCATTATTTTTCCATTAATGTCTTTCTTTTACAAACAGAATTGTCTGGGAGGCTTTTCAAGGCTTTTTATTTGGGCAGTATATGAGACCTTTGTTAAACTCAACTCAAATCCACTTTTGCTGCCAACTATCTTAGGGATCCCTGGGGCAGCTCAGTGCACTGTAGCCATGTCCACAGTGTGCAGATGTTGTGCAGTGTGGTTGAAATCACTGCTGATGCATGCTTTGCTGTGTTGCAATGCACAGCAAATCCAGAGCACCGAGCCATGAATGTGTCACCCAGATGATTTGTGCAAAACAATAATTCCAGCATTTGTTGTGTTGGGATTTACATGTGGACATTCTGACTGTTTGTAAAGAACATATAGAGTATGGCTTTTCTAAATTGAGTTTACCAAATATGTGCAATAGTTACAGGCATAGATTTCTCTTCAAAAAGTTTCTGGATAAAAGTTGTTTGAGTTCACACAGGAGAATAGTTTCATAAGGTGTGGGTAGAAAAACTAGTGTGGATGTCATTGATATTGTATACTGGCTCCATTAAAAAAAAAAAGGTTTAATTTGTGTTATTAATATTTTCATCAGCAACTAAAAAAATGTCTATCAAAACTAAATACTTGCTCCAGCACCAAAAATTTTCTGTAGGTAAAACTGCACTTCATGGGAAGCATATTCACTTGGAGTAAACTCTTTTTTTCTGAGAACGAAGTCACTTGCTGTCATGCATTCTTATATATTGTCTATAATTGTTTTCAGTTGCAGATAGCACATTTTTCACAGCTCAACATATTTGATCATACTTGTGGAAACATTTGAGGTGTTTTCCTCAAAATTAATAACTAATAAAAATGACAAAATAAAATTCCATGCCGCTGGAATTTGTTATGTAGCCCTCAGGAAGAGAAGACACATTCTGGCTTTGCCTGAATCCCTGTGAAATTAAACCTCTTCCATTGGACATAGCAATTACTTTAATTATAGCGCTGGGGATTTGGATAGAAGCCGGTCTGCAGGGCTCTGCCTCACACCCAGCAGTGTGCTAACTTCAGCTTCAGCTGAGATACAGCCTGAGAGAAACTCTGCAGCTAGAAAGTGACCTTCCTAATGATAATTCTTGTCCTCTGGGAGAAAAGAACTGGGTGGAGGAAGGAGAGAAAGCAAGGAAGACTGGGAAATGTTACTCCGTGTCTAATTTAGAAGTAAGGAGGAGGATCGTGCCTGGTGCTGAGCCATCCCTGCACTTTTCCTTGCTCGATGGTCAGACAGCTGGCCTTTGCTTCTCTTCAGCTTGCCTTACTTCGTGCTGGCGAGGTGGCAAGGAGAGCTGCATAAACAGGAATGAAAGAGTACCTTTGCAAAATGGTAATGGGTGCCATTGGCATTGGATTCAGCTGCCCCTTGTTTCACCATGGTGTAGGTTTCTCTTTCCTCTTCATTTTGACTGGTAAAGGAAGAAAGTGAAGTGTGACTGGTCACTGTCAATGTCTGCCACTCAGCCCTACCTTTCTCAAGCATGAAAAGAGAAAGTGAGGGTGTCAGTACTAGTAAACCAGAAGGCTAAACAGTCCAAACTGGATACCATGTAGTTATCAGAAATTTTTGTGACTGGTATTCATAATTAAATTTTAAACTAAATGGACTTTTTCTCTTTTCCTTTTTTTTTTTTTTAATTGTAGAGAGACGAGTCTAAAAGCTTTGCTTTTTCTATGTGTTCAAACCTAAATGGGGATGTCTTTTCGTTTTTGTTTTTTTTTTTTTTAATTATTAGCTTTTCCTGGAAGAAAAGATGTGCACATTCACTGAGATTTCTGATGAATGCATGGCAGCAGCTCTGCTTGTCTCTGAAAGCAAGGTCCTGATTTTTCAGGGATGTAGGCTTCAGCCATGCTTTAGAAGTGCAGAGCAGGTGGGAGCTGCACAGCCGTGTTGTCACCTAGTGAGTTGCCAATTTCCCCCACCACAATGAGTCCCTCCTTGCACTTCAGGGAGGGGAAAAAAGAATGCTTGTTCCTGCAGCAAATTCCAAGTGTGTGATGGACTGTACTTGAAGTCTCTGGGATTTTCTGTGGTGTTCCTGTGTTATAAGGAATCCAGAAAATGGGATATTTGGAGGGTGAATTGCTGTTATTACTGCTGTTGGCTTCCTGAAGTAGCAGCAGGTGTGTTAGTGTGGACTCTGCCTTCTTCCCCATCATCTGTTGTCCTTTTTATCTGGCTGGTCAGTGGCAGTGAGCTATGGATGTGCCCAGGACCTGGTGGCATGGGTGCCAGGCTGCCAGGTTGTTGTGACAGCATGACTGTGGGTATGTGCCGTTGTGGCAAGTGGCACCAATTCTGCAGTTTCTGCCACTCAAAGTCAGGAACCAAATTGCATGAAGACTGTAGTATGATTGAAATTGTCAGGAACATTTAAATTACAGAATCACTGTGCTCCCAGGCTGTAAAATTAAATGTTACTGCTCACTGAAGTAATTGAGTTGAAATGGCTTGCAAGAAAGCACTCCAGTAATTGTCATTTGGAGAAAGTGTTGTCTGTGCTCAAGTTTCCATGTTCACCTTCTGAATGGGGAAGCCAGCCAAGTGATTCCAGGACATCCGTCAGGAGTGATGCAGCAGCTGGGCTGCAGTGCTGGGCCCAGCCTCACCTAGGTCATGCCACAGTCAGCAGGAGGGAGGGATGTAAAGATGAATAATTTCACATGCTGAAGCCCTGTGGACAAATGAATTTAAGCATTTGGCCACATAGGCGCAGGTCAATGGGGATGCAAATACAGAGGTAACTTAGGCAACCTCAATGTTCCTGCAGTGCAGCCACCCACAGTGCAGGCTATCAAAGACTGGAGTCAAGAAAGGATGCTGCACACTTTCCTGCAACAGCATGGTTAACACATCATTCCCTCAAGACCAGGGCTAAGAAAGCTTGGTTTTCCTGCAGATGTCTGTTGCACAGTTAATTGATGGTGGTGTTCCAGAAGTTCTCAAGATCTGAACGAAACTTTTTTTCATGATGAAGGCATTGTAAGGCCTCTCTCCTGTGTGGGTAGTCTGCTGTCCAACAAAATATAAACACATACATTTTTTTTTTTTTACAGCTGGGAGAACTTGCCTGGTCTCATCTTCCCTTATGACAAAAGACATGTAGAACTCTAGTTTGTCTTTGAAAACCTTCTCTTTCTATTGGGTTTAGCAGCTATTAGGTTAAAAAAATTATGAACACAGTCTTTTTGACCATGGCACCAAGCCTACCAGAGTTCAGGTATTTGGACAATGTTCTCAGACATGTGGTGTGTTTTTTGGAGTTGTCCTGTGCAGGGCCAGGAGCTGGACTTCTTGGTTCTTGTGGGTCCCTTCCAACTCAGGATATTCTATGATCCTATGTTTGCCTCATTTCCCTAGGAAATTGGATAAAACAGCCACTGTTTATTGATAGGAGATGGGAATGAAGTCAACTTTTGTTTTTCTAGTAATCTTCCAAACATGACAAGGTAAAAGAAGACAATTGAAAGTGAATAAGAGTGTGTGTGTGTGTGTGTGTGTGTGTGCACATGTGGAGTGGAGCACATATTGACAGAGGTACACCATTCCCATGTCATTATTCCCCCATTCTCTATGGCATTCAGGTAGAAAAAAATGCTTGCTCTGAATTGCAGGGTGCCTGAAAAAATGTGGAAAACTAGTAGCTGTGGTTGTTAAGAGCTTAGCCAAACAGGAGCAATTGCTCCATCCACTTGAGAAATGAAGTAATAGTTAGGTGAAAAAAGAACAATGTAGGGCATAGTTAATTGCTCAGCTAATCAGGCTGCAGTTCAGCTCATGAATAGAGGAAGCCTTGAACAGACATGTGACTGAAAGCAAGTGAAAGAAGCACTGGAGTCACCTTGTGGAATATACCACAATTCCACTTACCTTGCATTAGGTAAGCAGGAGGGGTTTGAGAGTGGTATTTTTCTTTCTATTTCATATGCGCCCAAAGTGCTTGTCTGTCTTTATCTCTGAGCATTAATTTCTTTGTGCTCCAAACCCTCAGTAACAGTGAATCTGCCCTTCTAACTTTTGTTTTAGCATTATATTGCAACCTGTCTAAAATCAGGTTTGAAAATGAGGCATACTGTTTCAAACAGTTTTCTCCCACCAGTTACACTGAGGAAACTGAAGTGTTCTTGCTAGCCAAAGGAGAGGAAAGTGTACAAATTCTGCCTCAAAATTGTTTGCAGAAATTTTCTCTGGTACCTTTTATTCCTCTTAAGTAGATGGCTCTGCACTCTCAGTTAAGCAGCAGACACTGATGGAGAGAAAAACCTTTTCTCTTGTTTTGTAAAGTGCCTTGAAAGATTAGGGGTTAGACTGAAATGCTTGCTGTTTTATGCTGCTCCAGTGATGTAAAGCAGCTGCTAACTCACTGTAACCATTTGCCTGAACTGGATTTACAATGCTTTGCATTGCTGTGATGATGCAAGGCAGCTGGAAAAGACCAGAATCTGTTCCTTTAAAAGAAATAAAATACTTTGATAATTAAAAGTACAATGCTACTTTTATCTCTTTGATGTTTGTTTTTTCTTCAACTCCCTGTTTATAAAGACCAGATTGTGCTCATGATTGCCATAATCTGAAATTAAAAGCAATGCTTATGGAAAAGAGTCCTCAAACTGAGGAAGGGCAACAGAATTAAGCCCTGGGAGAGATGTGAGGAATAGAAACCTTTAAGAGACAAACATGTTTGGATTAGGATGAAAAACTATTTAACTCTTGCCACAGGCCAAGCACACTCATGTTAAACACGTATTCTGTTCATACTGTCCCTTGACCAGCAGTTGATTGATACCATTTGCTATTATTATTTTTTTTCCACCAAATCTGTGCAATTCTGTCAGCAGCCGGGATGGTAA
Organism: Picathartes gymnocephalus; assembly: GCA_013390045.1. Classification (NCBI taxonomy): domain Eukaryota; kingdom Metazoa; phylum Chordata; class Aves; order Passeriformes; family Picathartidae; genus Picathartes; species Picathartes gymnocephalus. The sequence goes on from WEKY01041632.1 coordinate 30,457, forward strand.
TCAAGGTCCTAATCCTGCTGAATTTGTTTGGAGCTCATTGCGTCTCCTGCACTGGTACAGAGCATTGAGGTTGCATTCCTTTTGAGCCTTCTTGCAGGATCCATCCCCACAGGAGAGCAGGGCCTGTCTGGGTTGAACCAGGGCTTTCTAAGTCAGCATATGTGTCTCTGTGTATAGCTGTCATGGTGCGAAAGTTCTTTCTTTTTTGATTTTTTTTTTTTTTTTCGTTTTCTTTTAACTGCTCAGGCTTTCTAGTGAGATAAATGTGCTGCTTTTGGGGAGGTTTGGCATTTGAGGAAGAGGTGAATAAATTTCTCTCCCTTTACTTATGCAGCCTGTTTGTTTACTAAGACAGGAGGAGACAAGCTAAGGCAGGCCAACATATAATTTCATATGGCCACAGATGAGTGAAAATATAAACATTTTCTCCTCGATTTTAAAAAAATCCCCAATAATCCTGTTTGCTAGTGAGGCATGATGATAGTGGAACACGCACTGAGGACGTATCAGGAAAGACAGACCCAAGTGAGCAGCTGTTTAACAGAAAAGCCTAAAAGTATGCCAAAAGGGGAGGCAGTCATGTTGTGTAGCTGCACAAAGGGGTTTGTGTTGTGTTGTTTTGTCTTCCTGCTGGTGTGGTTTTGCCCCTCGGTTTGCCTGGAAGAGGAGTTGGAATGTGCTGTGATGGGCTGCCCTCCATGCCAGCAGCGCGGCGCAGGAGTGCCTAGCAGCAGGTCTGGGGTGGGGTGATTGATCCCTCCATTTAGGAGGCATAATGCCTCCTGAAAAAATGAGCAGATCAAAGACTTTAATGATTGACAGCGATTTATGCTGCTTTTGTTTTTAATTCCTTGACTCCTGACACTTTAAGATGGGACTTTATAAAAGAAGGATGCCGTATCCTAGGGTTACGCCTACTTCCATAACAAGGAAAGCTGAAGGAGCTGTGGAGACTGATATCTAGATTTCAGATATATTAGTTTTTATTTAAATCTGAGGTTCAGAGGTTTGTGGGCATGCTGTTTCAGTTATTAAATCATTATGCACCTACCTGGGGGGAAAAAAAGCCAACAATCTTACCAGGAGTGCCTCTATAAACATTTCTTACTCTCCATAGTGTAAGGCTTGTATATTAAAAATTCTTCGAATAGCTGACCTCAACAGGTGTTTTATTTGAGCAAACAAAACAATAAATAGTAATATAATCCCTGTGGAGCTGGCATTAGGCTTTGTGGGAAATGCATAATTTCCTTTACTAAACATAGGAAGCTGCACAAATTTAATTTCTTCATTTTTGTCATTAATACCAAACCATCCTGGAGCTCTTTTCTCCTTGAGGCAGAGGTTCAAAGCCTGTTGCAGGGAGCTACGTGGAGGGATTTTCTGTGCTTTGTGGTAGCTTTTTCACTCCTTTGTCATTGCAGGTGCCCTTGGGGGTGTCTGCCAGCCAGGGAGCAGCAGGGATGAGAGCATCCCAGCAGCCCTCTTGCCCTGGGAGAGGGTGTTGGAAACAGGGAACACTCTCCTCTCAGTGGCGCCGGATGTGCTGCTCTGCTGGCAGTCCCTGCAGTGCACTCTAAAGCAATTACTGTACTTTTGGCTTCTTGCTTCTGGAAGGCCTCATAATTTAAGGGCTGGTTTGTTTGTTTGTTAGTTGTAATCTAAACCATATGTAGGTTGCAGTTTTAGTGGCTGTATTTGACATGTTCTGGAAAGATGATGTCAACTTAAAAGATGTGCTTTGCTGAAAACATTTTGTCATTTCTCTATGCGGCAGAAACTGTGGTGTTGTCCTGGGGTCTCCAAAGACAGGCACAGTGGATTTTCTAAACCATTGCCACTGCCACGACAGGCAATAGAAGGGCCAGGCAGGACCCAGTGTCACAATGTAGTCTTGCAATTTTCTAACCCAGTCTTTTATTTTAATGGCAGACAAAGACAGGTCCTGAAGAAACTTTAGATCTGAAATGTATCTTAATTTAGGCTATTTTCTATGTTCTGCATAAAGCAGTGATGATTTGTATTTTAATTTTCCTGTATATACGAATAAACTCTACTGTTATATTAGTAAAAGCTGCTGTTAGTCTTGCATTGCAATGACAAAACTGGTGTAAAGGGATGTAGTCTCCAGGTTAGGTGGACCAACAACCTCTCCCAGGATGGCAAATGCTGCCTTTTTATGCTTACCATAAAGTCTGAGGTCCTATCCATTAAGAGAGAATGGCTGAACTGTGGAAGCCATTAGAAAAACCCATCACATATTTTATCATTCTCATAAAGTTCATTAATTAAGGTCCACATTTTAAGCATCATTTACTGTTAACTTCTCTATTAACTATTTAGGTATTTTCAGAAAGAAAGTGCTCTTGTAGTAGTTCTCAGGGGATTTGAACTATGCTTAACTTTTAACTTGTGAACCCTATTCAGCTTGAGGGTACAGAAATCTGTTCCTAGCTTTGAACACATTTCTGTAAGAAGATTTCAACTCATTTTGGTCTTCTTTGTTTTGGCAAACTAAAGAATTTGTTTAAAACCATGTGAACATGGAAGTTTAGTAGTCCTAGTACGGCTACAAGTTTGGCATGTTAAGAAATGAAAAACAAGAAATTAAATTAGCATTTCTTTTTAGTAGAGTAGGCACAAGCATAGAAGAGTCAAAATGCAAACCTAAACCCAGAGGATTGCATTTTCAAAGGTAATTTGAAAGAACATTTGGTGCATGCTGATATTGGTTAACAATCTTCCTTACGTTTAGGTATTCTTTTACCTTATGAGTTTAGTGATATGCACTCTCTTATTGGTTCTCTAACCTTTGATCTTGGGATTTACAAACAAGTAGTGTGCTTTCACTTGTGCATAACCCATCCCATTCAGTATAATTTGGTGTTGAACCTGCTTGGCCAAATTTATATTTACTCTCTGTTTTGTTTTTTTTTATTGTTATTGTTATTTTTGGTTACTTGGACAATTGAGTAACTGCTTCACTGAAGTTGGACCAAAGCTTAGCTACTTTGTATCAAAAATGTAGGAAGTCTTTCTCTTACAGATATTCTTATGCATATAGTATTTAGAGCAAAAGATAGGGAAAGATATTCCCTGATAATTTTGTTTCTGTGGTTCTGTTGCTGCTAGAGATTTTCTAATAACTAGTGTAAGTTAGATCAGCAAAATGCTTGGCTGATTAAGGCAACGTTGACTTATATTCTTGAAACAGCTGAAAGAGAAATCCTTTTGTTTGTTTGTTTGTTTTGTTTTGCTTCTTTGGTGAGGATTTTTGTTGTTGGTTTGATTTTGGTTGGGGGGGTTTTTTTGTTTTCGTTTGGTTTTGGTTTTTTGTGTGTTGTTTGATGGTATTGAGGTTTTTTTGTGCTTACTGTCTCTTTTAGAAACACAAGTTCTGGTGTTGCATGTCTTTTCAGGCTATATTTTGCGCATTAGGTGTTGCTCGTGAAAATGAGCTGTTCGTTTGCCCCACTCTGAGCCTTATACTCATCCTCTTAATGTTATCTGGCAAGGAAAGGCCAGATGCTCAAAACCACAGGGGATTGCAGGGGAGAGTACCGAGATCTGTATGAGGATGAGATCTGAAGGGATGGTAGCATTTTCAGCTGCCACAGGCGGCTTCTAGGATCAAGCTGGAACTCACTTAGGAGTAAAAGCGAACACAACCCAAACTCTTAACCAAAAATTCTTGGTCTGACTTTAGATACCAAAGTTAAATTTAGCCTAGTCGTTTAGAATGGCTCCTTCCTCTCATTTCCTTCTCTAAAAGGGTAATCATGGGCAGTGCATAGAAAAAACTTTCAAAATCAGACACAATCCTCGGGCTGGGGTCTGCAATCCATGCAGTCTTTGCCTGGATGTGAATCTTGGCACCAGGGTCAGGTGCCAAAGCAGAACAGTTTTGGATTACTGCAGTTGAGATCCGTTATGGCAATAGCTTAAGCTAAAACATCTCTTAAATGTCTCTCACGAATGTGGGAGTGAAACTCTATGTGATGAGGTACCTACTCCCAACTCCAAAGCCAGATACTCTAAATACTGCACATAAATAGTAATATTTCATTTGTGAGCCTAAAACTTTAGTTAATACTTTTCTTTCCACAGTGTGCAGTCTGGACAACGCCTGGAAACTATTCAGATTTTATTTTTTATCTAGAAAAACCTTCCTACATTAAGGGTCAAAGCATTATTTAATGAAGAAAGCAAATAATTCAAACTATTCTCAAAAGTTGGTTTGAAAAAGAGAAAATATTTCATGCTTGAAGGCACTGTGTTTAAAATCAAGCGAGTGTTATTCCCAGGGCCAGAGTAGGATATACAAAGCCAGGTGCATAATGCACGTCCAAACCTCCATGACATAGGCATGCAGACATTTGAGCTCATACCTCTGCCTTTGTGTGCAGTTCAGTCATTATTAGCAAGTAGCTTTAAGTGCAACCACTAAGCTTTAAGTGCTTTCAGCTCCAAATGTCCCGTGTTATTCAACTGCAATCAGTTGGGATGCAGAATAGAAAGTTTTGATTTGTAGTTTTGAAATAATTCTGGCCAAGATCTTCTCTCCAGAGGGATGCTTACTGTGTAAAAAATACTGGCCCATACTCTAAAACAAATAAGATTACCATAGCTCTTAAGGTGTACTTGATCACAGCGCAGAAGGAGAGATGCTTAATTTTACTGCTTGTATGTAAGCATAGTTATTGTATCTTTCAAGAGAACAAAAGCTTAGGCTAAATAAATTAAGATTGTTGATAAGCCTGGGATAGAAGATTGCCATTCCATTTTAAATTTGAAAAATACAAGATGGCAAAGTTCAACCACTCTAAATTATAGGACAAGGAAAGCCTTGAATTGTCAGTGTAAGACAACTTTTACAGCGTAATTTCAAGGTGGAAAGTTGAGTTCTGTTTGACTCAGCAAGGGAAATGGATTCCACAGTGACCCCCTTCCCTTTTGTTGTAATGAAATGATCCAATAGAAAGAGTAAGATGGATTCAGGAGGGAAAGCCAAAACACTTCAAGGATAAAAAGCTGTTGAAAATGCTTCTTTTTCTGCTGGGCATGGTTTTCCTGTTCAGATGGAAAATTTGGCTATCAAAGTTTTGTTTTGAAAAGCTTAGAGGTCTCCTTTCCTTCTTTTTATTGTCTCCATGCAAGTATCAATCAGTTCCCCAAACAATTTGCCTGGTAAAACTGGTACAGCCCTTTTCTTACTGGGTTTGTTTTCGGGAAAAAGTTGGGATTAGCCATTGCTGTGTCTCTTGCAGTATTTGACACGGAGGCAGACACCTCTTTTGCCCACAGTGCTGATGTCCATGCACCAGCAGTGGCTTGTCACAGGTGTCCATGGCTGGGAAGCAGCTGAGGGATGTGATCCTGGAGGGGCTGTGCAGGGGGTACACCTGTGTGTGCTCCTGTGGCAGTCTGCAGGCAAGTTTTCTCGGTCTCCTCACTTGGCATGAGTTAGGTATCCCCAGCTGAACACATGGAGCCAGAACCATGTGCCAGAGGTGGTATGTTTTGTCAAGGACTTTAGGGCTGGGGTAGTACTCTTCAGCTAAGCTTTGAAAGCTACATTTTTTTGTTGCCGGTAACAAAACCATCTCAGCTTGTATACTATCAAAGCATCTTTTGCTTTAACCACATGCCTTGTTTTTGTCATACTGTAATCTTCCTTCATAATGTTGCTTTCTTTGAGGTTGTTTGATGTAGACGGGAACTCCCACGCAGAACCCCACCCCCTCTTCTTCTGTAATTAATTCTGTGATCTTGATTGTGAATATCTCTTGTTGAATCTTTCAAACCCACTTCTGAAATAGATAATCTTTTCACCAGTTCGACATTGTACTTTCCTCCCTTCCTTTCAAAAATATTTAGAGGAGAAAAGGGAACAATTTCGCCCTCTCAGGGAGACAATCCATTTGTTGCTTTGGGGAATAGTTTGAAATAAACAGATAGAGTTTGCACGTAGAATTTAACGAGCTAAATAATAGTCCCAAGACTGTTTGTTTCTTTCAGTTTTGTCCAGCACCGAGATTATGATGAATCTTGTGAAATCTCTAGACTAGTCACTATTCCCATACTTCTTACACTTAATTTTTGATCAGTTGCTTACTTTTTTTTCTTCTGTTTTTCAAATACCAAAGGAAGCACAGTAGGTGGCCCAGTGGAAATTTACTTAGAAACAAATCCTTCAGTTGAAGAAATCAGACTGATGAACATTAGCGTTGATAAGACTTGGGTTTCTTTGCCATGGGGTTGGTGAGACCTGTAGATATAAGAGGTGCAGTTGTGACCCTCCAGTCTGAGGAGGAGGCAGAACATACCGTTCCCAGATCAAAGGCAGGGATTGTTTTTGAGTACTATTTGCAATCATTTGATGTGCAAAGTGGCTGGCTGGGAAGGGTTCGGCACTGGTTACCCCGATGCAGTTGGAGAAAGATGGAACTTTGTTGAAAGGTGCTGTCCTCTGATCATCAGGACCAGCCCTGTGCATCTGCTGGAGAATGTGTCGTAAACATTTATGGGGCATCCACAAGTTTCCTGAGGACTTGGGCTGGTTGTTCTGGTACCACTTTGGAGACACAAAATCCAGCCCCTCAGGGCAGGAGGACATCTTTGCCATGCAGAGGCACCATATCCAGCTAGTGGTAATGAAAACACCCACCCAATCACTGAGTCCTGTGCTTTGGGTTCAGAAAAGTGACACCCAAGCAATCAAAGTCTACTTGGCATAGTTTGGTGGGTGGCTTGAGAGAAAAACATGGATTGTTTTTTGCCTCTGAAGATGGTTTTTTTTCTTGTTGATGGAGACAATTGAATTACATTCTAACAAAGACCCACTGATAGCTGAGGTTTTTGTGCTGGGGGAGGGTTAGTACAGTATGCTTGTACATTTTGCTTTTCTGTTCAGAATATTAGTGTTATTGTGGCTTTTTGTTTCTTACTTTCAATGAAAGAGGTTGACGGAGAGGTTAGATACCAGTTCTGCCTCAGTGATTCATTAAAGCAGAGCTGGAGGAACGGAAGTCGCCCTGTTCAAAGGTGTGGGGAGTGTTTTATTGTTCTGCACGGTGCTGTGAATGCCAACGATTTTGCAGCTGTGAAAAGGGCTCCTAATGAGTTTCAGCATTTTAATGTACTTCAAGTTCCCAATTGTACAAATTTAAGAAGCTTAGCAATTCAGTATCTCCTGAATAATAGCATTTATTTTATACTCTAAATACACTTGGGGAAATCTCAACAATATTGCAGGAAGTCTTGGTAATATTGTGGCTCCTTCCCGATGTAATAGCTTTAGAGGACCTAATTGACTTGAACAGTGGAATTGGTCCTTTAAAAAACATGCACACACAATTTTTGATTAATGAGCCCCATAATAAATCATTAATCTTTTTTGGCTCAGAAATTGTCTGAATAGTTTTCAAAGTAGAAGTTTTGTATTTTTTCCTAAACTGTCTTTGTGACACGGTGCTTGCATTTCAAATCTATCATTTTATATTTTCAAAAAAAAAAATCTAACATAATTAATTTTTTAAAAAACAAGTCTAAACTCTGAACTACTTGGTTACTAAGAGGCCTGTGAAGAAACATCTAGATAGGAGTACTTCCTCTTAGAATAATAAAAGCACTGTAAAATGACCATGTAATAAGTGTCCTTCTTCCTGAAGGATCCTAAAGTGCTTTTACACATTTTCTATAGTCAATGTGGGTTATTCACCCATCACTTGAATGAAACCAGTCTTTACTGACTGTGCTAAACAACACTTTTTATAGGAAGGAAATCACAAATAACTCTTGCATTTGAAACTCTGGGGAGAATTTGAGGTAGGCAGATTGTAATTGCCCAATTTGGAAATGGGCCAGAAGACTGTGATTAATATACCCAGGCTGCACTTTAATTGTCCCAGAGTACTCAGGGCCTTGGTTTCAAGGGGGCTTTTTCTCTAAATAGTATTTCTTTTTCTTCATTTTAATTTTGGAGCTTATAGAATGGATAGTGGGTTTAGCAGAATTGAAAAGTGGGGAAATTTGTTACTTATATGGGGATTAGCAACACTGAGGCACAGCAACACAATTTTCTAGGTGTTTCACAAGTGGCAGAAGCTGGTTGTGTATTTTGTTTTTTCTTCTTATTTGACTGCATGACCTGTGATTTGGTTGACTACCTTGAAATATTTTTTCCCATACTTGACTATTTTGAAGTCTTTAAATATTGTTATTTAAGGTCTTAAAATTAATTGCACAGTAAATGCAAATAGCTCTACTCCTTAGCTATTCACTTTCTCTGGGAATTGCTTGATCTTTTGAAACAATATAATATCTCAAGAACCTGTGAAAGGCAGCCTAGCAGGTTAAGTTGATTGATCTTTAAAAATAGGGTCAAGTAACTTGAAACTATTTCCCATAAAAAACAAACAAGCTGCAGAGGTTGTTGATGCTTTTCTCAGCAGAGCCAGCCTCATCCGCTCCCTGGCGTGGAAAGGCTGGGAAACCTCTGAGTGTCAGATCCCATCCTGAGGCTGCTGGATGTGCAATCCATCTGTGGCAGCCACCAATCTGCAGGTCCACAACTGAGTCAACATCAGACTGAGACATTACTCAGTGGGATCTAGTGGATATTTATTTTTCACTTGGAGAACCTGAGAGTTTTTAAGGGGTTTTTTGGTAGATTTGGGGTTTTGTGACCAACTCCACATTCAGAACATTGATGTGGGAGTTTTTTGTGATTTATTTTTTTCTTTATAAGTGCTCTACAGAATACATGTAACGTTAGCTTGATCTGAAGACAAAGTTGAGCTGAACACAGATTTTTCCGGACTGCATAATATCAGGTTTGGTCTCTTAGGCTTAAAGTGTTTACCCAGCTAGTAAAGAAAGCTCACACATCCACAGCTCTGTGTTTTACCATGTGCCACCAGGAATTGCTACAGTCATGACGGGAACCTCACAATCAAACTCTGGAATTTCACAGGTTTCTTTTCAGTCTTACCTCCTTTAGAAACAACTGCATTTTACCTCCTCAAAAAATGGTTAAAGTTTATTATTATTATTATTATTATTATTATTATTATTATTATTATTGTCGTCAACTGCTGGTATCAGTATCAGCAAGAATAAGCACTGGCGTTACACATGCACCTCAGATAAAGCACTCCTAATCTACATTATAAAATGGCTCTTTCTCATTCTACTTCTTTGCACTAGTGGTGTAATATTAGAGAGCTGAGATTTTAAGATGTTCCACTTTTAAGCCTTCAGCTTTTGTTTCACTAAAATTGTTCTGAAAACAAGTTATGAATACAGCACCTGAGAGAGGTAATCCAGAAGCCTAAAGTGTTCAGTAGATCAAGTTCTCTTCTTTAATGCTGTCTCTTTCATTATAAAAATGATTCTGATGCTTGAATAAAGTTGTAGAATCATAGAATGGTTTGGGTTGGAAGGGACCTTAAAGATCATCCAGTTCCAACCCTTCTGCCTGTGTGCAGGGACACCTCACACTAGACCTGGTTGCATGGAACTCCCCCGCAGTACCCCAACCTGGCCTTGAACATTGCCAGGAATGGGGCACCCAGAACTTCTCTGGGCAACCTGTTCCAGGTTGCCTAACCACCCCCACAGTAAAGAATTTATTCCTTGTATCTAATCTAAACCTGCCCTCTTTAAGTTTGTACCCATTCCCTTGTCCTGATAACTCAGATCATGTAAGGATCAACACAAGAACCAGATCCAGCTTTCAGCATCGTAGGAAGAGACCAACCATTCCCTCTACACCCTGCCGCAGATTCCCCTCTGTCTTTAATTCCCAGCCTTCCACTACATCCAAAATGCTCAACTGTAATTCCTTTCCAGTCTGGGACTCAAGGAATGCTTGTACATCTTGTCTCACAGTTTTATTACTGCAGAAATTCTTAGAGTTGCTTATGACTTGTAAGTGAGAAAGAGAATCATAAAATCCTTCATTTGTTGGATTGATGCAGCCATCACTTTTTATATGAACAGTTTGTACACATATACAAGTAAATGTAAAATATGATTACATGCAGATACATTTAATCACACACAAGAAGACCACCAGCTAAGCACATTAAGTGCCTATGTATGGGGATACCTACTTTTCATACACAGTCACTTACACATATGATGCATAATTGCAAATGTGCATCTTTTTTTTGGAAGTTTGGATGTAGTCTTATATGTTTTTACACATAGGCATCTGTTTAGCCAGATCTTCAAAACTGAAAGCATATGTAAACTGGAATGCACTTTTATGTGAATATTTTGTTGTTATGTGTATAATATAGCACTATACTTATGTACTTAAACACATTATTCCACCATTGATGGAGAGAGGCTATTTACAAGAGCATGTAGTGACAGGACAGAGGGAATTGGCTTAAATCTGAGAGAGAGTGGATTTAGATAAGATATTAGGAAGAAATTTTTTGCCATGAGGGTGGCAAGGCACTGGAACAGGTTGCCTAGAGAAGTTGTGGATACCCCATCCCTGGAAGTGTTCAAGGCCGGGTTGGATGGAGCTCTGAGAAACCTGATTTAGTGGAAGGCATCCCTGCCCATGGGCAGGGGGTTTGTAACTAGAAGACCTCTAAGGTTCCTTCCATCTCGGGCCATTCTATGATTCTATGGTTCCCATGCATACACACACACACACAGAGGCTCAGCCATGTACAACTTACCCACAGCTGAAATGCTGTGTAGACATAAGAACAGATATGCATGAACCACAGAGAGCTTTATATTGGAATGCTAGTGCAGTTTCTCACAGGCCAGTTTAGTACAACATAGCAAGTCATTGACATGTGAGCAGTCACAGCCAGCCAAGTCCAGATTTCTGGAAACAAAACAAAAGATGGCGTTACAGGGCTTGGACCATTCCTTCTTCCATTTCCTCTTCTCACAGGGACCGGTCATGTGTACTCAGGCTCAGGTATTGTGCTCTGTTTGAATTTCAGCTTGTAGTGTCTTTCACTGGTTTTCTTCTCTTCTGTACTGCTCTCTTGTATCACCTTGTGCCATTCCTGGACAGTTTGCCTCCTCGTCTCTGGGTTACAAAGGCAATGAACTGCATGAGCTTCATGCAGCAGCACCTCTGAGCTTGTCCTTGCCACCCTGAACAGCCCTGTGTTGCACAGCCCCTGTCCAGCCACCCCAGTCCTGATGCATCTCACCAGCTGACCAGCTGGGAACTGAATCTGTTTTTTCATGTTGGTTGCCAGATATCTTTGCTTAATGGCTTTCTCAAAACTCTCTGCCACAAGAACAGCACATGTGCCCTTTCAAACCAGTCTCTTGAGCAGAGGGAAATTCCTTTTCCTCTCCACAGTACGACCAGGTTATGGCTTCTCGTGGCTCAACAAAATTTGCCTTATAATTGTGTCTTGACCTTTCATAGGTGGATGGAACTGGCCATGTTGTCCCCCTCGCTATACCTATTCTTATTTCAGAGTGGTTTTCTGCTTCCTTCTGCGGATAATTGTTGACTTTTGTCTTTGTGAATATACAACTGGAAACATTCATTGGCTTGGAAAACTTGAGTCAGTGTTCATTGCTGAGAAAACAGCATTCTTCTAGCTGATATAAAATGTGGAAGGAACTAATGAAAGGTTTGTAGGAAAACTCATTAAGAATTTGCACTTACCTTGGTTTTTGCATGTAACAAAGTTCATAGATGCCTTTTTGGTTCACTGCTTCCCCCCAGTGCCATCTTGTACTATGTTCTTTGTAGAAGGAAAAGCACAATAAAATCCCCCTTTCTCTCTGCTTTCATCAAATGGCAAGAGGAGAACCATGTTTCTCTTACTGCTCTCTCTGTCCTCCCTTTCTCCCCTAGTATTGTAGAGATATAATAGTACTTACTACTCTCTCCTGACTTTCCCCAAGCCTCTAGGTAATGCATTGGACCGCTCAGATCCCTATTTTCTGCCTACATAAAGCATGATATGCCCTTAAATAATGTTTCCTGCCCCCGTGGTGCTTGATTTCTGCATCAGGGAAGGTAAGCTTTGACACTTAGCTCATCTTCTTCTCCCAAGCAGGCTATGAGGAACCACAGACACCTGGCCCCTCTCCCCTGACCATCATGGTTTATTGATTTGTTTCCTGTCATTGCTGTGCTTTCCCTGTTATTAGCTGTAGCCTCTGCAGCTCCTCTGGAGCTGGTCACAGCCCCAGGTTAGCTGAGGGCAGAGCAGGGAGGGAAGCAGTCCCACACAACCCAGTCCTCCCTTCAGCTACCTGCTGTCTAGGCTCTGCTTTCTGACATGGTCTGCAGCTGTGGAGTAGTGGATTTCTCAGGCAGAAAAATCCTAGGGGGACAGTGCCAGCACTGCTGAGACTCCAGCCCGGACTCCATGGGACCATGCCTGCTTGATTTGGCAAAGATCTGGCAAAATCATTAACCTTTGAATGTTTCTTTCCTGATGTTGGCTCCTAATCGCAACTTCATTTACCAGGGCAATCTCATCACATAGAGCAAGACCTGCTCTGATGGGTGCTGAAGAAAGCACAGACAGCTCAGCTGCTGTGTGAATCCCATGCAATGGGATTCAGCAGTGTTAATCACAGCAATTCAACCCTGCCTTTTTGTTCTATTTTAGTATATTGTGTTTTAAATAAAGGAAAGTTTCATTTTCCTCCCTTACTCATAATATTTCCTCATTTTCATCTGTGGGAGTGGAAACTGATTATTTCAAGGCCTTCTTGCTAACCCTCTGCTGGGATGTGCTGACTCAACTTTGGAAATTCCACAAATAGGGAGAGTGTGGTAGTGTTGCGTCTGTTGTGCTTCTGAGTGATAACCATCCCTTGTCACATTTGAAACATGACTTTGTTGCCATTTTATATCTGATGCATTTAAATATTGTACAAGTATTTCTGCAGTGTATATTTTGTGAGCTGAGCCTGATCTTAAATGGAAATGGTATTTTTGTCTCTGTTAAATACGGATTTCTCAAAATAAAGCTGCCAAGGCGGTGTTTTATGATGGATTTTGGTTTCCTTAAGCGCAATGCCTGTGTAGATTATTTTTCTTAGGTTTCTGTAGTAGTTAAAAGTATCCAGACACTCTGAAAATTGATGCATCCTCAAGGACTAGTAGGTTTCTATTTCTGGCATGTGCATCAAGATGAATAACTGTTCTCTAGCAGTTTGTATGGACTCAGGCTAAGTAGGCCTCAACCTTTATCCCAACAGGAATTCCCAGACTAGAAAATTCTGACTTCATTTATGGTTTATAGGAAGTAACACAAAACATGACAAAAGAAAGCCTTCCATTTGCTTCACAAACAATCACATGGGATCTGTGCACTGCTTGAATTCGCCTTTGGGTCAGTAGGTCAAATATTATAAAACCTTTTACTGTCCCAAAAAGTCCTCTTAAAGCTTTTAATGCTGTCCCAGTGCTGATAATTTACTACTGTTAATAGCTACAGTCTTTTTCCAGTCCAAGTGTAGACAGGTAAATGCTAAGTCTTTGAATTTTACATGAAGAAATCTTGAGTTTTCTTAGATCCCTCAGACTTAGCCCCAAATCTAGAGAAGCTTCTCAAGAGAAACACATCAGTTCCTACTGATCTACTGGTGGATGTAACATTGATAATAATTCAACCCTATGTGCAAATCTGTGTTGTCTTTATTTTTCTGATAGCTTTGAAATGAAATATTAAAGGCAAACAATAAATGCATGATTATCATCAGAAGAAATGCATCCACTGGGCTATTTGCATCTTTATTAATCTGAATGCAGTTCTGAAAGTATTTTCCGAACACAGATCCTGATGCTGCCAACTAAACCAAAGAGAATTTTTCTCTAGCATTGAGGTAGAGGAGGATCAGGCCATGACAGAGCAAATACTCTGTCATCAGGAAGAACAGCTGCTAGAAGTAGTGGACAGAAAGTCCTAAAGCCACCCTGGTCAAGTACAGGTTATGTGTGCTTGAACACATCTGTAACTTGTGGCTCTGCTGCTCCGTTATGCCATCCTATAGCCACCAGAATATCAGACAGCAAAGCCCTCACCTTTGCCATGCTCCTGTTATTTAAAAGTCCCATTGCTTCCTTTGCTGAGCAAGGAGCACCCAACCTCTGCTCTTACACCTGCTACAGTCTACACAAGTTACACAGGAAGGGCTAATGTATAGGTTGATCTAAATGCTTTATATCCACAGTTTGAGGAACCCAGTCAGGAACCCTCTACAATGATACTGCACTCTGACCTCTACACGGAGCAAATGGTTTTGTATCCTGAGACAGATTAGGGAGAAAACCATTTTTTTCCACTGTCATTTGCAATCCTTTTGGTCTAATGTTACTGTCATGGGAACATAGACATTCTTTAAACTTTGAGGTAAGGAAGTAGCACAGCCCAGTCAGCTCTGGGACTCACCTCTCTTGAGAGCTGCCATCTTGACAAATGTAGACTACAAAAGCAAGATCTAGAAAATCTGTAATAAGTTTAACCATTTACTCTGGAATCTGCATTGTTTTGTAGACAAATTCAGCTTTTGAGTATCTCTTATTCTAACTCTCTATATTTCAGTTTACACAACGTAAAAGTGTAGAGTTCTCGAAAGAATTATATCGCCTGAGTTCCATCTTGAAATGCTTGGTTTTTATGTCAGGTGTTTGGAAGCATTATGATTTTAAACAGAGCAAAAATAATTGTAAATTTCTCTTTCAGATATTATTTTAGTCAATTTCTTTTCACTGAGAATTCTACATATATGAAAAAAAGCATTTCAAGTAATTAGTGTCACTGGGACTGCAGATATTTTTTAAAGAACTGCAGTAAGCAGTGCTGCTCAATACTTATTTGTAGTATCATGTTTTTCAAAATTACAAATAATCACAAGAATCCTTAAAAATGGGATGTTTCAGTGCATACTTCTAAGTTTATTTTTAAGAGAACTTTAAATTAAGCTGTTAATGTTATTGATTCAGTGCATTTGGAAATTTAGGTCAAATTAGTTTTCTTTGCTCCTGTATTGATAATGGAAAGTTTATACTGTGGCCTGATTTCATGCTATGTCCTCTGTAAGGCAAGTAATCTCTTCTGTGACCTCTTTGTTCTCTGTTGCACTTCACAAATACACCCTTTCTGTTGGACAGGATCATGTAAAACACAATTCAGGGAGAAAGCGAATAGCAGAGTTAAATTGCAAGATTCGTTAACTCTCTGTGGGGGGAAAAGGACTTGACTCTTGTCTAAACATCCGTAAGAGAATCCTGCGAAATATACCTCAATCAGCATGTCATTAGCCCAGTATAGCATAAAGCAAACAAACATACTTAAGGCAATATTGTCTAATGGGCAATAGGAAACTGTCATAAGTTCACTGGCATGCCATCGATGACAAACCCAAATAAATAGATAAGGTGTTCAACTTAGCTTGCAGCTCATCTGGCAAATTAGCCTTTTGCTTCCAGAGGTTATAAATGTGTTTCTGATTTCGGGTTCATGGGTAGGGGTTAGTGTAGCATTTTCAGAAATTGCTATAGACAGACATCAGATCATCTGAGGTAATTGATTCTTACTTAACAGCAATAAAAATAGCAAACCAGTCACTAAAACAGTGTGAAAGAGAATATGGAGACAACTGAATATATTCAAAGCTAGAATGACACAATGATTTTTTCTCAGTTGATCTGCCTTTTTGGCTGCACTGTACTGTTCAAGTTGGAAGCTGGAAATTTTTTTCTAGGAAGACTAAGAAGTAAGGAGTTTTAAAAATCTCTCTTTGTAATAGTAAAAGTATGAATAAGAGATTATATCAGTCTTTGATAGTTCTCCTTATGACTGTATTTTGTGGAAGCAAAAGGAGGTACTATGTATCTTATCGAATACTCTGAAGGCAGCAACTACAGTGACTCAAGCCCATATTTCCCACAGAAGACAAAGGGAAAATCAAATCACCATTGGCAGGTGAATTGTATGATGGAAGGTTCTGCAGCAGCTCTGTGCTGGACAGACCAATAACAATTCAGTTCCAGCAATATTTAGCTTTAGTAAATGCTGTGCTGTCCATGAACAAACTTAATTAAAAGAAAGTTGAGTCCAGCTTACACAGCAGACACAGCACTCTGATAGTTTGCCCAGAGAGAAGAAATCCTGGGCGTATATAAACCATGAACTCTTTTAACGTTCATGGTTTTAATTAAAACAGTGCTTATAAATAATACTCCACTGTGGAGCTGATACTGGTATTTGTGACAAATAATTTGCTACAATACTTTTTGTTTTTTCTCTTTATAGGTCATGGGGTTTAGGGATTTGCTTGTTTGCAATTTTTGGACAAAATTTGGTAGAGCAAATTTTAGCCTATGCCTTGTTTAAGCAGTAACTGCAAAGAGTGTTGCAGTGATGGCACGGTAATGCTGGGTGCCCAAGTCACATCTTTTCTGATTAGACGATTCCAGGAAAAGGATTTCAAATGACACAAGTTCTTTTCTTGGGTCATTGTAAAGTTCAGAAGTGCTTAAATTTAGTTATGTAAATAACAATAAAATGCTTTTGAAAATCATTGGGAAAGCACTTTTCTTCAGAATAGCACTTGAGTGTTTTCTGTGTTCATGTGCAGAACCACTCTGTCTTTTCAGAAAGTGACCTCATTGTTAACAAACTTTTGACATGACTTAGTGACAATCGAGTTTATAGAGAAAATGGATGCTGCAGGTTTAGTTTTAGCTGTATTTATAATGTTTGATGGATTTTGCTTAATTATTGCTATATAGTGGTTGCATAATTATTCTGGGGCCAAATCTCCTGTGACTCTTTGGAAATAACATATTGTTAATAAATATGGTATACCATCATAATGTAAACATCGGGTAGGGTTGGGCACAGAAGAAAGATAATTTATTAAACATGTAGTCAGCACTAAGTCTAAAAAGGCACATTCTCTACTGTGAAGTCAATCTGTCAGGGTGTGAGATTTTACATCTCAGGATGTTAAATCTTTGCATATTGGAGACTTTGGAAGACCATCAAACAAGACAGAGATTCTTTTGAAGGTATCTAAGGCAAAATAAGCTGCTTTGAATAACCAAATGTCCTCTATTCTTCAGTATTTTCCCTGTGCAACCATCCATATTTAGACAGTCTTGGTTGAGGAGGTAGCTCACGCATCTGACAATGCCTTATGCAAGAAAATTTAAAGTGTAAAAAGGATAAAACCAGGCTCAGTAGAGATAAGCCTGGAGGCATCATGCCAGTGTTTGAGGGACAGAGTGCTAGCAAGATGTGTTGTCTCAGTGGACATAGGGGATGGAGATCCGTGCAGCAATAACACAGGGGTTATTGATGTGTTAGAAACCTCAGAAGGACCTGAGAATGGTCATGTAATAATTAGGGCTTCTTCCCCAAAAATGATGTTGGGATCGATAACCCAACTAGAAGTTAATCTGGCCACTGCCATGAAAGAAAATAAAAATTGCTTCTATAAATATATCAGCAATAAAAGGAGAGCTAAAGCAAATTTTCCATATCTTATTGGGTGTGGAGGGAAACTGACAAAGAATGAGGAAAAGGCTGATGTACTTAATGCCTTCTTTGTCTCAGTCCTTAATAAAAAGACCAGCAGTTGTTCAGGTGAGCTGAAAGATGGGGATGGGATCAGAATGAAGCCCACATATTCCCAGGGGAAATGGCTAGTGTTCTGCTATACAAGTTCACGGGACGAGTTCATGCACAAGACTGGATCCAACCAAGGATTCTGAGGGAACTGCCATAGTGCTCATCGAGCCACGTTCAATCCTTTCCCAGCAGTCCTGGCCAACCAGGGAGGTCCTGGTTGACTGGAAGTTAGCAAATATGACACCCATCTGTAGGGACAGGAATATCTGGGGAACTGCAGGTCTATCAGCCTGACCTTGGTGCCAGGCCAGGTTATGGAGCAGATCATCTTGAGCACAATCACTCAGCACATACAGGACAACCAGGAGATCAGGCCCAGTCAGGATGGGTTTGTGAAAGGCAGGTCCTGTTTGACCAACTTGGTCTCCTCCTATGACAAGGTGACACACTTAGTGGTTGAGGGAAAGACTGTGGATGTTGTTTACCTAGACTTTACTGCAGCCTTTGACACCATTTCCCACAGCATTCTCTGGGAGAAACTCATGGTTTCATGGTTTGGATACATGTGTTTTCACTTGGTAAAAACTGTCTGGATGGCCAAGACCAGGGAAGGGTGGTGGATGGAGTTCCCCAGGGATGTGTTGGGGCCAGGCCTGTTTGACATCTTTCTCAATTACCTGGATGAGGGGATTGGGTGCACCCTCAGTCAGTTTGCAGATGTTGGGCAGGAGTGTTGATCTGCTGGATGGCAGGAAGGCTCTGCAGACGGATCTGGACAGGCTGGAATGATGGGCTAAGGCCAATTATATGAAGTTCAGCAAGAGGAAGTGCTGGGTCCTGCACCTGGATCACAACAACCCCATTGAACACTGCAGGCTTGGAGAAGAGTGGCTGGAAAGATGAATGGTGGAAAAGGACCTGGAGGGGCTGGGTGACAGCGACTGAACAGGAGCCAGTGTGTGTGTTCAGGTGGCTGAGAAGGCCCATGGCATGCTGGCCTGTACCAGCAATAGTGTGGCAGCAGGACCAGGGCAGTGACTGTCCCCCTGTGCTCAGCACTGGTGAGGCCACACCACACATCCTGTGCTCAGTTCTGGGCCCCTCACCACAAGAAAGACATTGAGGGGCTGAAGTGGGTCCAGAGAAGGGCGTCAAAGCTGGTGAAGGGTCGGAAGACAAGTCCTGTGAGGAGAAACTGAAGGAGCTGGGGTTATTCAGCCTGGAGACAAGGAGGCTCAGCAGAGACCTTATCATTCTCTACAACTGCCTGACAGGAGTAGCCAGGTGTGGGTTGGTCTCCCAGGTAACAAGTGATAGTACTAGAGAAAGTTTCCTCAAGTTGCACCAGTAGAGGTTTAGATTGGATATTAGGAAAAAAAGATTTCACCATAAGGATTGTCAAGCATTGGAACAGGCTGCCCAGGGACGTGGTGGAGTCACCATTTCTGGTGACTGATTTAAAAGACAAGTACTTGTGGCAGGTAGGGACATGGTTTAATGACAGACTTGGCAGTGCCGGGTTAAGGGATGGACTCTGTGATCATAAAGGTCTTTTCCAACTTAAACAATTTTATGATTCTATAAAAGAGCTTCAGAAATACTCTTGACAAGGAGGCCTGCATTACTTTTAGCAGTTTCCTTTCCTTTTTATCTGTTGTATTATTCATTCTGCACTAATAAAATCCATGTGAAGTTTGGGCTTTCTGTACAGCATTGTAAGCCTTTTGGTGTGGTGCTCAACAAGAGAGTGAAACTAGCCAGGGATCAATAGTTAACTGGCCATTGATTTAGCTGTCTACATTGTTAAAAATGTGCCCACACAAAGGAAAGCAAATAAGCAAGGAAAAAGTCAAAGGGAAGCCTGGCAGCTGCACTTCATTCATTTTGTTTACCTCATGTTACTGCAGTGATGGGTCAAAATATGTCATTGACAAATCTGGAAGGTTGCATTGTCTGGACCATTGCTATAGCAAAGGCTTCATGAGAGCTTTTTAATTTGCTCCTTCTTTTTATAAAACAAATATGTAATGTGAAAAATCTTTGAAAGCAGAACTACTGTCACTTAATTAATATCTGTGTACCTTCATTGATTGGAAAGGCACCACATACAAGTGCACGGGCAAGATCTCCGTCCCCAACCACTACAGCATACCCTTCCCTCCCATCCTCGCTGAGAAAGAGGAAAAGGATTTCCTGCTGTCTCTTCTCTGATACCAGGAGGTGGTGGAGTTTGGGGTGACTTTCTTTTAACTTTCACATTACTAGCACATATTTCTCCTATCTAACAGTGATTAAGTCAGGAGCATCCTGCCATGCCTGAATATGTCAGTGAAGAGAGAACCTCTCTAAATATTCCTTGAAGACATTAGGTATTAGAGCTGAAGTTAAACACCAGGATTATAAATTCAGTACCTTACTCTGACTGAAAAAAAGGCGTCTTTTGCACATGTGAAAAAATATGCTATATTAACGTGGAAAAGCAGCAGTACTAAATGGAGTAACAATAGAAAACTAGGTGGAAAGTCTTTTCATTCAGAATTTTGGTATGTGACTCCAACCAAATGCACATAAAATCAGCTTTTACATACACGTCTCTTTCAGATGTCCTGAAAAGTTCTCATGTTCTGCAGTACTAAAAACATAAATATTAAAAAAAAAAAAAAAACTACAAGAAGAGTTATTGAATGTGAATCTACTGAGAAAAAGTATTACTTGCTTCCTCTAAATTTCATTTAAGCTTAGTGGCTATAAACAATCCAGTTTACAAATAATTTAATAACCTGAAGATGAGACTGATGCTACCATACAACTGCAGTTTTCAAAACAGTGAGCAAACACTGGAAAATATATTAAATGGCACATAAATGTTTCCATATAAATGATCTGGTTTCATATATATGGTTCCATGTAAATGGCTTTTCTATAAAAAAGGTGACTATTTTTATCTTGAGGGGAGGCAGAAGATCAACCCAGATCTTTAAAGGAGACAAGGAGTTCAGTGCATAGGCTGAAGATCTGGGCAGTAGCCATAAGGCAGAGATGAACTAATTTGGGGAAAATACTGATTAAGGCTGTTTTGAACCTGGGTCTTAAATGTTCGGAAAGACAGAACTGTGTTTCTAAAGGTGAGTTGTAATATTGACTTGTGTCAAAATTAATATTACGAAGTCTCAATTTATTAAAGATGAGAAAAGCATATGATCTATTAGTATAAATATTGATTGTATCTTTTAAAAGAGGAGTTCAGAATCTCATATCAACCCATGTACAAAGTTATATTCCCTGAATAAGTTTGGAAGATGGAAAAAGAAATCATTGGAACTCATAATCAGTGCTTAGTTTCCTAGAGCAAGCTGCTCTAAGGAGAAATAAATTAGGTTCAATAAAAGGAATTGGTACATAAGGTTTCCAGATAAACCAAACAAACTCAGTTTCCAGTCCTACTGAGATCATAGATTAGAAGAGGTTCGAGTTCCTTTTGGGAAAAAAATAACATCGCCAAAGCTGTCTGCCCTTCCCTGTACGTGTCTTTAAAGAATGCATTACTAAATGTACTGCGTAAAGAGGCTCAGCCTCAGCTCGCACAAGCAGCAATTGTTTTTTCAGCTTTTCACGTGTTACTTCCAAAGATTATCTCAAGATGGGAGGGAAAATCCCATCTGAACGTTGTCCTTCCTTTCAAAAGTGTCTGGGAGGGCCCAGCAAAGCAAACAGTTGGAGTTGCAGCACACCCTCTGCTAGGATTTCGGGTTTTTTTTCTGTTTGAAATGCTGTTGGTGTAATGCGTTTCAAATCCTCTGCATTATAAACTTCTTTTGCTTCCTTGGCACAGGCCTTGGGAGCTGAGTGGCTGGCCCAGTTCTTGCTAAAAGGCAGTGACAAAATTTCTGGCTGTTTCCCTGTTACAACTACTCCTGACTGCTGAACTCTAGAGCCTTGCAGCAGGATGTCTGCTGCTGACCACTGGAGTTGGTCTGAGCTAATCGAAAACATGAGTTTGACCTACTCTTAGTTTGCAGTACTCACAATTTTAAACCTTCCAATTTTAAAATTGGGGGTTTTGTTTGTTTGTTTGTTTGTTTTCAAATTGGAATTAAAAAAAAAAAAATTAAACCTTCACATATTTAAGCCTTCCTAGGTGTAGTTTTGACCACTTTGAGAGTTTCTATCATACACATCCCCAACCAGAATGGCCCAACTGCAACATGTGCATGCATCTAAAGGCTCTGGAGCACAAGGGCCAGAGGAGCTGAGGTATTTTGCTCATACAATGATGGTGAAACAGGCTGCAGTGGGAGCAAAGGGAGTTGCAAAAAGCCATGCACTTCTCTGGAGAGGAGCTTAAATTGACTTAATTTCTTTTTTGTTGTTGTTGTTGGCTCATTCTCTGGCACTCAGTGTACCCACACAGACTGGCACACACCAGGATCCCAGAATGCGCTTAGCCTAAGGTGTGAGGCTGTGCCAGGATTTCATGGGGTTGGGACTGACTGACTGGCTGGATAAGTTTATCCCTGCTTCTTTGGGGCTGCAGTGCAAGTGCAAACTGTACATGGAAGATCCTTGGGCTGTCAAATGGGAAATCTTGGCTGAAATGATCATCAGTGGGGATAGCCAGGAGCAGGCTTTTGGTTGTGCCTTGAGACTGCTCTTGCAAGTTTGCATGTCTTGAGCATGGTGCTGCTGCAGCTGGCACACACAGCAGGCTCCACAGCTGCTTCACCACTCTCTTCACAAAGAAGCGACTTGGCCTGGTGTTGTACCCATTATTTATCCGTGTTTGGCACAGGGCCTGGGAAAGGCAGAGAAGCTGTGCTGCCATACTGCAGAGAGCCCTCCACTGCTCCCAGCAGCCCCCTGCTCCTGTGAACCACCAGGACAGCGGTCAGCTTCAGGGGCTGGCCCTTCTCACTCGTGGGGGATTAGATCCAAGGGACAGGTGTGCTTTGGGAAGACTGTATCCACAGGTGTGTTGTTTCCCTGCTGTGCAGGACCAGCATGATGTCTCTTGTGTGGTCAGGAGGGGTAAATTTCTTCACTGAAAGGGTGGTCAAGGATTGGACCAGGCTGCACAGGGAGGTGGTAGAATCACAGTCCCTGGAAGTTTTTAAGAAAGGCATAGATGTGGTGCTTAGAGACATGGTTTAGAGGTAGACCTGGCAGTGTTAGGTTAATGGTTGGACTTGATCTTGGAGGTCTCTTCCAGCCTTAGTGATTCCAGGATTCTATAAAATCGCTAGCGAAGCCCAGCTCTGCTTGTCTGGTGGCCTCACTATGCTGGTTCCAAGTCTCCAGCTGCAGAGCATCCAAGGCACGGTGCTGTTGGAGTTGTTTGTGGTGAGCGTGTGGCTTTCTGCCACCCCACCCTTTTGGTTCCCTAGGGGCATAGGAGGAAGATGCAGTTGTGAAGTGACCTTCAAGATCAATCAAAAGACTCAGTTCTCTCACTGATGACTGGTCAGTCAGTGCAGTCTAGGACCAGAGACAATAATGTGATTTTAGCATCCCAAGATGGGAATTAGCATTTTTTAATGTCTACTGAAAAGTCTTAGAAAGAATGAAATGAACCAGAGGGAGCCTGATCCAGACACTAACATTGCCATCAGTCCTGCAACCCTGGGAGGTGGTTCTTTCACTGAAGGAAGAAACCGAGCTGTCAGATCTTAGGATTATGAAAGGCAAGTTCTTCATGGAATGCTTGGAATAATGGTTCTGGTTAGGCTTATATTGTCAACAAATAGGCACATTTTGAACAGCAGGACACTTACCTTTGGCAGTGAAAAGCTCAGCAGTGGCACTGGGATGGGGAAGAGAATATCTCACATGGGAGCTTGGGGAATCTGGGTTGAAAGGCTAGGGCAAAATGAGAGGCGTGTGTCAGCGCCTCCACGCTGAACATCAGAGATCTCTGCACAACTGAAAAAGAGCACAAGGAGCCTCAGTGCCAGAGGCTGGGAGTGGGACCAAGCCTGAGAAACAGGGACTCATGAGGATAGGTGGCAGGGGGTCTGGCTGCACAGTGATAGGGCAGCTGCGTTCCACACCACTCATGTAAAACCTGCTCAGCTCCCAGCTGTATTACTGGGAAGGCATTTCATCTTGTTTCAGTTGGTTGTGTGATATACAGCTTCTGTGGAGTGATATTTCTCTGTAAGGGAAAGGGGTATTTCTCTAAATGTTATATTAGTATAGTAAGGAAAAATAATGGGAATTTTTTCCTTTCTTAGAAAACACTGTTGTGTTGCGGAGGTAGCATGAGTGGCCTCATATGTCTCTCTCTGTTTGCAGCATTTATTTATCACGTTGATAAAAGATAGGCTTGGCAAATCCCTGTGAAAGAGTGACTATGGTCTGCTAGTCTTTCATTCATCCTCAGAGTTTAGCTAACTTTCCACGGATATTTAAAACAACGACATTTAATCTCTAGCGCAGTTAAAAGGCTTATGTGTGCCTGGTTCAGAAGTGAGACACATTGGCAACAGTTCCTATTTATTTTATTTGTTTGCCCCAGCTTGAAAACTGAGTAGTCAAAGGAAGAGTTCTCATTTTGATGTGCTGCAGGACTGAGTTGCTTCAGTGAAAGCAAAGGCTGTGGTGAAGTTACTGATGCATAACTCCAGTTTTCCACATTAGTCTGGTCTTTGGCTACAGGGATTTCTTCAGCATATTTTTTTCTAAATATTAGCAAGAGATGTTAGTCCTGGACCATTGATTGGTGGATTAATCAAAGCCCTTAACCAATCAATAAGTAGAGGTTTGCATAATAATGGAATTATTTTTGAAGAATCGTGCCGATTGGAATTGCAAAACTTTCTGCTTCAATTTGCTTCTTGAATGCCTCTGCTTTACCTGCTCACCCTTTCAAAGTACTTAGTAACAATGAAGATGCTTCCAAATTCTACATCTTTCCTTTTTTTTTGTGTGGCTTCAGGGTGTGGAGGGTGGATAAGGGGGGAAGTACCCATCAATAAAACTTAAATAGTTTGCATACAGTAAAGGTGAAAAATGTAAATAAAAAAGAGAGAGAGAAGAAGGAAATGGTTTGCATTCTTGTCTCCTTGCTTTTCCCAAAGCTAAAAGTGTGATTTGAAGCTCATATTCCTTTTCTTTTCTTGTCTACCTTCCCTCCAGGACTGTTTGCGTGATTTTCCTTCCATTGTCGGCACTGTAGCATTCTGACCCCTCACTAGCATCTTTTGGTTACTGGAGAGGGACTAGATTTTGGATCTGTATAAATGTAAATTGGTGTGAGAGGAAGGAAGATGACTACAGGGAAAGATAACTGGAAAGGGAAAGAAGGTTTTTACTAGATTTGAGGTTTGTAGCTTCAGCTGAATTTGCGGGGAGTTCAGTGTTCGTGTGTGTGGTGTCTCTCTCCTCTCTTCTGCCCCTTACTGTAAGACATGGTAATAACTGGGTATATTTTTTATGGACAGCAGCTTGAAAAGATGCCTATTTTGGTCTTTTATTCATGTGTTGTAAAACAGTGAAGAATTCATCCTGCATGGTAATGTGTAGTTTCATGGGGTCTGGAGATGCAAATCTAGAATGCAGTGGTCATTAGGCAGTACGTCCAAAGACAAGCATCCGTAGCCCTGAGATCAGAATCCACATTAAGCAGTACAGCAGCGTTACATGCCTCCTGATTTTGGACCTTTTAGGGTATCCATTTGCAGTTTTTTGTCTCATCCAAAAGGGTTAAAATTTCCCTTTAACCTGGGATAAGAGAAGCTAAAAAAGTTCTTCAGTTTGTGATTCTGGTATTTAGCTACCATAGGTTTACCTTAGTCATTGCTGTCCCTGCAAAGATGGGGTGTGTGAATCACAGCTTGAAGCAATTTCTCTTTCCAATATTGAGGTCTTGAATGTACAAGGCAGTGATGGAGCAGACATCCTTGTTCTCTCCTGTCTTCATACATCTTCTAGAAGCAGAATGCCTGATTGTGTTTGACAAGGCACATCCTCACTGATTTTAATGGAGTGTAATTTGAAACTAGTTTAGTTAAACCAGGGCAGATGGCTGCAGGACTGTGTGTAATTTCATAACAGTGCAAGGTTGCAGTGCTGCTGCAAGATTATTAATCTGATTTTAGGACAACTCAGCAAAAAAAGGGTATTACTGTTGTCAACTCAATGTGGAACAAGTACAAATTAATTCTGCCCAGTAAAATGTGTAATTAAAAAAATTTAAAAGTCTGTCTCAGAGAACTTTCTCAGAGAAGCTGTCATCTGGATTACTGCACAGTATAATGATTGTATCTTATATTTTTGGTTATTTAACATTAGCTGAAATTAGGTAGTAATACCTGATCCCAGTCAGGCTTGTACTGGCAGGTGATCAGATATTATGTAAAGCTTGTATCAATGAAAATGGACAGGGCCATGAAAATTTGCAAGGACATAACTAAATTGATTTAATGTAATCAAGACCTGGTTGTCTGTAGGCAAGGGGGTTTTCACTGCTTTAATACACTTTTTTTACATATGGCATCTATTTCTCTTTCATGTTTCTTTGCAGTAGTTCAGCAAGCAAGAATAGGACTTGGAGTGGTTACCAAAATGGGAAGTTTAGCCTAAAGATCTGAAAGAGAACAAGAAAGCGGCTTTCAAATTTGTTTTTTCAATTATTCATGCTACAGGCTTTGTTTTATAAGATGTTTTAATTCCCTCTCAGAATAAACATGTGACCTATCTCACCAGGACCATAGGTTGAACTGCTGAACTCTGTCTCCTGCCCCTGGCCCAGTTAGATCTTGTTGCATATTATTAAGAAAGACATTTTTGATGGGGAAAAAGGGGAAGAGATACTATGAAAAATGTTCTGTGTTTTCAACCAACCTTATTCATGATAAACAGGCTGAATGGGAAGTCTTCAGACTGGAAAGCACATCTGCTTAAAATATGTGTTGAATTTTTGTTCTTTATTTATGTTAACATTAGCACATTTGTGGAAATCACGTTTTCTTCATAATTTCTTTGCTAAATTAGGACAGAAATCCAAGAACACTTATGCATGACAGTAATTTTCTATAAATGAGTAGTGTCACTGAGTTCAATAAGAGCAATCACACACCGAATTAAGCACAAGCATGAGAGTTTGCAAAAATTTGGCAAATATGTTGCCATTATGAAAAGATTACCCAGCTTTTCTTCTGATGCAGCTATGAATTCTTGGCGTGGTCCTATTTTGAGTAGCCCTTATTGTATAAGCCATAACCTATTCTATTGTGCTAAGCCTAACTGAGGATATTTCTCTTATTTTGTCGTAGCAACAAGAGCAAGATCCCACAAATCTATACATCTCAAATTTACCCGTGTCCATGGATGAGCAGGAACTGGAGAATATGCTGAAACCCTTTGGACATGTCATTTCCACCAGAATATTAAGAGATGCAAATGGAGTCAGCAGAGGAGTCGGCTTTGCCAGGTGAAACCTCTGTTCTTACTTTGATTCATGCACGTTTTTTTTGCCTTTGGCCCTTCGCAAATGCTGTCTGTTCTGTAGCTCTGAAGTCCCACAGCTATGGAAGATGCAGAACGGCACCTTCATCAGATTGTATCCATTCTTTCCACCAAGAAATGCCGGTGCAGAAGGATGTTCATTTCATTACTCTAAAAACTGGTTCATTCTATGTAGGTATATGTAAGTAAAAAGTGCTAGGAGTAGTGAGCTATCCCTTCAGGGTCAAGCTCAGGTAATGATAGATGTCCTACAGAAAAAGCACAGATTGGTGAAGAAACCAAAGTCTGTGCTTAGGAGGTCCTGGGCTGAACTTATTGCAGTCTTTCCGTACCTGAAGGGGTCCTGTAAGAAATCTGGACAAAGACTGGATGGTCTTTAAGGTCCCTTTCAACCCAAGCCGTTCTATGAAACTGTTTAAATATTTGGCAAAGATTTTGCAACAGGAGGAAGTAAACTTAGCAGCTGGAAGAGCAAAGGGTAGGATCTGTAACTGAAGAAATGTGTCTTCCTTGAAAGATGCAGCTTCCTTGAACTGCAGGTATGAAAAGAGCTTAAGAAGGAATATTTGCATAGAACAAGCCCTGATGGAGTAGTCAGATACTTTAGAGAGAATGGGCAACATATTATTACCGTGTACTTCATGTTAGTACAGATAGACAGGGTTCGATGTTTACTCTCAGGGAATATTTACGCAGATACTCTTCAGCTTGAAACATTCTCAAATCAAATAGTTTTCTTTTGAAAAGCCAAGCAACAGAGTGCTATATGTAGAAAGGTATTGAAAAAACAAATAAGAAGAGAAATTTGCAATTCTTCTGCAAATCAGTCTTCTTCTTCAAAAGAAAAGGGGAAAAAAAAATCCCAGATCATTGTTTCTACAGAATATTCATAGCATTGTGCTTTGCAGACGAGGCAAAATGACTTCTTCATCTTGTAAATTTCACTGAAATCCATCATATCTTGGTATATTATGGCACTTCTGTAAGTGTCATAACACCACTGAGTGAAATGAGGTACTGTGTGATAAAAAGTTAGCTTTCAAGAAAAGTGACATTGTAGTGTTACCTCTGCCCTTGATGTGAAAGATCATCGTGCACAAAAAATATTAAGATAATATTGCCTGAATTCAAATGGAAAAAGGCAAAACATTTATGCTGAAAGATGGCACACTATTCCTTTCGCATTCTTGCAGATAATATGACTTTTTCTAGCTCTAATATAGATTAGTCTAAGTCATAGATAAACTCTCATTTTTGAAAATTGACTTACTTTGTGAAAATGTATTTAATTATGGAACATATTTCACTAACTCTTTAATGATCTAACTTGTAGGTTGTGTAATTCACCATGCAAACGACAGTGGGGTAAAACGTTCATTCCATCAAAATATACAGCAGATGTCCCACTGATTTGAGTGAGGTAAAAGTTAATCCAGAAATTTAGAACCATAGTTGAATGCTGACTCTTTTCTTTGCAGAATTATCAATACAATATTTAATTACATGACCAGCTGACTTTCTTTTTGTAATGAAGTGCTATTTGGTATCTTCTCCCTGTATGTCAAACCAAATAGTTCGTTCATTTGTTTAGCTTTGCTGGTAGTTGTGAAGTTTTCATTCTAGTGTACCTACGGTGTGAGGACATGCTGAGTGGGTACCAATGCAGTATAGGTAGGGGATGGCAGCTGGATTTCCAGTCCAAATAAGATTTTAGAATTTCAAATCAGCATCCCAGGTGAGGATCCTGGCTATTCTGACCTGGGACCTTTTATCACAGTGTATCACAGCCTGCCTGTGGAATGTGCCGGGATGCTTAGCATTGCTCTGAACAGAGCCACAGAAGCACTGGAGAAAAAGTTAAATATGCATATGCTGAAATGATGCAGCAACCAACAGTTTTGAAATTTGATGTTTCAAAGTTATTAATTACATTTTATGATGATTAAAAGTCAGTTTTTGAGTCTGCCCAATTATGGAAATAGTCAATCTCAAGTATATTCATTCAAAAAGCAATCAGAAGCAAAGACTGAAGGTAGGCAGCTATTGTCAGATTTTTCTTCTAAATGGGTATGATTAGCAGTTTTATAGTACAGCAGGTGCTTAATCATTTATAACCTGGAGAACTTCAAATGTTTTTGTATCAAAATTATCTTAGTTATGTCTGGTGACATTAACAGCCTCCCTTAGAGTATATGCATACAAAACTAGCTCTGAGTGAAAGTTAAGCCATGAAACTATTTCCTCTCTTTTGCATCCCTCAAAAGCAACTGAAGATATTTTCCTGGATCTTTCTAGAGCATTTCACGCATGTGGCCTGAGACAACTGTGCCTGGGTATACACCAGGGGAGATTTTGGGGAGGAGAGTTGTGAGCAAGGGGCCAGAGAAGGGAAGCTTTAGACTTTGACTGTGGCTTCATAAAAGCCTGTCCATGCTATAACCTCTGCACATCTGCCTCTGCCTTGCCCCTGGCCCATGCTTTGTACTTCAAGGCCATATTACCTGCCTTCGGGCTCTCCGTGGGAGCTGGCGTTGCACAGGGCTCCTACTGCCGTGGTCTTTTGGCAAGGGTGTTTCTGTTGACACCAGCAAGCAGAAGCTGAGACTAAACACAGCCTATCCTAGAGCAGAGAGAGAAATGAGAAGGAATAGGAGGGGGCAGAAATACTTACTAGAAGTAGGATGTTGGAAAAAAGGAGGCACTTCTTTGGATGTGAAGCTTTGAGTTCAGTCTGTTGTAAGATTGCCTGTCGAAAGAGGGAATGACACTGTGTTGCCCTTGTACAGAATTTCATCACAGCACTTAAATTTGTAGGTGTTTCTCTTAAATCCCTGTTGCTGGGAGCTGTCTAATATCTTCAGCATCTGATCTTTCATTTTAAAAATGTGAGTGTATTCTTTAGAGTTTAGAACAAAATCACAGTCCTTCATCCTTAAAAAAAAATCAGCAAAGTGAAACAGAACAAAACAAAGCAAACAAACAAAAAAAAAAAAAAAAGAAAGCCACAGAAACTAGATTTGAGGACTTATTTCAAGATATAATTGTAAAGCTGATGTCTTATGAGTTTGGCAAACAGAGCATTAGTACCATTGTTGATGGTATGAGTAAAAAGTGGATCAGAGATAGTAGGAAGGTCTTTGAGGGAGGTGGGAATTACTGGATAGGGGAAGATATTGAGAGCATGGAGGGAAATATTTATCTTCATCCTGAAGAAGTGTTGCCACTTATAAAGAGGTAACTGTATGTACTGGAAGACCTGGCTTTCCACAGGCCCACATAGGATGAGTTCCAGATGTTAAGGTGGGAGAAGATAAGGGAGTAACAAAATCACAGTGGCAGCAAAGCAGTGGTGCTGTTTTGCTAAATGAAAGGAGGAATATTTAGAGGGAGATTTCAGAGGATCAGTATGTTGCTACTTTGGAGACATAGAAGTGCCAGCAGCACCAGGGGATAAAGAACATCCAGGCAATTTAGGGATGCTTTTGTGAAGAGGAGAAGTCCTTTGTTCTTCCTTATTCAAGGGTTTAATTGAAGGCGGTTGAAAAGGTGCTATAAATTTAGCTTGAATAATTCCATCATCTGGGACAGTAGTACAGGCTTGGATATTATGAGGATCATTCCTACTTTATGTCAGAAGAATGATCTGTCACATCCTACATCTTACCCAGGAAATTGATTTATAATTGAATATCTCAGGTGAAACTAGAAATCCCAAACATGCTCCAAAGACTCTGTGATATCTGTAAAATATTCCAATGCCTGTGGTGATACATTTCCATTAAAAGGCCTCCCTGGAAAAGCCTCAGAGCAACACTGCAGGGTGGTGGAGATGTATCTCTGGGACTCTCACATTTCCATCTGGTGTTGTAACTGGAACAAATTTTGGTGGACTTTGTACATCCACAAGAAAATTGACAGGCATGAAGCTGCACTTTCAGGGAGAAGCAAACTCCAGAGAAGGAGAGGTGGGTCAGGATCCCCAGAAAAATATCAGTGCAATTCCATAAGATGAAAATGAATATGAAGCTCTGAAAGGTGATGAGGTTGGAAAGTTGGGAGCCATCAGATAATTTGGCTGAGCTATTTGCATAATCCAAGCCTGAGGTACTGTGAGTTTAATTGAAGAACTCCTTAGGCTTTGGAAAAGGGAGCAAGAAGACATTGGTATATACCTTGGGGAGGGACTTAACTGGTACCACTGAATCAATGAAATAAAAATTGCTTTTTATAACCCCACAATAAAATACCATTCAAGTATTATTTAAGTATCTTCCCTAAAGAGATAGTATTATTAATAATACCATACACAGGTTTGTCACACTCAGCTGAACAGCAGAACAAGCATTTTATAGGTCCTTTTAAATGATAAAGTGCAAAGAAAGAGTTAGAAACCACTAACTTTTTTATTTTGTTTGCTGTCTTGTAACTTAAAACGACCTTGCAAGATTCCTCCCCCAAGCGACATTTTACAACGAAGTCATAAGCTTCTGTAAACAGAAATTTATGATGGAAATGCTGACAGTCAGACAGTCAAGTATTGCACTGCTGGCAGGCACCAGTATAATACTTAACCTGAGACTGTGAAGACAGTAGCATAAATCAGCCTAGGTCTAGGTGGAAATGACTGTGTTCATACTATTCTTTTCCAGTAACATGAGAAAATTTGTCCAATGCAAACTGTCGTAAAAGAATGTTATGACGCTGTTCCCAGCAAATGACCAAAGTCAAAAGATTCTCAATTAGCTGTCACCTCAGAACAAAGGTACAAATCAGGGAGATGCTTCTGTCCCTTCTTGACCTAGCTGGGGGGTCTGTAGCGAGGCATTTAAACAGTCTACTGTTGGGAGTTGGAGCTTCATCCTCATCTTTTTTCTGGAAAAGCTTCCAATGGGTTACTTTTCGTCACCCGCCTATCTTTTTTACCAAACTTATCTTCTGCTTGTCCGCATTTCACTTGTCTTAAATTTAGTTTTTGGAAAGAATATTCAATTCAGCAGCTAAAAGGGAGCAACAAAAATTAGGAAATGAAATTTTGAGCCATCACAGGATCTTTATTCTATTTATAGAAGCTTTGCATGGATTTCAGGAGAAATGGTTGTGCTTCAGTTTCCACTGAAGTAAAATGAGAGAGACGCGCCTTTAATTTTTATGGGTTTTTTTTTTTTTCCCTTAAAGGAAGCTGTGTATCTTTCAGAGTTTTTCAGGACAATGTAGGTGTAATTAAGTTATTTATTCTGTCCTGAAGAGGTTTCTCTATGGAGAACATTGTAAATATAGATACTGTAGTGCAGAGATACTCAGGCAGCTCACCTTGGCGTAATGGGTGATGCTGCAAGATATAGAATGAACCATATCTCGAGAGGAAAAGAGTGGTTTCTGTAGATTTCGTATATTTATCTGAGAAAGTAAACAACCTCCTGTTGCTCAAGCAGACAGTTGAAGAATATATAGGCAAGACATGTTGGGAAAAGCTATAATTTGTGAGCGATGAGGAGAACTTGTCAAAATAAATGTCTTCTTAGGCTGTGAGTGGCAAATGGAATTGCTTTTTTCCAACATAAAATGGATTGAAACCAAAAAGCACAAACATCTTGAAGCAATCTCTTACCAGCTGAAAAGTTGGGGAGATAAGATACCTAGATCTGTTACAGAGAAGGAGGAAATCACAGGTTGCAGCCATATCAGGGTCTTATAATGCCTGGAATTAAATTAGCAAAATAAATTTAAAAAAACAAACCCGTGAATGTGTTTCCATGGAAGGATGTAAAACATAAGGAGGTGCTAGGCAACCTCATGCTAATCAAAGCTATCTTGTAGCTTTAGAGTATTTGAGACCTGAAGATCATTTTGCCTCACATTTTTTATATCGTAGGCTGTTGAAATACTCCCAGTTACCTAATATTTAGATAATGCTCGTGTTTTACTAAAATCAGACTTTCAGAAATGATTCGAAGGCATCAACCAGAAAAAAAGGACCACCTCTTTTCTATCTAATGTTTGCCAGTGGATCATCTTCCTTGCAGTTAAATGTTTCTGCCTATTTTCTCTTTTGAATTTCTCTGGTTATTGTCACAACTTTGTCAGGAAGAGTAATGAAGTCCGTACTCCCTAGTTTATTCTCCTCACAAAGGCACTTATGCAGTGCTATCATACTGCCCCTCTAATCATCTTCTTGTTATGCTAAAGAAATTCACTTCTCTGGTGTGTTTTCTAACTATGGTCTCCACTCTTTGGGCTCCCTCACTGTATAAAACTGTTACTACCTGCCTGCTTCCATCTTTACAAAATACCTTAATTAGTAAGGAAACATTGTTCTCCAAGATTGATTATTCCTGCTCTTGTAAATGTAAACAATATTCATGTGTTGATTATAACATGAATGTGGTAGTAACAAGTTCATCTTTAAATATTTACTCTGGCTATAAAAAAAATATAGTCCTGATTCTCATTTACATTATTATTACTAGGC
This sequence comes from Picathartes gymnocephalus, assembly GCA_013390045.1. NCBI lineage: Eukaryota > Metazoa > Chordata > Aves > Passeriformes > Picathartidae > Picathartes > Picathartes gymnocephalus. Next base: position 63,979 of record WEKY01041632.1, read on the forward strand.
AAAGTGACTATAGGGTATATGTAAACCAAACCCACACTTTTCCACTAACTGGTAATTACATGGTACTGAATATTTCTCAGGTAATAATTATGTAATCATCATGTTATTCCTTATATAAAAATTGTATTAAGTTGTTTCTTGACACTGCATCAATCTTTATAATAAGCATGTATAAGAGCTTTAGGGGGGATTTAAAATAATTTTTCTCCTCTTCTCTTCTCTTCTCTTCTCTTCTCTTCTCTTCTCTTCTCTTCTCTTCTCTTCTCTTCTCTTCTCTTCTCTTCTCTTCTCTTCTCTTCTCTTCTCTTCTCTTCTCTTCTCTTCTCTTCTCTTCTCTTCTCTTCTCTTCTCCTTTTTTTCATGTTAAATGTCCCTATTACTTCTAACAACACATAATGAGTACTTTGGTGCCATTGTGGTCAGTAGGGAGATATATAAATTTTATGTTATATAGAATAAATCTTATTATTTTATAATATAATAATATGAAGTTTTTTAATTTTATTAAGTAAATATTTAATAGCAAGACGTGAACACCAAATTATTTGGTTCAATGCTTGTTTAAACATCCACTGTTTTGGGTTTGTTTGAATTTTTTTGCTTTTACTTTTCATATTGAGATATCTTTAGTTTACAAACTATAGCTAGAAAAAAAAATCATAAAAACATGCTTCAGTTTTTTTTAAATTTACTTCTTTTCAAATTGGATAGAATATGGACAGTCTCATCACTTATTTTGCATTTGGGAACCCTACAACTTAGTTTCCAGAACTAGGAGATATATAGACACAGGTAAAAATAAATGATCGTGGTTTTATTAGTTCCTTTGTGTTTATGTCATTATCTGTACCTTTTAAAAAATTATAAAAGCCTATGGCCTTGATAATTATTTTTTTCTGCAGTGCATTTGCTGGTTCAAAATAATATTCAGCTGCATTATAGTTATCTCCAAATTGCATTTAAACTTGAATTATTATCTTAGATCCTCCTTGAATCAACACCAAAAATATACAGTTAAAAGGAATTTTAAAATGATACTTCACAAATGATCTAATCAGAACCAAATTTCTATTATCTTGTGAAGCTATTTTCCTTCCCTTTCCAGCAAGAGTGTTGTTCTATATCTTTCAGTAGAAGGTTTTGAAACATCTGGGATCTTTATCTTTTATCCAGAATATTGCATTTTGTCATATTTTTCCTCTATCAATTATGAAAGGAATGCCACTATTAAACAGAGTATTTAAGTGTGTTCTTCTCCCAAGTTTACCTGCGCTCAGCTGACATTATTTTATGGAAAACCTTTTAACATGTAACAATTCCATTAGTGATATTTTTATTAAATAACAGTCACAAGCAATTTTGAAACATCGCTAGCTCATATGAGAAGAATAATTCAAAACACCTTCTACAATAGAGGAGTGCCACAGCTTTCTGGAGGAAAAGTAGGAGGAATTTTTAAACATGGACCTAAGAAAAGTGTTTTTTGTGGGCCTCTGCCCAGATATGGCTCATCTTTATGGATGAAACAAGAGGAGTAAGGTGTAAATCTATGTGTGTGAATAGGTTCAGCTCATGTGTAGGTGTCTGCCATAGGCATTACCACCTAAGTGATTGATATTGGTCAGAATTTTGGCTAAACTAGAACCAGAGTCTTGTTATGGCAAGAATCAGACCATTTTGCTAATATATCTGGTTACTCGATACCCCTAATTTTTCCCAGTCAGTCAGTGAGCTAATCAGCCTGAACAGCTCAATTTCGAAGGGTTATTTCTAAGAAAAGGGGAATTGTGGATAATTATAATTCATGTTTGGGTGGACCTGGGGTAAAGGCCTTCCTGATGTGAGTGGCTGCCTGGCCAGGGGGAAAGGCCACCCCCACAGGCAGATGCTGTAGAAAGCACAGGAGGGCTCAGGTGGGGTGGGCAAAGGATGGATGCAGTTGTTACTCAGCAACACGGCTGAGGGGAGCATGTATAGCGGGCTTTGTCTGTTGTGCTGCCTTTTCAGGCTGAGTCGATAATGCCAGTGTCGGTTTCAAGCGAAGCGTGTGCCAGATTACAGATAGCCAGCAATGGCATTTGAGAGCCGTTAATTGTGAAACTTGAGAGGAAAATGTGCACATTCTTTTTCAGAGTGCTATTCGAATGATGGCCTTTTTATCCCAGAACACTGTGAGTTTCGCTTTTATTCTCTTCCCACATAAAACGCATGAAGTGCACTGAGTCTCTTTCATTTGGCAGCTTATATATTGCATTCTTTGCAGGGACTGCTTTGGCTTGTTAAAATGTACCCTATGTATTAAAATGAAATTGTCACTGCTGTGTGGTGCAACATAACATGGTTTGACAGCAAGTGCCTGCAGCTACAGAAAACAGACTTTTATTGCATTTATTCTTTCAGAGACGAGAGTCTCTAAAGGCTCAGCGCAGACATTCGCTTAGTTAAATCTGAATGAAGCCAAAGTGAACAATCTAAGTTGCTTCTTTGTGCTTGTAGAAATAGCCCAGCCCACATGATACACAGTCATACAACCTGTAAGAGGAAAGTTTTAATAACTTCACCTAAAACAATTGGACAATAGACTGACTTCCTCAAAGAATTAAATGGGCAGGATTTTTTTTTTTTTTCTTTTTTTTTTTTTCCCGTGGTGTAGTGTGGTGCTTTGGACTCTGGCAAAATTGTATCCTGGAAGAAAAACTGCTACTGTATGTGAACCACTCTTTCCCCAAACTGTGCGACAGGAAGGGTAGTGGATAAATTCATTTTAAAACAATATAGACTGGTGAGAAGAAAGCAATATGTATGTCAGCAGAGTTATTTTGTGGAGAATACCTGGAGGTAGGTTCCGCTGTATTGAAGGATCATTGAACATGGTTTTTAAACACAACTTTTCTAGGAAATTGCTAGCTTTCCATTTCTCTCTTTCCTCTTTGCAAAGTTTCTAAACCCCCTCTGTAACAAAGTTAACTCTTTTTCTGGACTTGTACGCAGTTAATTTAGAAGATCTGAAACAATGGTGAGTTCCCAGATGTGGTATAACCATGGTTTGGGATTTGACTAGTAACTTTGTATTCCTAACATTTCTTCAAAAACATATGTACCAATTCACTGTTAATGCTTTAATGTTTCAATGCTGAAAGTTATCCTAAACTCATAGAAGATGAACAGTAAGGCATTTTCCCCTGCCAGTGTTACACATAAATTACTGTCTTCACTCAGAATTCAGCTTTATGTTGTAATAGGCATGTATGCATTGTCTTTGGTTTTACTATAAAGTCTGTCTTTGCAGGTTGTTTTCTTAACACTGTAATCCTTAATAATTGTTGTTTAATCCTCCATGTTCTTTTCCAAATCCTGTAATTCATTTCTTTAAGCCATTTGAAGTTATTTTGGGTGCACAAGGAGTCTAGAAACACATCCATTGCTTTTCCAAGCAGCATGTGAGAGGATAAAAGAATGTCCTTGTTCAGGGTGATGCCCTGGAGCCAGGAGGGGACTGTTCGTTGACAGGGCTGCAGCTCAAACACAGCTGGGAGCGCAGCTGCAGGTGGGGAGGGTGGCAGGTCCTCCTCGGGAGCCACACTCTGTCCTAATGGGCTCAACCAGTTTCTCTGCAGAAATCAGCAACAGCAGCTTCGAAGATTTCTCTCAGCATCTGTGCTTGTCCTTTTTTTCTCCTTCTGCTTTTTGGTTTTTGCTGACTGAGTGCTTCCATAACACATATTGCCTCTACCCATATCCCACTCTCTTCTCTTTTCCAGAATGGAATCTACAGAAAAATGTGAAGTAGTAATTCAGCATTTTAATGGCAAATATCTGAAAACCCCACCCGGTCTACCAGGTAAGTCTAGCCATCATTACGAAATTTCATATTCAGAGATGAGTTTAGAATACAGAAATACTGGAATTTATCTTGAGAGTGGATTAAATTACTGCCCCTGCTAAGAGGTTATGTAACTTCCCTGGTTGAAGCCTATCCTTTATGACCCATAGCAACTTTTTCTTACCCAGGTTTGTATGTTTTAAGCATTTATGCCTGACTGCAGCTAGTTTAAGAACATATAAAATTCATGCTGTCTGACTGTATTTTTTCCTTTCAAATGTTTTTTTTTTTTCCAGTTATACTAGAGGCCTCATAACTAAATACCAATGATTTTCTAACAAATTAGGAATGTAACTAGCTTAGCAGCTTCATTATAGATTATAAAATATCCAGAGTTTCAGGTTGTAGAAACATTATGTTCATTACAGGTACTACTTAGTGTTGCTAGTTACTGTTACCAGTATTAATACCAGTAGCTGTTAATACTGAGGATATTTCAAATATTAAATTATTTTATATATTTTTTTCTTGCCATAACTTAATGAAGTCCTGACGCTTTCTCACCATACCCTTAGAACACATTCATTGATGTGTCCATGCCACATTGAAAGCCAAGTTCCAGCTGTTATTTTGCTTTTCAAATCTTTAGCTATCATCTGTGCATCCATCAGCTGTGCAAAGTTTAGTGATCAGTTTCTTGATACTTACTGCTTGATAAGACGTCTCCAAGGCCACAAATCTGCAGAGATTTCTCCTCTGGGTTTTCTGAAGGGCTGCATTAAATGAGCAGGAAATACTCGCAAGAATTGTGTCCTAAGTTGTTAGCCCCCCGCTTTTTTTTTCCCCTGGCTTACTTTAAACTATTTCTGTTTTTGGTTACTTTCATTAAATTTCTTCTTATTCATTGCCTGGTTCTTTACACAGAAGATGTACTAAATACTCTCATTAAAAGAAAGCCATCTGCACAGCTACAGTGTATGGTAATTGAATGCTGCAATGTACAAATAAATTTTAGTCAGATCACCTTCATGAAAGAATATAAAGCTTTCAGTACAAGCGGCAAGACTCCATTTTAGGTTTTCTTTTTCAAAAGTAGTCACTGACAACTTTTCTCAGCACCAGGTAATGAATTACACCGCCAACTTTGTGAAGTACAAGGAACTTGGGCTGTGCAGAACAATGGGCTGAGCAACATAGGCAGAGAACTTTAACCTTTGGCTTGCCTTTCTGTATGCACACTTTGAGCCCCGGCAGCAATCTGGGTTTAATATCATAGCAACACCCAATGGAAAGAGTGTGAATAGCAAGGAATCAGTAAGGCTGGCTTTGTCACTATATGTCTGTGTGCTCCATGGTCACATTCCCAGTTGTCTCAGAGAGGACACGTCTTTAGATCCAGTAATAAAGTAGAATATTCTTACAGAGCCTGCTTGAGACAGAAAGCTACATGGTAAAGAGTGAAAGCTATAAAATGAAAATTTTTTTTTTTTTCTTCTTTATTTAAATTTTTTAATTAATCAGAAATGTACTGATGTCGGACATCAAAACAGGAGTCTTGATAAGACAGCATGATTTACTTCTGTTCCAAGAGATACACTGAAACTGGATTTTAAAAGCTATAGCTTTTCATGCTTTCGTAAAGGACGTGAATCAGTTTTTAGTTTCTTGAAGAAGGAGAGATGTCCATGTGAAAAGATTGTCTAGTATGTTTCATGATTGTTGGTGTCAGGTGGCATTTAGTCACAAAGATTATGTGGGAAGTGACTATATTAAGGGTTTTAATTTACCTGAGTACTGTTTAGATGCAGACATAGCAGAATGTAGCTTGGGAAAAAGTCACTGAACCATTAACTGAACTCACTCAACTATGCATGAGGTATCTGTAAGATCCCATTTTGTCCTTGGGTTTTGGGAGATGGATTTTTTTATCTCCAAACACAAGTAATTAGAACTTGTCATAGGGTATTTGGTCCACATAAAAGAGGCTGTTTATGCCTTGTTATTAATGTAGGGCACTCTTTAAATCCATAATTAAAAGATTTGTTGTATTCATTCCTCTTCTTCTTAAGAAGCCAGGGCGCAAACACCTTAGCAGTGGGGTCAATTCAAGGGATCATTTACATTTTATCCAGGGCAAAAAATTATTCACTCCTAGTTTCTTCTTGTTGTAGATTCCTATTAAGGCTTGTAGTCAGTTTCCACTTCTGTCCTATGAACCTGTATTTATGCCTCTCAGCAAAGACAGAAATGTCTCGCAGGAAGGAAAATCAAATCTCTTAATGTACTTGGAAAATCACCGTTATAGTCTGAAAAGGATCCTCCCAGCATCTCAGTAATTGGCATAGAAGGAGAATCATCTCTAGTTTACTGATGTGACCTCTTTATGGATATCAGTTAAAAAATGAAGAACCAGAGAACATTAGCAGAAATGTGCAACACTATATGTTATTAACCTCTGCTGCTCAAAGGCCTGATCTCACTGAGAGGGAAAATGGATCAATCCTTTTAGGGTTAAATTACATCAATTTTGGATTTTCAGATGGATTTCTTTCAGGTACAACAGTGAACTGAAAGGGTTTTGCATCCTGTTCACATCTCTCATCCAAGCTCTAATATCCTGGTTCAGGTTTGCCAGCTAATAGAAAGTTGCATGAGGCCCATCAAGAAAGAAATCAGCTTGGCTGCTGGCCTGAGGCAGTGGGATTATGTAACAGGCAAATCATTTTGGCAGCTCTCCTGCTTCCATGCTCTCTTCCCCAGCTGGGTTCCCTGACATGTGATCCTGGTGATGTGTCGCCATACATTTTGTGGGATGTATGTTCGTGAGATTAGCATGCTTACAGGATAAAATGTTCATGTGTTGCAGGGACAATTTTGCCTGGTTACTCAGTTATGATGGAAGATCTGGAGTAAGTAGCTTTCACATGATGTTTGAACAGCCCATCAGAAGGACTGGGCACCATGGCTCGGGCTTCCATGTCAGAAAGAAGCATGGGCCATGACTTAGTTATGCCTCCCAAGAGTTATCTCAAGTATTAATTTTAAATACAGAGCTCTTTTTCAACTAGTTTTTTCTTGGTCAATGAGATGTAAATGCAGTTGGATTTTTTAAATTTGTTTTTTGTTGTTGTCGGGGTGGTGGGGTTTTATGGTTTTGGTTTGGGTTTTTTTTGGGGGGGGGTTTCTTGGGGTTTTTTTGTTGTTGGTTGGTTGGGGTTTGTTTTGTTTTGTTTTGTTGTTTTATTGTTGTTGTAAGTTAGAAAAAAGTTACAAGAGAGTAACTGTTTTGTACCTGGATGTTTGAGTCTAGCCACGAGTCACACGTCTAAGCTGGCCCAGGCCAACAATGCAGCAAGAAAGCAGTGTTACCACTGCAAGGAAAGGAGGGCACTCTGGAGGCTCTGTACTGCGTACCTTCTGAAAGCAAAAACACATCCGTCCTTCTTTGACTTTATAACTTCAATCGCTGTCTGTTGTTTCTTAAAAATTGTAGAACTTGGCACTTGCAGCTCCAGACCCCTCTGCTTCAATCCAGTCACAATGTAAACTTAATTTCTGTCTCTTGAAACATTTTGCTGGTCAGTTGTGTAGGGCCTAGGTAAATTGAGCATCACTGTGGCTGTGTTAGTGAATCGTTCTCATTAGGAGGCCTTCTCCATTCAACTCCTTGGCTTCATTCCAGTCCAAAAGGAATTGCTCCACTGTCTTGCTTGCTCAACTAATAAGAATTTCATGATGTTCAGTCTTAGATTTACAGTACAAAATAATTGGTTGTCCCATAAATAATTAGTTAATGTCTTTGCATTTCTTTTAGACTGAGAAAGTGCAGTCATCTCCAGAAATCTGCAAAATCTCAATGCTTGGCTGATTCCATGTCAACTTCATAAATATTCTGAGTAGCTTTGAGTGATTATTATTTTAGTGGGTTTTATTTGTGAGGGGTTTTTTGTTTTTCCTTTATTAGCGCTGCTTTTCTGAGATAAATAGACCTACAGGGCCTACTGGGTAAATTTTCAACCTATAGAGAATTCAGCCCCACGTGAAACTAACAATATGGGGCTAGTACAGCCACACTGAAAGTCAGCAAATGAATTCGATAGCGCCCTACATCTCCATCGAGATGTGAAGAGCACTACTAATAATGAAGATAGCTTGCTCTCAGTCTTTCTGTACTGCATCTATTTTTGTTGGTGAACAGGAGACTTCATATAAAATCCTGCTAATCTATGACTTTTTGCAATCACTGAATTCAATTAAAACTTCCCATCTAGTCTCTCAGTAACAAATCGGCTTCTGTTTGGATGGGCAAGTTCAGGGTAGAATATTTAGATAGAGTTTTTGTTCATCTCCCAGTATTCTTGCATGTTCTTAGATAACTTCATTTTCTCTCTCTCAATAAATGCAAAAATTTAACAAGTTCTTACTTTTCTCTCTGGAATTTCACAGGGGCATGCCTCAATTAAGGTAATGATCCTCTGCTGATATGTCCATTATGCTCCCTCACAGCATTTTCTAGTTGTTATAGTACTTCCTAAATTTCATTTGCTTTGTAAATACTTTGAGTTGTCAGAGGACATTGGGCCATTTCCTATTTCAGAGAAAATTTAAAGCAAGTGAGAAATATGAATGCTACATTACATTGTCAAAAATCTTCTTTTTCTTATTGCTAATTTAATTACAGATATCTGACAGAAAGAAAGAAGAGGGAGTTACCATCCTTGTGTAGGTTAAGAATCCCACAAGTAACAAGTGACTGTGTCATTTTGATACTGACTTTTACTAGAGTAAAAACTCTTAAACAGAAAGAAATTATCTGCAACAATAAAGATGTATTTGCAATTACCTCATGTCTTCCTTTAATCATTACTGGGCATGCTTTTTTTTTTTTTTTTTCTTCTTGAAAGAGTTCCAAGCATTGCATTTTTATGGATTCATTTCACCAAAATCAATGGATGGTTTTTGCCTCTCTCCTTAGTTCAAATATTTCTCTTAAGACATCTCTCAGGTTCTTCCACCACGGAGAGTAAATTCAAATAGTTAACTTTTGCTTCAGAGAAGTAGACTTAAAACTTGGAATACTCTATTTAGAGCAACATGTTTTCTAAGATATTGTGCCTAAAATAGTGATGATGGAACAGTATTCCAGTTGAGGGTTAACTGTGTAATGGATATTAACAACATTTTCCACTTTTTTTCTCTTAGTGGATGAACAAATGCTATGTTGTTTATCATTAGTGATGCTTTAAATTGATTTTCTAAGCGAATGAACTTAAAATGTTTTGTTTGGTAACTTTTTAGACCCTATCTCTTGGTGCTTCATCTTTTTATTTAATTCTCTGTTCATTTATATAGCTAAAACACTGAAAAACTCTTCCAAATATTTCTTCTTGGGGCATTTGCATAGCTGTCTGTATACATGTATATATTTTTGACATTTTAAACTAGATAAAATAGCAGCCCAAACTCTGAACTGGGTATTGATTTGGAGGTAGCTTAAAACACGTGTTGAACACTACTGAGAATTTAGAATAAAGGGGATTCTGCCAGGTTTGCTACTGGTAATATTGAGTGAGTTACATGTCGGTATCCTCCTCAAAAATTGTCTTTATCAAAAACCCCCAAATTTTCTCTATTATATTCTAAGTTCCTTTCATGTATATGATATTAATGTTATCTGAATCTTTTATATTGTCTACTTTCTAAGAATTCAAGTTTGTAAATACTTTTCATTGTTATCTGCTGACTGCGCTATATAAATTCTTCCTTATTGTATCTGAAAATATGATCCATGTAAAGACCTTCATAAAAAATAACAGTTCAACAGATTTTCTATTTATTTTTCCTGTTTTCAGTTTCTGGCTGTCATTTTTTATGGAATTGCTGTTATCTTTCACTTTCTGTGCTCCATAAATACACAAGCTCAGCTCGTTCTTAGCAGAAAGTTCTTTTACATTGCAAGCCCTCTGAACATTCTTTTAACTTCTGTTGGTTTCATCTTCTTTCAAAGTCTTCATCTTTGATAAACAGTTAAAATCTTTAATTCCTGCTTGAGTCTTGCTGATGACCATGAGGCCTCTGTAACCTCTGTCCTGATTTGGACCCCAGGTGCTTCCCATGCCCTCAGCAGTGTGCAGGTGCCCTCCAAGCTCAGGTCCCTCTGACAAACAGTTCCATGCAGAGTGGGCCCTGTGGACCCTTTGCCTGGGTCGTGTTGGATGTTAAGAGGTGCCTGGGTGTTGTGTACAGCTCTCAGAAGAGAGTATTCCTAGGGAAATAGAGTTTCATTTTTCAAACATCACCAAATAAATGGTTAGATCACATAGACTTTGAAGAAGATGGTCATAAAGATGGACTTTCTAACCAAGAAACTACAGAATGAGTACTGAGTTATTGGAAAATATGAAACCTTTCGTTTAGAAAGCAGTTCCCTGTTTTGATCTCAATGACTTTGATTTGTGACTCATGCAGGCTTCTATGATGTGGCCAAAACCTCATCACTGCTCCATGTTCTGCCCTCCCTTTTAGAGCGACAGCTGTCACACACCACCACCACAGGCTCCTGACTTTACCCTCCTTCCGATACTTGGCCAAACATGATTTACAGTTAATCCAACATGTACCATCTCTTCAGCAACAGATTTCCAATAGCTTGAGATTTCAACTGACATAAAGTGTTTCTTGGACTTTCAAAGTTTCCTTCCTTTCAAAGACAGCCTTTAAAACCTGATGATATTTGTTTTGCTTCATGGTATTCTTGAGAATTTCAAATGTGAATTCTGTTGTTTTGTACCACTGCCTTTAACTGCTTTTTTTTTTAAATTTTATTTTTAATTTATTTCTTCAGAATTACGTTTATGTAACCTTCAGTTGTCCTTGCTGTGCTGACATTGCTGTAGGTGCTTCTGGTTTCATAGCACATATTTCCGTGTCATGAAGCAAAGATCCATTCCAATTTCCTAGGTTTCTTGAACCTTAAAGATTGTATATTCTTTAGATTTTTTAAAGGCAAGGGATACTTTTCTTAAAAGCGAAAAAAAAAAATTCGTACCAAGACTTTATATCATTTCCATTTAGTTCAAAAAAGACTCCTTTTGGTTAGGAGGATACGGAATTATTTGTTTACTCAGTAAAGCCCAGTAGTTGTTACACACTTATTTCTTGGAGGAATGTGAGCTGAGCCAATTTGTATTTAAGATATTAAGGGGTGTATATCAGCGCTAAGCCATGTAATGTGAGGAAAACTGTGTGAGAGAAGACAGAATGCTGACATCATCTAAAGCCCGCTTTTCCAGAAATATATAAAGTTGATAAAGGGAACAGTCTCAAAGATCTGAAGTGCTACATTTTTATGTTGTGTTTCACTTGGTCTTGTACTGGTCTGTAAGTTCCTAGGAAAAGAATTGTATCTTTTTGTATTTCAAAAATCTATATGGTCAAATACTGAGTTTTGTAATCTAGCTGTATATTTATAATAAGGAGAGCTGTATATTTATAAGGAGATGTATATTTATAATTAAGGAGAGAGTCTTTTACAGGGTTGGGGGTTTTTTTTATTACTTTGTAACTAGAAGTAACAAAAATAAGATCAATTTGTTTGTGATATCACAGTAATTCAGGTCATGATGTATAAAATAGCATTACTGCAGTTTGGATTAAAATCTTTTACTTGGTTTACAAGAATGAAAGTTAGAAAACAATATGACTTATAAATGAGAAAAGATTATTCCTTTTTTACTGCTGCCACAGTAGCACCTGTCATATCTTTCCTAAGATTTCCAAGAGTCTGCAGCATAAACAGAGAACTGCATTCCTTTCTCATTTATAATATGTAGTGTCAATGAACTGTGCCACAGCTTGTCTAAACTAATTTCAATATATACTTTTTTTTTTTTTCTTTTTACACTTGGGCATTTTTTGCTGTTAATAGTGACTATGTAAATCTCCTGATTCAGAAAATCCATTCCCGTTATGGGAAATGGTGGATATATTTGTTTAAGAACAAAAAAGTCCCTTCTCTATGCTACTGCTGCATAACTAGCATAACTGAGAGTGTGTGCACTGAATTCTGTCTTGCCTCATATATCAGCAGGAGAAGTGTCGACAAGTTTCTGGTCCAGGGACAGCGCGGTTCCTTGGATGCACATGTGAAATCCAAGACAAGACAGACGAGCTGCACAGGTGTTATGGCAGGCAAAATTTATGAGCCAAGAAGATTCACAGCTTGAATTTCAGAGTGTTTAGTTCTAAAGGGCTGGCAATTTAAAACAAAGCAATGCAAATAAATAAAAACATGCAAATCAGAGCATGAAACAATGTGGAACATTGTAGTTTTTTGTACATCATTCAGATTTCAGGGAGGAATTCTACTTTTGCATCAGCTGGGGCCAGGAGTGGCACAACTCCTCCTGTTTCTTCCTCTCCTGCATTACTTTATTAGTCCCTTCAGGACACTTTAAATGATGGAGTACATCTGCTTTGCAGACCCTACTGCTGCAGTATAGTGTTGTCACACCTGAGCCAACTAGTTTAAAAGTCATTTAAAAAACCAACTTGAGCAAGGCTGAGCACAGACTAACTACTTGAGCTTACAGTGTGTTATGCTCAGTAATAATACCCAGCAAGTGGTTTGCATGATCTTATGTTTGTTAACTTAGGAAAATTATTTCCCTTTCAGGCCTTTCATAGAAAAACTCTTCCTTTCCTCCTCCCTCCCTCACACTTTTTCCACTTGCTTATACATTGAACACTTTTAAATTCAAAGTGTAGAGAAATTTATGTCAGAAGTTTCAGTCTGAACCTTTACCCTGTAAATTCCAACTAACCTGAACAAAAAAGTTTTTTTGAAGCTTAGCAATGTGAAAAATGTACAAATAGATATTTTTTGACACACTCCTTTGGGCATCCGTATTTCAGCCAGGGCCTGTCCTCCCTTTATAGTCTTGCCTTTCTGCCTCTCTCCCTCCCTCCCAAAGTGAACCTGTCCCTGGCACCAGAGGAGCATTGAGGACTCTTCTGCAGACCTTTCCTCCTGAGCATGAAGTGTCTGAAGTAGCGTGTGAAGATGTTTGTTTCCCTTTGAGATTCATCCTGACAACATAAGATGAGTGGTATCACAATAGCAGTTTCCATATGTTTTGAATACCAGAAGCCTCTCTCTCCCTTTTCCATATGTTTTGAATACCAGGCGCCTCTTGCATACTTGAAGTCTCTCTCTCCCCCTTCTCCTAGAATGGTACTCCGAAACAGAGAAAAATAATTCATCCTTGAAAGCACTGGGAAAGCAGGAGACTAAGATTCTATTTGATTTTTCTATTTGTTTGTCAGAGCAACAATGTCATTATGCTGGCCAGCAGTCCTGAGCAGCTGTAAAAGCCCCATTTCTTAGCTGTTTCTCTGAGCCTTTCTTGTTTGAATGGCAGCATTTGATCACAAGATCATAGAAAGGTCTTTCCCAGGTTCAATCACAGGAACTTAAAAGAAGGGCAAAGCAGCCTACATTTTACTTGGGCTGCCTCAGTGTCTATGATGTGTCTGCAATTTATCTTCTACAGTGTAAAAGACATCAAGAGGGAGGGGAAAGGTGATGGGTATCTGATTTTACATTTGTCCTTTTTGTTAAAGCTCATTAAAGCAGCATTTTATAGGTAGCCTTTACCCTACCACCCGGTATATAATCCTTCAGTATATAGTATTTTTGGAATTGCTACTGTTCAGCAAAGAAAAAGAAACCAAAAAATCAGAGAAAAAGGGCAAAGGAGTAATTTAACTTTTAGATTGCACAGATATGGTATGAAAAAATACCTTTCAAATGCCAAGTTTAACAACCCTTACTTCACATAAGACTTTTACATTTCAAAAGATGCAAATTTTAATGACAAAAGAAATCCTAAAAAAACAACTAAAAAGATATATATCCTAGTTGGCGTGGGTGGCTCTTTAGTTAGAGTATTACTGAATACAATCAGCATCTTTCTCAATTAGATTACTGATTGCACTATGAATTCACTGATTCTGAGTCTTTTTTCCTGTCTTTTTCCTTCCCTTTCCCTTTTCCTCTTCATTTTCTTTCTTCCTTTTTTTCCCCTCCTCTTCCCTTTCCTCCTTCTTCCCCTCCTTCTCCCTCTTGTCTCCCGTTCAGTAAATACTGTAACTTTGTAACTGTATGTGAAGTTTTTTTTTAGTTCAGAGCTTATACTATAAAAATTTGAAATATGTATTCAAATTAAGAAAATTTGACCCAGCAGATTCCTAATTGTATTCTTGCCTGGATTTCCTCTTCCAACCTCACCCACGGTAACAGCACCATCAATAAGCACCTGCCCTTCAAAGAAATTCTTCATCAGCTGAATTTTACATTACAGTGTAATGAAAACCTCAGCATTTGAAATTTTCAAAAGAAGCCTGGTAGCGTAGGAGTAAATATATTGCAAGAGCCTGCATTTCACAACATGTAGGAGTTGATGTCATTGGTTATTTTCATCTCTAATTTATCTTATTTCAGACTAGCCTCAAGGGTGGCTCTAATAGAAACCAGGGAAAAGTGAGCTGGATTCTTTGAAAGCATTCTTCTTGAATGTGAGCAGTAGCACCAAGAAACTTGCCTTTTCCTTAGGAGACTCTAATTCCAACAGGTGTGTGGCAGATGCACAGGTTTAGGTTGAGCAATTCTTTTTCCATATGAGTTATCTTTATTTCAGCATACTGCATATAATGTAAGTAGAAATAGTCATTAAAAAGTTTAAATGCAATTTTTTTTTGTGATTAAGGTGTTGGTAGGAAGTTTTTCATTTACATATGTTTTGCCTGCATGTAATTTCAACCAAATATAGTCCTTTTGTGTATCTCATGACCCAGGCTGCTGGTATAGCATCGTATACTAGGAGCTGCATCCAAAGTGGGATTTTATTTCAGTGCTAAGGAAATAAGAGATGTAGATGGGAAATAATAGGTCTAGGTGGAAAATATTGAACATACTGAGATAGGAGTGTGGCTTAAATTTCATTTTTAATATTTTTCGCTTGTTTGCTGGCTTTGGAAGAATAAAAGATATTCAGCCCCCCTAAAAATGTACATAACGGGTGGTCTGAATCAGGATTCTGCTGTTCTGATCATTTTGTGTGATCATTGATTCCAGAAGGTTTTTCTGAATGCCAGATTAGTGACATAAAGGAGGCTTATTCTGCAAGTGGGTTCTGTATTACTCCTCTGATATCTGTTACTAATTTAACATTTTGGGAACTTTTTGAATTCATTTGAGTGAGATGTATGTCAGTCCCATTAATTTGCAGTACTTAGGTATTGAAGTCTTTTAAGCTTGATTGAAACTATTGACCATTAATCAACATTAATATAACCAAATGTGTGAAAATTTTTTGAGATACACTGTCAGACCTGGGAAATAAAACGGTTTCTTCATCCAACAAAAACAACTTGGAAGCTGAAAGCTTCTATTTGTCACACAAGAATGATCAACTCAGGATCAGGAAAAAGATCCACCCTTCCTTAAGCTGGGAGTTTCAGAAAGATGCTAATTATATTGATTTTGATAGCGGTTTGTTCAACAGATGTTCTTCTCCTAGGAAATACATGAGGACCACCAACATACTTCAAACAGACCCCCAGAAAAGAGCAGTCACCACATAATGGCTTTCAGTCATCACTGATGTGTCTGAATCAATGGCTAATTTGTTATCTCATTACTATTTCTCATGCATCAGATCCTGTACCTAGCAGTGAACATGAAAACATTTCTGCGTGATTGTTGCATACCTTCTAATAATAAGCACAGACTTAATTCTATTTATTTTCATGCTTCTAACCTTTTGCAGGGAAAAAACAATATAGGCAGAGACTAGTGGTAACTGCTGTGCAAGATTGCCATTGTAATTAGCCCATTTTCCAGGAACACAATGATTCCCAAGCAGTCCAGTCTCAATCTGAAACCAGTAATAGTGCCCTAAGGAGGTATTGGGAAAGGCTTTAGCCAGCACAAGTACTTTTAATAAAACTAAGTGTGGCTGTCAGAACTTACTAGTTAAGAAATCAAAGTAACTCAGTTATCTAGCACAGCTGATGGATTTCAGACTGAGGTCTATCGACAGTTTATGTACAGCATCTAAGAGGGATGTGGCAGGGAAAGATTAGGCGGGGGAAGACACGATGCCAAGTTTATTGGGATGTCAGTCCTACTACACCTATGAGCAGAGACCTTTGGAAACTCCAGACATCATGCTTTCTGTGAGGGAGTTTAGCTGTTAGGAATATGGTTAGTTTGGTTTAATCCACTTTTTGTAATTTTTTTTAGTGTTTCTTAAACTGCTACCTTGTTGGTAAGGACCAGCTTACCCTGTGCTAGCAACTAGTCACTACTGCATCTCACTTTCCTTGCACCTTGCAGAGAACATCTCGATTAATCAAATGGTTGTCCATCACTCTGTCCTGTTCCCAGCAGGCTTAGTGCAGTGTGTCTTCCCTGCAGCTAGCATTGCCTTGCTGCCGCTCTCTCTTTCATGCCAGCATTTCAAAAATTTCCTCCATGGGCTTTGAGCAGCGTCAGCTGCACTGAACTTCTTGTAAATACAATTGTGCATCTCCATGTCCTGTGCCTGCAGCACTAGATCATACACCATCTGCATCTTGTCACTTATCCTCTCCTGAAGGAAGGGTTTTGCTGGATGATGACACAGCACAGATTCCTCCACTCTTGGTAGGCAGACTGGGCACCAATGACTTTGACCTAGAGTCTCTCTCTTGTGTCCTTTTCTCAATGCAGAGTCAAAAGTGCTTAATGTTTTAGTCTGTGACAGGTTAGACAGCAGAAACCTTCTGTTTTCTGATAACTTCTTTCGATAACAAGTTTGTGTCACTGGAATTAAATCCGTATGACAGTT
>WEKY01041633.1:3742-32176 GCA_013390045.1 Picathartes gymnocephalus
TTATTTTTAAAAAAAATTATTTTTTACGTTAAACAAATTTTGTGTGTCTCTGTGTGTGTGAGATCAATGTATTTATTACCTTTTATTATTGATTGAAGAAACAGAAAAGAAATGTAATTTTAAAATATGCAAGAACTAAAAGTTCCCAATTTAGCTGCCACAGAACCTGAGATAAATAAATACATTTGAGTATTTGTAACTCAAAATCTTTTCTGGTAAACAGAAGGAATGTTTCTGAGCTGCCCATCTGCTTCAAGTAAGATTATTTGTACTGCATATGTTTAAATTAACCACAGAAGAATGTTAATTCTGGTAATACTTCTGAGTGATGACTTCTTTTTTTTAATTGCCATTAGAGAATTAGAGAATTATTCAATTTAGTCATTTATTCATTAGTAGAGTATAACAGATAAATGAAAGACATAAATTAATGTCTTTGGTGTTATGTAAATAATGAAAAGTCTATTTCCCTATCGTAGTTATACTTTTGATGAGTATACTAAGATCATATTCATCACATGAATATTACATTGTGCTGCTTGACGAAAAGAATTAATCACATTTTTGTGGAAGAAGGCATTGTGTTTATTTCAATGAGATTGCAAAAGGTGATACAAAGATCTGGTTCTGTTTCAACTCAGTAGTGTCTTTGCCATGACAAATGTAGAGCAGAAAGCAAATCTTGGTGTTGTGCCAGGCTTGCAAGCACTGCACAGAGGATTTGTTGTCCTGTTCCATTAGTTTTCACTCTGGGCAAAATTATTTTTGCCAAACACTACATGTTATAGTTGAGTAGGAAAAAAGGGGATGTTAAAAAGAAAGTTTAAAGTGATTTGTTTGCTTTGTTGTAGAACTGTAGCAAGCCTGTGGAGCATAGCAGTGACACTGAAATGAGTAAGTACACAATTAAGCAGGTTAGCAGAGAAAGTACTGGGTCTGTATTGTCATTTCCCTTTGGGGTGTTCTGAAAGGGGATCACAACACGAGGAAAGGATACGGCACTTTCCTTACAGAACTCTTCTCACATCTCAATCCTGTATTTTACCTATTACAGTAGGATATGGCACAGTGCATCTAAAAAGAAATTCGGATCTTTTGCTAAGTCTCACAGTTTTTAATGCTGTTTCTTATCCCTGATAAAACAGGGATATGTCCCCTGAGCGCTGTAGAAGGAAGTCGCCACAGTTCACATGGCTGCAGAGGTGAACCTGGGTTTCTTTCCATTTTTGACATATTTCAAACAGGTATGACTACCATTTCTGGGCCCTGGTGTAATACAACCATCCTTTTATTCTACTTGACCCATGACTGTCTTCAGATCCGAGCTCTATGGTGTGTAGCTGTGGAGCATCGGGTTATTGAGAATTTTATGGATGTTTCTCCTTGCTGAATGTCTTTTCCCCTGAAATAACTGAGGAAGGTTCTGGTTTTTGGAAAAAAAGTCAATGTGTATTGTCCTTGCCCCCTCTTTTCTTGCCGACCCAGCATGAGATATGAGATTTGTAATGCAATAAGGTACCTGTCAACTTCAACCTGACCTCATTTGTATGAAACTCATTTATCTGAAATGCTCATTTCAAGAAACCTTTTGCTGGAGACTATATTGTCCAAATCTTGTTTTGCAGATGAACATTAAGGATACTTTAGATCCATATTTTCATTTTTAAAGCCTTATCCTGCTAATCGCTTGGATTTTTCAGTACTTTGGTGTTAACCTTTGCAAGTTGCTGACTCCTGCTAAATGATATATGTTCTACACAAATAAAATGACTGTGTCCTTTTCATGCCATTTCCATAATTATTCCTGTACAGAGAGAGCTAAAAGCAGAAAAAAACTCTGAGGTAACTCTGTAATGCCTGACTAACCCCACAATTTCAAATTATCAATTTATATTATTTTCTTACAGTACAGTGAAAGCAGAACTAGCATTTATTTCATTCAGATTAATGTTAATTTAGTTTGGATTTTCTTTTAATTTCTTCTGGCTGTCCTTGCATACAGACAGACAAAACAGGAAAAAGAGCAATACCAAAATGAAGAATGGGTTGATTGTAGCAAGGCACCTGGAAAATTTTGTAGGCAACAGATTCCCTATTTTAGTCTAAATACTAGGAGTAATAAGGAGCTGAGGGAGATGACAGGAGAGGATGAGTGAATAGTCACCTACAGTCTCACTCTTCAGGCACCAATGGGTAGATTTCCAAGCCAGCTTTTAACTATTTAGAATTTAAAACTGTGCCGAAAGCAGCTTCAGTGAAGGCTAATTCTCCTTTCTGGGGCAGACACTTTCACTTTCCCACCTTAACACAGAAGGTGAGTCATGGAAGAACTTGATTGTGGATTGATTCCAGACTGACTACTTTGTTGACATTCCCATGGTTTTCTTTGTTAAAAATGTCACTTGGGACTGGTTTTAAAAAGAGCTTCCTCAGAGACATTCATTCTTTCCCAAGGTAAAATTTGTATTGAGGTAAGTCCAGATAAATGTTTTAGGGTTATCAGGAAATACACATACCTGATCAATGGCTGCACAACAGCTTGTTCTTTAGGCAGTCTGTGTGTCAGGATCAAGAGACGGGGGGGATGCACTGAGAAAGCTACACTTGAACAAATGAGTAGTGTTTCCTTGTTCTTGCTGAGTAATCATTTATAAAACTGAACAAACTTTCATTTACTTTGCATTTTTTACTGAGTCCTTGCTTAGGAGAGCCTTCATTATTCACTGCAATTTAACAGCTCAGAACAGGTCAGGAAGAAATATATCTGGACTGACAAATTACTGACTGCATTTCTTCTTCTCTGGTAGGAAAACACATACTTCAAGAATTAGCAAAGCACTGTTACTCTGCAATGACAGTTAAGAGAAGCATAACTGAAGTGGATCCAGAGGACATTAGCCAAAAAATTCACATCCTTCCTGGTTTGTAAATTTTGAGCACCTTAAGTACTTGCAAAAGGTTTTTAAGCTACAGCAGGCAAAATTCCAGCTGCAAAATCAAAACTTTAAAAAGGTTTGATTAATTTGCCATTCAGTCTTGTACTATTATAATTATGTTTTCTCTTGGCTGTTTGATTAAAGAATTAAGTAAACCACTTCAGCATTAGAGGCACTAATATAGAACGTGCTGATCCTGGTGGAACTTAATACTTCCTTCTACACAGACAATGATACAATCACTTAGTAGATGGTAAATGGCATCTTTGTCTTCAGGTGTCACACTGTAAGTAACGACAGGAAAAGCAAAGCTGTTATGCCATGGCAAGCTCACTGTGTGAAAGAGGCTGAGTCATCTCTGCAGACAGTCAGAATGTATAGGGTTTTTTCCATAAGAGCTCTCTTGTTCTAAAAGGTTTGTGCCACATATTTTTCAGAGTAGAATGAAAAAAAAGAAAAAAAGAAAATAAATTAATCAAGATAAGGTTTTAGCCAATGCAGAGGCCTGTGACACCAATAAACTATAAATGTACTGATGAGGATATAATTAACATTGGCTGCTCTATAGAGTATGAAACTATTAAATGCTATAATTAAGAGTAGTATGTACTTATAACACTGTGACAGCATAGCCAGACAGAACTTTGCTTAAATATTTGAGTAATACAATCACCAAATAATCAAACAAAGCTAGGACTTGTTGCATATAAAAGGTATCCTGACAACCAAAGCTGCCAGAGCAAGAACAAGATAAGGGACATCCTTCCAAACATTTAAGGATGACTGGCAGGACAAAAAGATAAAATTTATGGGATAAAAGAAAACTCCCTTTACTCTTGTGATAGGAGAGCACTAGTGCAAGCACATGGAGCACAAGTGAGTAGAACCAGAGAACTGGAGAAAGTGAAGGAAGACAAGCTCATTTCGATTCTGACTTCTGTTGTTGAATAAATTCCAAGCCTGCTCAGTGGGACCTCTGCAACTAAAATCCACCAAGGGCTCTACCCCTTGATAGTAACACTATGGCACGTGCTCCACGGTATTATATACTCGCAGCTAATTTAGAGTGGGACTCTCAAAAGATGAAGAGTTTTGTGCATGTATTGTTGATGATGAATATTAAAATCTGACCATTAACAAATCTGCTACTAATGAACAAACTCTAAAGCTGGCTTGATGTGTTATTCTCTAAACATACATCATCATGGTTCTCTAGATTATATATATATATATATCTGTATATATTGTATATATATATGTATATATATATATATATATATATACACTCTGGCACCTTGGGAGGANTATATATATATATATGTATTACACATATGTTCAGTAGGAATAAGGTATTGTGCCTTTTTCTCCATAATAAGATAATTTACACATAATATACAGAGCTGTGTGGTAGCATTTGGTATAAATATAGCATCATTGGCAAAGAAGGACTTCTACATCCTTTCAAGCTAGGAGTTACAGTACCTTATTCTTAAGTCCCAGGGAAGAATTTAACCACAGTAGTGTTATAACTTCTAACCTGAAAAACATATCTGAATGGTATCAACAATTTTTCTTCTTAAAATCATCAAAAAAAGACCTAATTACCTCTGCCTATCCTTCATACCATGTTGGAAACAACCTCTCTTCTCTCCAAGAATTCAAAGCAGATGTAACTTAAGAGCATTCTCTAATTTATTCAGGAACTACTTAATGCAAATTGGAATAGCAAGTTGCTTCATTACTAGATTAGAGATGCAGGCTCTCATGGTCATTACTCTGTCTGATGCCATGAATCTTGAAAACTCCCTGTTCCCAGTAGTAGCACAGCTGCTGCTGCTGTGAAACACCCCGAACATTCTGAGCTCTCCAGAACCAGAGGAACTTGTCTTCAGAAGTGTGAGCTCAAACTTGTTCCAACTCAGGTGGGCATAAGCCCTTGGGCAATGTTATAGTCACAGTGTTTGGTTTGCTGTGCTTCTTTCCAGCAATTGAAAGAGTTGTTATATTGACATTTAGTGGGAAATCTGCTTGTGAGCTTGTGCAAAACATGCTTTGGTTCTACTAGTGGTCCAGGGCTTTGGTAGATCTCTATCTGCTTTCCTTTGTGGCTGAGAAAGAAGAAGATGTGGCAAACAATTTTTAGTGGGCAGCTTGTAGAATGAAAGACACCAATAGAGGAAAATGTCAATGCAAGAAGAAGCACACCTGTAAAGTGGTAGTTTTGGGTATAGTATCCAAACTATGGATTATACCTGGATTTCTTAGGTCAATCTAAGATTTTTTTTTTTAAAAATTGCTCATGTTGTAGACAAAAAGAAATGTATATCTGCCAGAGGGTAGATTGGTATTTAAATACAGTTTTATCAATTCTTGATCTTGTAGACTGTTACACAAAATCTTAAGTGTTATTTACACTGAAAGGGGCATCTGAAAAGAATCAGCTTGAAGTGAATGAGATTATTAATAGATAGATTCATCTTTTAAGGTTTTTTTTATGCAAGCTAGAAAAGCAAAATGATGTGACAACAACTCATTAGTCAAAGAGCTATCATAAAACTGAACCTCTGCCTTACACAGCTCTTAAATAAAACTGCATTCCCTAACTACTGTTTTCTAACATATACATAGATTTTATATGTACTTTAGTATAAATATTTAAACAACTAGATGGATATCTCCATCTGTTTGAAGCATGCTAGGTTTTCTGTTTCTATTCTGGCATCAAAGATTGCCACTGATATGTTTTTAAGCTGCATTGCATTTAGACCTAAAAGAATTATATTTCTTCATTTAGATTTAGGGCATGAAATGTGTTACAAAAATTTAAGAGGTTAAAATAGATCTTAAAATTGCTCTGTAAAGTACAGAGAATTCCAAATTAGGGTCCAGGTTTACACAATGATGGCACAACTCCCTGACTATAATAAACTTGAAACAAGTGTAACACTAGCATCACAGTTGCAGGTTTGGGCATTTAAAACCAGAGCTTCACCTGTGTTAGTTGAAATTCTGGTGCCAAATTCTTCAGAAGCCAGGGAGTTATATATGATATTTTGAGTTTCCATGGAGTTGGGACCATAGCTCTTTATCTTGAGTCTTCACTTCCAATTCTACATCAGAGTCACAGAATGGTTTGTGTTGGAAGAGATCTTAAGGAACATCTAGTTATAAATCCCTACCATGGGCAGAGACACCTTTCACTGGACCAGATTGCTTAGGGACACGTCCAACCTGGCCTTGATCACTTCAAAGTGTGGGGCATCCACAGCTTCTCTGGGCAAGAGTTCCCTTTCCTCACCACTCTCAGAGTAAAAATTTCTTCCTAATATCAAATCTTTTCTTTCTCTTTGAATCCATTCCCCAATCTCATTACTACATGCTTTTGGAAAAAGTCATTCTCCATTTTTCTTGTAGGTTCCCTTCATGTATTGGAAGGCCACAATTAGGTCACACCAAGCCTTTTCTTTTTCAGGCTGAACAATCCCAATTATCTTAGCCTTTCCTCCTAGGAGAGGTGCTCCATCCCTCTAATCACCCTGGTGGCCTCCAATGGACTCTCTCTCCAGCAGGTCCCTGTCCTTCCTGTGCTGGAGACCCCAGAGCTGGATGCAGCCCTGCAGGTGGGATCTCACCAGAGCAGAGCAAAGGGGCAGAATCCCATCTCTTACCCTGCTGCCCACACTGCTTTGGATGCAGCCCAGGACATGTTTGGCTTTCTGGCTGGAAGTGCACATGGCTGGGTCATGTCCAGCCTCTCACCCACCAGCACCCCCAAGTCTTTCTTGGCAGGGCTGCTCCCCATCATTTCATTCCCCAGCCCAAGTTGATACTGACCAACAGAACCTTGCACGTGTTCTTGTTACACCCCATGAGATTCCCATGGGCCAGTTCTAGAGCTTGTCCAGGTCAACTGCACCACTCAGTTTGGTGTCATCTGCAAATTTGCTGAGAGTGTACTTGATCCCTCTATGTCATTTATGAATATATTAAATATCACAGTTCTCAGGGTGGACTCCTGAGGGACACCACTTTTCTCTGATATCTATCAGTACTCTTAACCACTGACCACTATCCTACTAAATAAAACTTTCAAACTCACATTGTAGAAAAGTTAGAAGATGTGGTAAAACCTCTCACAGAAACCATTGCCTGTGAAATCACCAAAACAAAGGACTAAAGAGCTGATATAGTAAAAGGTCTAGCATCCTTAGCACTCATCATTTTAGTGAGAGGATAAAGGGCAGTCACTACTTCATGATATTTCCATAGACTTGCCTTAAGGGTGGATTTCATTTGTATCTTTAAGGTGTGGCTTTGGCATACAGGTACGGACAGCAGACCAGGATCCATCATTATAAAGAGGTATAGTCAATGAAAGCATCAAAACTACTTTCACTATAGAACATCTCACATGCAGCATTTATTTTGAAGCACACTCCTTCCCAAAGTTCTGACCTAGGAGTTGTCTGTATAACTATCAGCAGAAACTCAGAACAGCAGAGGATCTGTAGAAAAAAGATCTGAAACCAGATCTTTTATAACCAAAGGGTTATAAAACCAAGGGTTTATAACCAAAAACCCTTGTCTAATCAACATCACAGAAAGCTGGTAAAACAAATTATTAGAATTGGAAGTCTAGTAAAACAGAAACAGTTTATTCAGGAAGCCTGAACAGGAGAAGAGACCAACATTACACTGTAGATCAAGAATGCTTTGAAGTCACTCTCTGAAGCTGAAAATAAGGTGAGAGGCAAATTTGTTGCATTTCTCTAGGTGAAGATAAAAGGAGAAAGAACAAAAAAAAAAGCTCTTATCAAAAAGAAGCTGCAGATGAAATTTTTGATCAGACAACAACAGCTACCAAAGGAAGAAAACATTGTGGGACTAAGTACTTAATTATTTATTGGAAAAAAATGTATGTAGGGCACAGTCCTACAAAATGTGTGGAAGGGAACTTTGCATATAGAAAGGTTCAAATGTTCAGAGAATGAAAAACATTCTTTCTGGCGTACCTTGTAAGTGATAGAGACCATATCACATTTATTCTTGAAGAAAAAGTTAGGGTTGCTCCACCAGGAAGTTTATCCTTCTAAGGAAACTGTATCAATGGAAAAAAGGTATAATTGATAAATTATAGATTTAGTGCTTCAACTTGCCTTCTCAATTCATTGAGTAATGAATTTGTAAGCAACTGAGTTACAACAGCAAAAAGCATGTGCTCTTTCTCAGCATTGCTATTACTTTTTGGAGATATAACTGGCCTAGAAGAAGGATTATGTAATTCTTGAGTTATATTTGTACCTCAGTAATCTTTCTGGAACTAGTCACATGATGTTTTGAAAATTATGAAGGTCAGGTTATATACTATGGGCATAACCCAAATTCCCAAGTCGGTGTGTGTTCTTAGACTCTATAGTGATGGTTTGGTGATGAGCCAAGGAGATGTTTCAGATGGATCTGTCTTGGGCCAAGTTCTAAACTATATTTTCATAAATAGCTTTAAGAGGTTAATAGCTTTAAAGAAAAAAATAATAAAAATTACATTTGTAAGACTTGCACAAAGTGCCAGTCTAAGAGGAATTTGTAGTTCAAAGAATTCAAAATTCATTTGATATTCACAGGATCAAAATAAATTAAAAGCAACCAGTACTTTGCTTAAAAGGAGACATCAGACATTCTATCTGAGACAAGAGTCTGATCTCCAGCAGGCACCGAACTCTGTGGATTTCTGCTCTTGAAGACCCCTATGAATGCAAACAGCAGGAACACACTTTCCTGTCAACAAGGGGGACAACTCTTCAATAACCCCGGTGCTAACCCCAAGTGCAGCAAGGGTGACTTGCCTAGAAAAGTCATAGGGAGGAAGTCTAAATGAAAATCTTCTCTGATTCTTGTTAATAAAGTATCAGAAGCTCACCCCTCCACTACTAGACACTAAGTTCATTGTTTCCTACTATGTCGTTCTGAGTTGCAAAATCTCACTTTCCTTTCCCAGGGCTGGATCTAGCAAGAAATCTGTCCTTAGATTCTATTAGAGTTTCTCCTCCTCTGAAAAGGCAAGGTTTATTTGTTCTGATTGCTTGAAACTTTGAAGAATGCAGATTTCAAGGCAAAACACTGTTCATCTGAGATTTCAAAGAATAATCTTACACTGTCACAACAGAAGCATGTTTGGGCTCTGGCCTCTAACTCCAACTGCTGAACGGAAAATAGAAACACATGGACATTATTTATTAAGTTTCCAGCTTTTATATATTTTCCCTAGAAAGGGACTGCTTGTTTTTTTTATACCACACAGGTTGCTCAGGGTTGAAAATTCAGTGCCTGCTGTCTGCAAAAAGAAACTTCCAAGATTTGCAAAATTACTTGAAGACAGCTCCAGCCTTAGAATAGAAAGTTACAAAGCCAACCCACTCACATGGCTATCCTTCACTTTTTTAGTGAAGATAAAATAATCCTCTTTCTTATTTAACAAAGAGGTTAAGAATCTAGCACATCCAGACTCCTGGAACAGCAGGAACAAGAAGGAAGTTTTCCTCCTTTTGCAGGCACAATCTATGTTTCTTTTTATGCCTGACCTTTATCACTTTCTTAATGGCATGGGTGAATGAAATATCCACAGGGCAGTAAGAGGTTGGAAAAGGGCCCCAGAAGGCAGAGTTTCATGGCTATGCAACCACTGGAAAGTAAGTCCCAAATTAGTGGTTATAAATATTGTAGTAAGATAATTACACACATGCTACTATTTGATTTTAGTATTTGCTTTGCACTGAAGAAAGAACACCATAAGGTAACTGTGTGTTGTCTGTGTCTCTCTGAAAAGATGTTGAGGACTTTTTCGTTGTGAGGGTCTTGGTTGCTAGAGAAAAGGGTCGATTTGGCTCAGGAGTAGAGCTGTGTAATTGCAGATTTGATTCAGTTCCTCCCTTTGTTAACAATAACACCCCACGACTGTTACCAGAGGTTCTGCCTGTGGTACCATAAAAGGGGCCACAACACCAATTTAGATCTTCTAAATCCTAAGCACAATAATTATCCCCTGGTCCAGCCAGGGGGAAGATCACCACCACTGATTTTATTAATATCTGGTAGCTGGTATAGCCTTCTAATTGACACAGACATCTGCCTTCAAGTGCTAAAATTGGGTTCAGGATAGAAGTTTTAAATTCTGTGTCAGCCATTTCCTTTCCTTTTCTTTCCTCATTTTATTCCAAAATTTTTCTCACTGGATTCTTAGAGATTTGTGAATCTAGTTCTTCTAACCAGAAATCTTATTTCTGTGTAGAATTAAACTTGATGCTTTATAAAGTTGCAAACTCCTCTTTACTCTTTCCATCTGTGAGGACAGTTTTCTCAAGGCTATTTCTTCTGCTAGGAGGTAGGAGATCCACGTAGTGGTAATCCCTCTTACATTATTTCTTTGATGAATGAGACCTCTGTCACAGCTTATCTCAGATTCTACCTAAGGTGAAAAAGTGACTTGGTAATAACATGATTGAATCTAGATATTATTTTTTTTCCTAGTTTTATATTTATGAGCTCAAGGGGTCTTTTTTCCTGCATAAACTCAGTCTTCTGTGTCATTGCAACAAATTGCCTCTCTTTTTCTTGAGTGGCTGATGGTGGAAAGGGTTGTACCAAAATTTTACATGTGAGAAGTGAGAAATCAACAAGAGACATTGGGGTTTTTTTTCAAAACTGAAATAAGATATTGAGATTTTTCTCATGCTGTTTGGACTGAGTGAATAGAGTACACCTAAAGTCCCATAGTACATTTTGTGAATTTAGCAGTAAAGGTCAATAGGGCAGAACATATCTTGCTAAGGAGGATCAATGTATTTACCTGCCAGGTAAAAATTTTCTAATTAGAAGAATGACAAAAAGATTTGCCTGAAATGCAGCAAGAAGAGGTTGTAAGAAAAGAATCCTATAAAGCCCAGCCATCCAAAAATGGGTTAGCTATCTGATGTAGGCATCAGCTGATTGATGAGCTACAGCCTGTTGACTGCACAGAGTTCCCATATTATTTTTTAAATAAAACCTTTGCAAGTCTGTAGTCTACTCTTCCATTGTTAACAAAGAAATACCTGTCTGATTACAGGTATTAAAAGCAGGAATTATCTCCTACTGCAAAGGAGCTGACTGTTCTGTAAAACCTCAGTGGCTGTTTGGATCAATAGTTAGAGGTGCCTGCACAAAGAGAATCTGGATATGGGGCTTTGTTAAAATATCTAAGACCCAAGTGGATCTACCTTCATTGATCAAAGTATATTCTGCCAGAGCCAATATTATTGCATGTGCCTTGCTGAGTGATATCTCTATTAGCGTATTTTCCATAGAATCCTTAAAAAAAAAAGAACAAAGAAAAGAAAAAACCCTACAGTGTGAATCCATACACAGAAAAGCACTCAAAGCAGAAAAGTAACTGGGAACTTTAAAGATATTTTATCCATGCACGCATTATTTATTTATTCTTGTCCACATCTTCTTTAAGTTCTTAGACGCTTGGGATTCTACAGGCTGAAACTGGGGAATGTGCATACTGCACTGCCCCATATATTAAAGTGTTAGATAGAAGATGGGGGAAAAAATATCTGGACTTCTTGTAAGTATTAACAGAATCCCTGTTACAGCACGCAATAATTTTTTTCCTCTACTTGTCAAGTTGACACCTTGCCAAAATACCCTGTCTAGGTTGGTAACAATATAGAGACTCACAGCAAAGGGAATAAAAAAAGAGCATAACAAGCAATGTAAAATATTTGCTACACTGTCTTGTAAAGACTGAGTCAAAAAATCTATTTTTACCACATTAAAAAAAAAAAAAGACCCTAAAATCGGCATAGGTTTGCCTAGCAGCAAAGATTACTGAAAATGATCAGTCAGTTTTTCTCTGTTTTTGATTGGTTGGTTGGTTTAAAGAGAGGGCTGGTAATAAATATTTATCATAGACAATCAGTTTTTAAGAGATGTTTTCATAGAATCATAGAATGTTAAGGGCTGGAAAGGACCTTAAGGACCATCTAGTTCCAACCCCCTGCCGTGGGCAGGCACATCTCCCATTAGATCTGGTTGCTCAAGGCCTTGTCCAACAGGTCCTTGGGATGGGGCATCCACAACCTCCCTGGGAAACCTGCATATAATGCGCAAGGCTAATTGTAAACAGGAAAAAGGGTTTTCTTGGTGAGTTTGTAAAATCCTTTTCACTGCAGATCTTTGTGAGAGGGAGGTAGCCAAACATCTTTCAGGATAGGGTTTCAAGTATTATTTTCCTTCATCTGGGACAGACCGAGTGGACTTTCTAAAAGGTCCCTTTGAGGCAAACATGTTTGAAATTCTTTTAGATTTTTCTTTTTTTTTTCTCAACCTGTGTGAAAATTCCATGTTGTGCTATACCCAGATCATCATTACATAACTTGTTTTAAAGTTAATTCTTAAGACTCTCTTGTACTGCAGGAGCATACAGATTACAACATTTATAATCCAGATTCAGAGATATATTGTTTTCAATGCCAAAAATATATTCTCAAACAAAACAGTTCTTAATAGTTTCTCAACGTTTTTCCCTGATTTTACTAATCCCAAATCAACAGTAATATAGATCCTGTCTTTATTTTAAGATGTGGAAACTGGATTATTTCCCTTCCCTTTATTTAAGGTTGGTTTTGCTCATTTCAAAATACACAGCATGTTATCTCCTTTGAATAGATCACAGTGTATGAGGCATCAATTTCAAACCAGTAAATCTTGAGGTCAATTTTTGTTACTGCTATTTCTTTCCAATCGTTCTATTTAAATGAAGAGTCAATAGCAAAGACAGTAATTTCTTTCCTTTTTAATATTCTAGAAGTCTCCTAAAACATCATATCTATCTAAACAATTCTATTGCTGAGATTAAAATCTTTCTCTATACAGGATCAGAACTGATGATAGCTTCTAGCAGCCACAAGTTATGTTAAAACCTCAAAAATAGTAAATAATTTGAACAACTAATACATAGGCCATTCCTTGTCATTTTCTAGTGATTGTAACCATTAAGTTCATATTTTCTGCACACAGACAATTTTTGTACACTTTTGTTCATGTTGCTGAACTGAAAGCTTTAACCTAGATTTGTGTTTTCCTGAAATGTCCGCACCATCACTCAGAGGAAGTAACTGAACTAGGCTAAAGATTTGGATATTTCAGTCTTAATATTTACTTCCAGTAATGAAAACCTTTGCTGTTGATGACTTTTTGCCCCGCACACTCTTTCAAAAAATCAGTTACAAAGTTTGCGCTATTTAACGTATTGCCTCACAAACTTCAATATGAAAATGTGTTGGATAGCATTTTAAAACTAGAAGGTGGAAAACCATTGGAAATTTGAAAAGATAGCCATATTTTCACTTGCTAATGATATCTTTTTCTCATTACCTGTACAATATGCAACATGTAGAACATGCAGTTGGGTTTGTCGTACTTTGGTTATTATACAAAACTAGCTCCAGGAGGTTGGAAACTATTTCAAAGACCTTTTGAACTCAGTGTATTAAGATAACACTCTGGTGGAGGATGTGCTTCAAGATGCCATTGTGATCAGGCAGAAGAAGACACACTCTCCAGAATTTTTGAAAATACACTTAGAGTTTGGTAGAAGAAAAGAAATAACAGAAAAACCCTCAACTTCCAATTCTTTCTAGTGATCATTGCATGAATCTCTGAATGTCGACTTGTCTGGAGTTTATTTACCTATTTTGCACGAAAAAAAGATAGATTGTTGGAAACAAATGGTTAATTTCCCTTTTCAGTCATTCATTACAGACCTCTCTGAAAGCTAATTTTGAATTGTTAGCAGATAAAGACAGACTGTCATGCTTCAAATAACTTGAATCTGGCATACCTCTTGTTGCTGTTGTTCTTAAATATTCTTAATGGAATTTAATTTCTGACCATAAAACAATAAAATAGGAAATAATTAATTTCTTTTTCCAGAAGTTTAATAGTAAGCAAACATCAGAAATGCAACAATATATTTGTGGATTGTGACAACAGTTGCCATGGAGAAAAACATGCCACTTTCATTTAAACCTTTGTTCTTCTCAAATGAAAGAGATGTTAACATATTGTACTACCAAGATGTCATAGTTTAGCTTTAGGTAAATCTCCAATTATAATTTAATTTAATATTTTATTATCAAAATTTAGTTGGCTTGATCACCTTTTATTGCTTCTTGCACTCAGTTCTAACTTCTACAAGTAGGGGAATAACTGGGGAGTACAATAACTGGGGAAAACAAAAGCCCCAGAGTTGTTAGAAACTGTTCTGTATTTGGCTTCATGATATATTTTGCTGGAATTTTGACAATTAATCATGAGCAATGGAGAAACCTCCTCTGTTTAAATGATAAGCTTTCTGTAACCATTACCTCTAAAATATCATGAAAACCTCTCAGTCCACACTTACATGATCACTCTCTCTGCCCACCATCATGTGTGTTTTGGGATATGGCACCCTACACTCAGTGCCCTGCAAAATCCATATTTACCCCACCATGGAGTATGCCAATATCTACTCTACCCAGTAGGAAATTAAGGATGTCTAAATAAAAAGAAGCGTTGAATATTTACAATTATAATTTTGAAGAACAGACCTAATCTGGAAACAAATTTTCATTTCAGTGGTGACAGAAAGACATCATGCAGAATTGTATAAAGCATGAATTGTCCAGACATGTCTTCTGAGTTACAATCAGGAGTCTTATCTTCCGTGTGCTTATAGCCACTTCCAGATACTCAAGAAAGTGAGTCTTTTAGTAATACACAGAGCAGGTTTTGGTTGTTGTTTAATTTTTTTGTTCCATTCAGAGAACTCTTGGGTTTATTAATTGTTAGGGTTCACTATATGTTAAATGAAAGACAAGGAGACTTAACTTTAAGCCATCAATTCCTAAATGTTGAAGTCAGGCTGAAGTTAGAGGTCTAATCATAATAATTACAGAGTGGCATGCCTTTGAACACCTCAAGATTTACTGTGACAGATACAGTTTAATTTGGTAATGACCTTCTACCAAAATGAACTTGATGAAAATGAGAGATGGTGTTTGACAGCATGAAGTGTTCTTTGGTCTTTTAGATATAATTACATTTTTAAAAGCCTTAATATTTTATATCGATGCATGTGAAGAAAATATTAGATTTTTGAGTAGAGTTAAAATGAGTTTATAATTGGAAATGTGTCCTATTGGCCTAAGACAAAAGCGGAAATCTAAACTCCATTCTGAGCATGCTTCTTAAAGATCTGAAAATCACAGCTGTTGAAAACAGTTATTTCAGTATAGCTTAGCTACTACACGTTCTACATAATATCTGCAAGTTAGACCCTACTTACAATTTATGCCTCTCTGAATTCTTTATTTTTCTGGAAATGTATTTGATGTCATAGTAAAGAACAGCTTTCTCACTACTGAAGATGCAATACATCAAGACAGTGACAGGTACAAGCATAAGTCATCACAGTCTCTCAGCACACAGTATGTCCATTAGAGTGTCATTTGTATCACGTGATTTTACAGCTCTTCATTTCCTCTCTAAGAGGTACAAGACAAATGACTTTCAGCAAACGTTAGTGAAGAAGTCAAGGTGTGGGAGAAGAAAGTTTTGACACTAAATAGTCTTGCTGTTTTCTTTCGTATGTAAATAATTAAATCTGATTTCATCCTTGTTTGGTTTTTTGGGGTTTTTTTTCAAATTGGCTACAGCTCAACTGTAGGGATATTTAATTAGTTTTTGCTGATTTTCTGTCTGCTTTTATTTACTCAGTGAATTGATTACCTCTTCATTGTAAAATTTTCTCCTTTTTTCCCTCCTTGTTTTGCTTTCCATCTCTCTAAAAAATACATTTGATATTCTCATATTATTTCTTATTTGCCAGAATATTTAAAAATATGAGGCTGCAGATAAAAATACTTGTGCAAGCAGGCAACCTAATGCTGTAATCAAATAGAGCAACTTCAGCTGATTTCATTTGGAGTCAAATTAACCATTCTGATACCTTGAAAATCCTCAGTGTCTCACTTTTTTTCTTTCTTACAGAAGATATTCTTCAGTTTTCCCAGATGCTGTAAATGCATTATTGCTTTCCGTCAAATTTCATTTTTACAAGAGTGCACATTTACATTTTACCTGTATTCATACATTAGATTTTTATTGCCCTATACTAAAATTTACTCCCCGTACGTTTGGTATTCATCTCTGTATTATCCACTTTGAATTAGTAGGTTATTACCCTGACTTCTCTAGCTGTCTATGGTTAAAAAAAAAACCAAAAATTTTCATTTGTTATGTCAGTATATATGATGAGTTTTTAAGGATCAAAATTGTCATTTGCTTATGCCATACTCATATATTTCATTAGGATTCTACACATTCATGGGTGCCAGAATCCCCTGTGTTTCCATATTTTACATACATTTTTTCACAGCATAAAGCCATTCAACAACTTTATTGTTCTTTGGGAGAAAATTTCAAAAGAAAAATGTCATATGCTTTTTAGATATTTCAGTGCTTCAAGTCAGCATTTAATTATATCTTATAAGGAAAATGGGCTTCAGATCCATATCTGAGGAAAAAAAGGGACAAAACTGCACATCTCCTCTCAGATATGAAAGACCTTTAAAATGCGTGTATTTAATACACAAAATTACACTTTAAACCCAGAAGTTAAATTCAATAAGGCCTGTTTGGTCTGCCAACAGTTAAATCTCCCCAGATAACAGAGCTTCCTTGGCTGCTTAACCTGTGCAGCCGCTAGCTCAAAACTTGCACAGAGCTGCAGGAACCAGTCCAGGTCCTGATGTCTGAACTGTCTCCCTTGATCTTCCAGCACATTCATTTCATAAAGGATCAGCCATAGGAAAGTGGCCACAGAGCAGTGTTTTGCTGTTTAAAACAAGGATGTGGCACACTTGGAGAGAAGAGCCATTCTGAATGACATTAGCACTGGTCTGTAACTCTGCACAAGACTTTGAAAACAGAAAGCACTGACTAACTAGTAAGGCAAATTTTGCACTTAGAGTTCCATAACTCAGGTGTTGTGTAGTGTTTGTCCCAGAAAAGGCGAAGTAAGTATATAAAAAACCCTAATTTTTTTTAACATTTAAAATCCATTTTATAGAGGCAGAAAAGATATAACACAGTACAGAATAACGGCCAGTGCACAAGCTGTATTTCCCTGTTATTGCAATGGCTGACATTTCCTACACCAATTAAGTGTTCTGCAAAGCAAAGTGAAAAGAAAATCAAATATGGAGTATATATTTCCTTCTTTTCGTGCTTGAAAAACTGTGAATTCTTTATAACTGAAAGCTACCAAGGGCTCTTAATAGCTGAATGGCACTGCTTACTAAAGCAAACCTGTAAGAATATTGAAACAAAAAATATTTTTTCAGCTGTGCTACCTCAATTTTTTATACCATGCAGTAAAACATGAGCATGAACCCTTCCAGTAATAAAGTAAGGAGCCTGTTAAGACTATTGCAGGCAAAAGCTCCTCTCAGGAGAGGAGAGCTAAAATGGCAGTGAGTAGCTCTGACCTCCTGCCCTGTAAGGTCTCGGCTGTGCTCACCACCAAGTGAAGCAGGGCCAGGTCCTACACCTGGGGACCAGTCAGGTCTGTTTGGTTGTCAGACAGACTTTGGAGCCAGCGGTTCAGCGCACCACAGCAGCATCCTGCATGCTCCGCCTGTGCTTTGCCTCCCAGCATCCCTCACAGCTCAGCAGCACTGAGAAGCTCGGGGAATCCAAGGAAATGGGTCTGCTGGGAAACAGGGCCAGCAGCCATCCACAGGGCTGGCATTCTGTGCTTTAGGCAGGCACCAGGGCAAGGTTGCACAGAGGGTTCTGCCATGTGCCTTCAATTTTAATTCAGAAAAATCACAGGCGCAGGTCTACTTGTCAAAGCATTGTCCTTCATGGTGCCCCTTAAAAGAAAATAGATTAGTCTAGATGCAAAAGATAAAACACTTCATCATAATAAGTGTCCCATAATTCAGCGACCGGGATGAGAAAGAGCATATTGTTAAACATTTTAAAATACCAGATGGGAAGTTTAACTTACTCATTTCTGTCTCACAGTCTACCTAACACTCTCACTCTTTTTGCCAAATGCACATATTAATAATTTTTCTTAAACCATCTGAGACTATGTTACATAAAAAAAATTAACAGAATTAAGTAGAATGATTTTGATAAATGATTTGTGTGAAAGCTGGGTGCCATGAAAGCTGCTGGGAGTTTCAGTATTTATTTTACAAGTACAAAAGCAGTTTTTTCTGTGATTAACAGACTTGTGGTGGTGGATTTAACCTAGCTGGCAGTCAACCACCCACCCACCCAGCTGCTTGTTCACCTGCAGCGGGACAAGGAAAGAAAACAGGAAGAATAGGTGTGAAATAGGTCATAGGTCAAGGTTAAGACTGTAAAATTTCTTACCAAATGCCAATGTGGGCAAAATACACTCAACTCAGGGAAAATTAGCTTAACTTGTTGCTAACATAACTAAATATTATTTACCTGACAGTGAGAAAAAAAAACCACAAACAAAAACATCTTTCCTGCCCCATTTCCAAGCCTCAACTTCACTCCTGCATTCTCGATTCCTCTCTACCTTGTTAGTGCCACACCTTCAGCCCCTTTGGCAACAATATGGGCAGAGTAGAAATGAGGGAAGGGAGTTAGGGTCAGCACACGGTGGTTTTTCTCCTTAACCTATTCAGTTGTGACAGTTTCTGAGTCTTTATGCAATGTTCTTTGTAAATCAAATCTGTGTGAGATCTGTATGTTTGTATATATATGTATATATGCTCTTACGTATGTTTAGAAGTTTAATAATTTCAAATTATTAAATGGCAACTATTATTTTGTCTTCTACAAGCTGAATTCTTCTTCACACCAAGAATCTCAATGGTCAGTCGTCATAGCTGGTCTTACCCAGCCTGCAGTGGTGTGTCAGCTCTGCACAGAAATGGGTTATAGGCCAGACAGTGTGAGCTGAACATTCATACTACTTGTAAGGCTCAAGTTTTGAGCTCAGAACAGTTGTCAGCCTGCCAAATTTTTCCTTGCTTGGAGACTGAGATTTCTCAATCCCTAAAGGGAAAAGAATTACTTCTGTGCTTAGCTCATAAAAATCAAGGTGTTCTATGAAACACTTACATTTCCTAGTGACACGGGATCTGCTCAAAATGCTTATTTCAGAAGATTATCTTAGTGAAATACTCAAATAAATACTTAAAAAAATGTATATACCCACCATACACATTAGGTTCTGAATTAAGGATCTGCTATCCCTTTAGAAAAGTTAGGTGCAATTAACTTATCTTTCTCTCAGCTATCATGTTTAGATTCTCTTTAAACTCAGCAATGAAGTGCATTTAATTGGCACAAAAAGAGCTTAGGGTAAACTGGTAAAAGTTCTCTGCTTATGCCAAAGAAAAGGAGACAGGTTATGTGCAAATCCTGTTCTGCATCTTGCAGATGAAACCCAAACTTTTTCTCAGTCTTGATTTTCTATCTAGATGTGTGCTCTGTATATTAGGAATTAGCAAAAGCTTTGGAAATTACACCCCTTGCACCTCACAAATTCAAATGTTTTAAAAGAGGTTTAACATTTCCCAGCAGTCAGCATCTCTTGCTGACTTCCTGGAAGTTGATTAGAGGAGTATATATGGTATTTTGTATCTTTTCCTTAATATATTTATTTGCCAATCTTTTTCTTCTTAGCACTCTGTTTTTTGATCCTCTTTTTTTTCCTGCATCAGTGACCTTTTCCTGTCTGAGGCTTTCTCTTCACAGGCTGGCATACAGCACTCTTGTTTTCACAGCATCAGTATTTTTTTTCTCAAACCCCGACCACCATCAAATTTCTAATTTCCTCTAAGTGTTAAAATCAGTTGCTAAACAGCATGTAGAAATCACTTCTGAATGTGCGTATGTGGCATTTTAGGAGGCCCTTTAGGAGGCAAAATGTCACCAGCACAGCCATTTGGTTAGAATGAGGAAAATAGTAATAAATTATTTATGTCTGGTATTTTATAAGAACAGTTTCATTTGATAGTGTTGTATTTCATTTGGACCTAACCTAGGTAAACCTACTTGTAGGACCAGTTAGTATGACAAAAATTAATATAGCATAATGTGTATTTAGAGGTCTATTGTAGCAGGAGAGACAATTTTTTAACTATACACTAGAAGTCCCTAGTACCTACAGGGTCTGCACACTTGAGATATAAGCACATTGAAAAAAGATCCGAAAACTCAAGGAGTAACAAGCATGGTTATTGCTATACTGCAAAGTATTGCCATTGCTATGACTAAACCGCAAGTAATGCAAGGAAAATTTTACATATTCTGGACAATTGGTTGGAGAAAAACAAAAGGAATTGTTCAGAGAAAGCAATTTACTGATGTTTGGATTAAAAACTAGAATGTAGCTATAGGACATATCAGAGGTTAATGCTCCATTATTCAACCAGCAGACAGGTAGTGCTGAGATCTGACTTGCATTCCATCGAGCCTCAGGATCAAGGACAGGCATCATCAGTACTATAATATAGTCTATAACACAGCAAAAAACAATAGCCATACCAAAGCATACAGCATAGTATAGTGATTAGTGTTTCTTGGATGAGGTCTCTTTTAAGCTTAGACTCTCTGTGACTGCATAAGTTGGGCCTGCTTGGACATAAAAACCTCACCTAGCTGCAGCATCTTTGTCATGACAGGAATATCTGATTGCTTTTGTAATTAGACAAATGCTTTCTAAGTTTTAAGCAGTAGTCAAAGTGCACAAATCCAAAGCCTTCCCTGAGAAAAAGACATGAAACAAACATACAAACAAACAAATGTACTTGTTTCATTTTTTCAAACAAGCTCTGCATATTAAAATACAGGCTTTGGGGTGCAGGTGCAGAGCAGGGATGCCCTGCATAGCTCTATGGAGTGTGACAGCCACAACGACTGAGGACTGCATGTGCTACCCTAACCAAAGGGCAGAAAAGTCCAGAGCATCACAATGCAATATCATAGATATATGAAAAAATAAGTTTGTAATGAGCTTTCTGATTCTGAGCTAGGGTTTTATTTTGCTGTATAGCTGGGGTCAGCCTTAGGCAGAGAAAAGGGGGAATTGCATGATTTAATTTTATCTTGCAATATGCTGTAATCATCTCAACAGATGTAAATTCAGATTGGTATTTGCACTTTTCCTTTGTGAGAAGACTGATAAGTTCAATTAATGATCAGCAATTTCTCCCCAAGAAAAGCACTGTTTACTCAGGACAGCAGCATTACAGTGAAAATGAAAATGAGATGTAAGTGCC
The DNA here is from genome assembly GCA_013390045.1 of Picathartes gymnocephalus. Taxonomy (NCBI): domain Eukaryota; kingdom Metazoa; phylum Chordata; class Aves; order Passeriformes; family Picathartidae; genus Picathartes; species Picathartes gymnocephalus. The sequence continues at coordinate 25,038 of WEKY01041633.1, forward strand.
TGTCTTGCTTAGGGGTGGTCTATTAATATCCCTAAAGAAATATAAATCTAAATTTCTCCTCTCTGACTGTTCACTCAGCTCCTGCCCAGGTTTTGGCCTGGTACACAGCTCACACTAAGACCTGATGTGTGCTGGGAGCACCACCATTAGGTCAGCAAGAGAGCCACACGTAGGCAAGACAGGATAGACAAGGCAGCTCAAAGGTCATCATGTAGCTCTCATCACCTGCTGCTTGGTGTCCCCTCCAGCCATTGTCTCTTCCATCCTTGAATATTAATTACCTGAAGTTTCTTCTGTATCCATTAATTTATGGAAATGGCATAGACCAAACTCCCAAGACAGAGGTTATAAACACATCATCTTACCTAAGAAGATTTTGAAGCAGATCCCCGAGCAGCCAGACTGCTGAGGCTTTCATTCTTTTCTGTGTGACACAGGGGACACCTGTGCTGTGAGGGAGGAGGAGGAATGAGTCCTCCCACCCTTTGGAAGGTAAGGGATTTGGTCACTGGCATGTGAGTTAAAAGTTAAAGAACTTGTGAGTCATGAATTACTGAAGTGAATTCATGCTAGACTAGACTGTACAAATAAGATTGAGTGTTTGTCTTCCTTTCCTCAAAAAGTAGAGATTAATTTAAAGAATATGTTTTCCTGTAAATTTAGGAGGTTCCAATGGACCATGACTCTACCCCTAGTGCTTTTTATGCCTGCTCCAGCCCCAAGTCATTAATTTGCAAACGACATCTATTTTTTCAGCCAGAACTGCAAATTTTTCTAAGTTTAAAGTTGGATTTCCTTTTCTGCCTCTCTGACTAGACCAATTATTTCAAGTATTCATTGGTGGGGAAGAAGATTTGGACCCCAACATCTTTAAAGGATTTCCGTTTGCATGGTTTCACCATAACAATTTGGTTTTACAGGCTCTTAACATTTTCTAGACTCTTACGGCCATCCTTTAGTTCACCATCTTCTTTTTGGTCTTACTGCTGACAGAATTCCTGGCTTCCTGTATATCATTTATAGCCCTAACATGGTAGCCTTCTCTTGTTCTGTGGCGTTACAAGATTCTTCACATGGCGTATTGATTACTCAGAGCTAGGAATATGGAAAGACAAGAACTTACTGTTTTCTGTAAGCTGTAACTGTTCAATTATGCTGCATTTAAATAATTCACAAGTAAATAGGTCTTCTGTATTAGAGAATGCCATCCACTCCATCTTACAAATTTCATTTTGATAGCTTTTTCCTAATGTCAGCTTTCTAAATTCCTCTATTTATAACAGACATCATCCCTTGCAATTCAACAGAAAAAACCAGCACTTTTTGTAACAGTAATTTCTGAACAAGCATTTCCTTTCTGTTCTGTATATGGAGATTGGAGTCTTATTTAGGCAATGAGTGTAAATCTCAGCTAAAACTAGAAAATGTTGCTGTCAAATCCTTATTCAATGCTATTTCAGTACTGGGATAACAAATTAACAATTATAATATCACATACTGCATCCTACTGAGGATGCCTAAGAGACCTAAAAATTACTACAGATTGAGCCACAAGAATCCCTTAGGTATTGCACGCTTTAGCGGGACAGAAATCCACAATGCCATATGGCAAGCTGGAATCAGATCCAAATAGAATAATTGTTCTGTGGCTAAGTTTTCTTTCACTATATAAACTAGATTTTCACCTAATTTTCTCCTGATTGTGCTTTCATAATTTAAGATAAGATTTTTTTTTTTTTCTGGTACTACTGTTGTGAATAATGTTAAGACAAACAGGATCACATACTTATTTGGAGCTTAATAGATGATAGATCTATTAATTTCTTCTTTCAAACATGCAACTGTATAACTTCATCTCCATTTAACTAGGTAATATCCCTTTTTTTTCTTCAGGCCATTATTTTTAAAGGAATAATGGAAAGGCTTTTCAGACAGTGAAACCTTGTCAACCCCCAGATTTCATTAGTTCAGTTTACAGAAACATTATGTGTTGTGGAAGCTGAAAGAGGTATACTATAAAAGTCTGCTTCTCAAAAAACTCCTTTGTTTCCGTCCAGGAAATACTAGATGTAATTTAATTTTTGGCATTTTTCTTAAGAGGAAATAGTCCCAAATTTACAATTTTAAATTATGAATAACTTTGTTTTGTTTTGTGGGTTTAGTTTTATCTGGGTTAAGGGGGAAAATATTGGTGTAATGAAGTTTTGACTAGGTCATGTGAGACATGAAAACCAGCAGTAGTAGCTGGCATGGTAAAGAATTCTCCTTTTGAATTTATTACAAAAACATGCCTACTTCTTGTCTTTAAGCAGCATTTTATTATCATCATAAAGCATCTGAAATTTTACTTCAAGACTACATTTTAGCAGACAGTTTCTGTCCACTCATCACTCCTATACCTGATGTGAATGTTGTATCTTTCTTTACAAATGAGATAGAAGTTCTGATCAAGGATTTCCTTTTTTCCTCCATTGAGAAATGAACATAAATACACATAAAGAATATTTATTTTATCTGAGAAAACTAATCAGCTGATAGAAGTTTGTGACTGTACAGTAGCTCTGAAAAATATGGTAAACACAGAGAATCATCTCTCTTAGAAAGGATAGCTACAATTGCTAAGCAAACACCCATGAAAGACTTAAGTCTCGGTAGACCTCGCAGGAAATATCAAATTTTATTTTAACTAAAGGAAAAGTTTATCCTTTATTTACAGAACTCAAAGCAGTTCAAAAGAATGAATCACTTATTCAGTTCCTTTTTCTAAGGAGTCAGTCTTTTTTGTTAAATATTAACTTCCTTCACTGAAGGCCAGGAAGTTTAAATAACACTTGTAAACAATACTAGTTAGAAAGGCATAGAGCACCTTCCCATTGCAGATGGGTTGTGAAAAAATTAACTGCTAAACACTAAATTTCATATAAATGTGAGAAAACTTAGTCTTGCAAGAGTCCTACAATTTGACAGGGAGGTCCTAACATTACAGGGAGGACCATAAGACCTAAGACCAACATTCAGTGTGGTACCAGAATAGCTGAGGATAAGATACTCTTCTGACTGCTATAGAATGGCATATGCTCCTGCTTTGCTTAGCTGAAGAAATATCACCAATTAAATTAAAGCAAATACATGAAAGTTAAAGGCAGGAAATTAAACATTAACCCCAAAACCTTGAATTCAGTCAAGTTGTAGTCCACTGCAAATGGTTTCTTTTCAGGAAAAGACTTAGATGGTGTTATCACCTACACTTACAATGGTATCCTCTGATATCAGATATTTATTGAACCCTAGATGAAAAACGTCTAGTAGATAATCATTGTGAAAGTGTGTTTCTCAGCTGGACAGTTTGCACCTGTTGTTCATCTTTGGTTTTTTGGTTGTTTATTTGTTTTTTTTAATAATGTAGTGGGAGTGATCTTATGTACTTTTAGTTCCTTCACACCAATCTCAATGGACCGTCCTCATAGCTGGTTTTACTGAACTTGCAGTGATTTTTTAGCTCTGCACAGCTATGGGTTGTAGGCCAGACAGAGTGAGCTGAACATTCATACTGCTGCTAAGATTCAAATTTTGAGTTCAGACCAGTTGACAGTCTGTTAATTTTTAACTTGATTGGAGGCTGAGATATCTCAAGTTGCTGAAAAACCCCCAAAGGAAGGAATGATAGAATGTATCCAAACCAAATTCAACAGACCTAACCCAACACTGTAAACAGACTGAGCTAAATACAGTATTTAATAACAGACTGGAAAGTCCAATAAGTATTACTGAAATGATTACATCATATAGACATAAAGAAATGGGGGGAAATTTGTTTATTTAATAGGGATGAGAAAAGATAGGGGGATGTAATTGCAGCCATCCATTGCATTAAGGCTGGGTTATGCAAAAGAGGGACACAAAATAATCTCAGAGCTGCACAATTAAAGGAGGAAAGACTGTATTCATAGGCTTCAGCAAAGAAATTTCAGATAGATATAAGGAAAATATCTTAGCAAACAAATGCAGTGGTCAAGGACTTGAACAGGTGGACTGCAGAAGTCGTGAAATCTTTATATTTAGAAATTTTTGAAATGAGATTGTCCTGAGCAAACTAATCTGTCTTTGAAGCTAGTCCTGCATTACAAACTTGAATGATCCTTTCCAAATTAATTTTTCCTATGACTTTTATGAAGTATACTTGAACAAAAATATGGCAAGTTCTGGGTTTCCCAGTACAAAACACATAAGGAGTCACTGGGGAGAGATCAGTGAATGGCCACAAAGGGACTGCAAATGATGAACGAACTGCAGCATCCCTCCTGCAAGGAAAAGCTCAGAGAACAGACTGGAGAAGAGAAGGCTTCAGGGGATCACATCACTGTGTATAAGTATCTGAAGGAAGTTACAAAGGAGATAGAACCCAGTTCTTTCTAGTGGTATCCAGTGAAAGGACCAGAGGCAATGGACCCAAACTGGAACACAAGAGGTTCCCTCAAAACTTCAGGGCACACTTTTTCACTGGTTCGGGTTGACCAGAGAGATTGTGACATCACCATCCTTGGAGATACTAAGAAGATGTCATGGTGCTGGGCAATGAGCTCCAGGTAGCCCTCCCTGAGCAAGGGAATTGGACCATGTGACCTCCAGAGGTCATTTCCTACCTAAATTTTTCCATGATTTTGCAAAACTTATTATGTTAAAAAATAATTTTGGGACTATGTTGACAGTACAGATAAATCCCGTGAGTTTTTCTTTTTTTCCCGTGGTTACAGCTCTAAATTACCTAAATGTCAGTGATAGCCAATATTCAGTGACAAGTTTTATCCAATTAATAAAACATGGAATTTTTATTATATAGATATTGCTAATTACTGAAAACTAACTGTCTAAATTCCAATGAAAATGGGGTTCACAAGTATTCATGACCTTCATAGGCTTTAGTAGGATTAATTTTAAAAATGACATTTGTTTTAGCCATAATACAACATTATCAAAGATAACGGTTGAAATGTCTTGCTAGGTCCCTGGAAATACTATATAGCCAAACTCCCAAAGTAAATTGAAAAGCCTCTCCTTCCCTCTCTCTATCACAGCTACCTTTTCTCCTGTACTCACTGAAAGTCCAAGGGGAATAAAAAGATCTGAGCTTTAAACTGAGATTCAAATTCAATGCACTTGGCAATCTAAATTTATTCCCAGTTTGAACTCTAATATACGGAGTTCTTTCAAGGTTAGGCAATAATTTTATAAAAGAAAAAATTATGGTATCTGCTGGTGCCTGCACCTGTATCAGCAATTCAATTAAATAATTGAACCGTTCTACCTTATTCTGGAAGTAACGTTTTCCCTGGAGTAATTAATGTTCGAATGGAAGCAAAACCAAACGCAAACCAAGCAACTGTATGTGACATGATTAGGACAGTCTGAGGTTTACTTCTCTAACAGTGTTGGCTGTATAAAGCAAAAGCTCAGGTGAATGTCTAGGCCTCTTAGCTAACAAGACTCTAAACTGCAGTAGCTGTCTGGCATCCTTGCTGTCTGAAAAAATCTAAACTTTGCTTAAGTTCTCTCTTTGTTTGCTGGGTGTTTGTTTTCCTTCTTTTAAGGATTCTAATGAGGTAAACCAGAAGAATAAACAGAGCTTTTCTGAGGAATCCATAGGTAATTCACCAAGGTACACAATCTAACAAATGAATTAAACAAACATGTTGGCTGATAAGGAATTTTTTAAGCTCATTAGAATTTTTTTAATAGGCTTACATTAGAATTTTAGAATCATGTTCATTAATGTCTGAATTATTTCTTAGAAGTGTTTTGTACAAATGGAATTGAAGAATAAAGTACTTTTCCACACATCATATTTATTACTATAGTGGCATGCCACAGCCCAGAGCAGTGTACAGATTTCTAGTTTGTCCACGCTCTTGCCAGCTAAAGGAGGAACAGGAACAAATCCATGTTTGGGTTGCTTGTGTTGAGGGTTTTATTGTGACAAATTAATGATTTCTCTGTTTTATTTACAAAATAGACAATGACAGTTCAACGGGACTTCAGTAAGTACACGAGGAGCATCACCAGCTGAGAACACTAGTAGAGAGTAAAACTCTCTGTGGTTATTTGGATCACAAAACAATTTAGATATCCAAGATTGTTAAAACTCAAGTCCAAAATTTTGAGTTTTTCATGCCCCTTTTTAATTGCTGCAAACACAGGAACAAGGAATACCTTCCTGGATGTCTACCTGAATTCATAATTAACAGGTTTATTTGAAAGTTTTGAAATATTTTCTCACAGAAAATCTTATGAACTTTACTTCATGTATAGTGAAACACCTCAGGAGGACATGGCTGAAAAACTCAGCATTCATTCCTTTAAGTATGAATGAATCATGAGGTGCAAAAGGGTAAAAAGTCAAAAGATGCTCTTCCTGAATCAGTAAACTGTACCAATAATTCCCTTTTCTAAAGCATTTTGTTTCATTTGTGATCGGTCTCTGGTCAAATAGACTTTGGATTATCTACACAAATGGCAAATCACCCATAAGATTGCTGGAAAAAATCGCCAGAGCCTGACAACCAGAGTATTATTTACTTACAGCACTCTTGCAGAATATAGGATGTGTAGGCTTGTATTCTTTTACTTAAGGAAAAGAACCAACTAATTGATCTGCAGTTTGCATGAGTGGCACCAGGAGCACTAGACGGCGTCAATAACCAGTAGTGTAACACAGACCTGCTTTGCTCTTTGAAAGAATAGACCTGTTTTGAGTCTACCCTGAGAAGAAGCCCTTGTCTCTGTTCTTCTAAGCTGGGACAACTTGAGATCTTTCAAAATCCCACTTCTATTCCTCCATCTATATTTATAGCAGAAATTGCCAGGGGAAAAGTGAAAGAATGGCATGAAATAACCTGCACTGTTAAATTTCTAGCACATTCCTTGGCTCAGTTTTGGCCTGTTCCAGCTATTATTGTCTATGTCAATGCCCAGTTCATGGCATGGTATGAACCAAGAACTCTTTCCAGTTCACATTTTGTTTAAAGTTTCCCAGGAGGTGCACCATTGCAGATTTCCTTCTTGACTCTAGAGCCCAAGAACTGTTCCTGGCCTATTTTAAATCCTTTGTCTTGGTTCCAGGCCTCAAAATTTGTAACTGACTG
>WEKY01041634.1:10347-22486 GCA_013390045.1 Picathartes gymnocephalus
CATTTGGAAGCAGCTGTTGTAGTTCTGAACGATAATTTAAATGCTATATAATTATTTTAGGGCAAATACATTGGTTTGAGGTGAAATCTTACACATACACTTTGTAGATCTGTCGATTCCAGATGTGGCACTGTAAAAAGTGGGGTGAGGCTTCAGAATTACTGTACTCATGCTTTACAGGTTATGGTTTACCTCCATGAACACTATGCAAACTAATTTTCACTTCCATTCCCTTAGTGCCATAGTTTTGACTGAAATAAAGATTGCATGGCTCATTTTCATGACAAAGGCACAGAAAAGCTGTGTGCTTCTTTCTGCCCCCACCACCACCACCCTGCACTTGGCAAGCAATGCAAGTTCAGACATGATTTGTTTTTCTAAATGTTCAGTATTCAGACATTTTCCTTTTTATATGAGAGGTTTTGTTTTTTTTTAAATGAGAAAGTCCTTTGAAAGAACAATATTCTTAAACAGCTGCGTGTAATAAAAACACACTGCAGTTCTTTGCTTGGCAAGGAAAGCTGGAGGGGAAAATGCTTAAGAATATTCGATGTTCACTCCCGCAACTATAGAACACGACTTGCAAAACCTTATATTTAGATTTAAGAAACTGGACAAATGATGAAAGAGTAGATGATTTTCTTGCCGTTATTTTTCTTCCAGGTATGTTCAGAAGCACCTGCACGTACTTCGAGCTGCTCCCTAAAAGGGGGGGCTATTCTGGGTTTGCTGTGGAGAAGGTAGCACAGTGCCTTCACCGTGCACCACCACCATCATCCCCCAAGACCCACTTTATTGATGCACGTACTCCAGCGAGCACATCCACCACGGCAGCGGACATAGGTGTGGAAGCATCTCTTCGCTGGCGACAAAGGACTATTGTGTTTGTATCACGTCGCTCGGAGCCCCAGGAGGACTCCTGATCCCGTCGCACGGTTCCCCGCCCGGCGTGGAAAGCTCTTCCCCAGGGAAGGTGTGATGCTGGGCACGGCGTCCCGCCCCCCCAGCCCGCGACTAGCGCAGCCCGACACCCCCCCTTCGCCCCCCCCCGCTGCCCGGGCGGGCACCGCCGTCCGCCACTCGTCCAAGAGCCCTCGGGGGGCCGGGGACGAGGCCAGCCCGGGCGGGCGGCGGTGGAGGGCTCTGCTGCGCCGCGTCCCGCCGGCTCTCGCCCCTCGCATCCCCCACATCAGGAGGCGCAGACCCCCACGACGCGGTCTCCTCTTCCCCTCCAGTGGCCCCTCCGCGAAACTTATTCTGCCTTCACGGGCGGGCTGACGGCGGCCGCCACCCCCGACGGCACGGGGAGGGTGCCCGTCGCTTACCTGGGGGCTGCCGGGGCGCTCCCTCACGGCGAGCGGCGGCGGGGGGCGCCGCAGCCGGGGCTGCCTCTGCCGCCACCTTCACAGCCCCCTCCCGAGGTGAGCGATGCGCGGAGTGGCAGCGGGGAGCGGACAGGGAGCCGTGACATTTAACCGGGGTGCCTCTCCTCCCAGGCGGGTTGGGCGGACGATCACTGCCTTTCTCTCCGCGGGCAGGCTGAAGCGCAGGACGAAGCCCGGTCCATCCCCGGAGACCCAGACGCAGCGCTCTGCCCGAGCCGCTGGCGGATCCACTCCTCTCCTGTCCTCTCCTCCCGCTTGGCAATCGCCGCTGCGNTGCAGCCAGCTGGGTCAGGGTTTGCTCCGTGGCAGATGCTGTGGAGTGCAGACCTGACTCTCTACGTGGTGGGATCCACGCTGCCTGCGAGGGCACTTCCCTCACGTCCAGCAAGGTTCTTGGCTCAAAATGCTGTGGCGTGCCCAAAGATTCTATTGGAAATCGGAATGAACTACTCCTATTGATTCCTTGGGTTTGGGACCATGTCCCACCTAAGTTTGGTTGTGATGTGCTGAATACATGACTGAATTTAATGCTGGAATTAAGTGCTCAGTGAGAGTTGCTGTCTAATAATCCCAATCAGCCTCTTTTTCAATCCTGCAGCAGTTAAAAGTCTGATTTGCAATTTGAGTTTACATCCTGAGGTTGCTATGACAAATGCCACCAGAAATACCTTGAATACGTAACAAATTTCAGGAATTGCTGTTTGCCCAGATGTCTGCGTGCTGAAGGTACGAACTTAAAACCATAAAATTGCAGAAGACCTAACTGGAAAGGAGAGATGCAGAAGGAAAAACCTTGCTAGTGCATAGGGGATCTGTTGGGGCAGCTCAGCCACAGCCTAGAAAGTTGCAATTATTTTTCTAGTGTCAGAAACGATCCTGAGGTAACAGATAAGCAAGGGAGGAGTGATTGAGCTGCTTTATCGTGCTGCTTACAGAAACGTTAAATATAGCATGGTAATTGAATAAAAGGTCTTATCTCTGTTTACGGTTGTTAATGGTCAGAAACGGCCATCTAAGAGGACAGATTGCCGCTCCGGGCACGCTCCGGGAGAGGCGGCGGGAGTGAGGAGGGCACTGTCCGGCGGGGCGAGGGGGCGCCGGCGCCTCGGGGAGGCCCCGCGGGCGAGGGCTGCCCGGGGTCTGGCGCGGCTCGGCGGCGAGCACGGGCTCGACAGGACGGCGGTGCGGCTGCGGAGCGATGACCATCGCCGTCGGCCTTGTGTTCTGCAGGCGGCGGCATCCGAGGCTTCGCCAGGACCGTGCTGCGGAGGGGATGATGACCGCGTCGGTGGTGTGAGGGCGTCGCCAGCCTCCTCGTCGCTTGCTTGACTTGCGCTTGCTGATGGAAGAGCTGTTGCTGGCCCCGTTCCTCCCAGCACTTGCGGAAGCCAGTGCTGCATGGAGTTTGGAGCTCCGTATCTCGCTCTGCGTTCTTTGTACTCTTTGAAATAGTTGGATTTAACACGTTTTTTAATGGAGGACGTGGAGTGTCAGGTTTACATTAAGCAATTCAGAAGCAGCAATACCAGGTCCCTAAGATGATTCTAAGAATGATCTGTTATTTCTTTTTAATTTTTTTTACTGGCAGGAAGTCGTATCCCTGCCATATCCCTGTCCGTAGAAAGCTGTCTGGAGACTGCAATCCTCAGAAACCTGCGTGTTCTAAAACGGATGAAGAAATGACACATTTCAGGAATTTCACTTACCAGTAGGAGCAGGGACATGAAAGTTTCAAAGAATGAAATAGTAATTGTGAGTTGTGCAGTATTTTCTGTTCTCCATTCCCTTTCACAAATGTACGAGTGTGTGCATATACACAGTTTGCACAGCTTTTTGCTAATATAACAGGGTGGGAGGCCCATGAAAACATAGGTAACCCAGACATGGGATGTTGGAAGTGGAAGGCTTAGAACAAAGGAAAGTAACACAAATGAAACATAGTCCTTTATTCTTTTATCACCAATGTCCAAGGTTATGTGTTTGGTGTTTTTTCTTCGGTTGTTTTTTTCTTTTTTCAAGCAGCATCCCAAGCACTAGCCTTGGTACTAGTGCTTGGAACCATAGTTCAGAGCCAAGAAAATTGTTGTCTTTACAGCAGAAGCTTTTCCAATTAGCTTCTTAATCAGCTTGAGGGTTTATTTCAGTCTTACCAAGACTTCCTGTTTCTTCTTGGCTCCTTCTGTGGCATAAGCGACCCAAATAGGGAGACAAACCAAAGGCCAGCTAGTTACCTTTAGCCACCAATAAAATATGAAGTTAAAGAGCAGTAGCTTGGTGTTGGTGCAACATCTGATCATGCTATAATACACATAATGCACTCATCAATAAAATGAAGCACTGTTAATCCAGTATCATGCTAAACATCCACACAGGCTTATACTACATTATAAGGAGAAACAATAGGAAGGAATAATCCATAATGAAATGATTGAGAGTTCCTGCAAAGTTGGGAGAACACAGTAAAATGGTACCTGGTTTTATTTTTCATAACATAAACACCCTGTTATCTGGAGTCAAAAGCAATTAACTCTCTTTTTTGAATTAACCCATATTTATGAAGTTTTGATAGCAATGTTCCTTGAACAGGTCTCAATTTGAGTACCCAAAGATGTTAATTAATACTGAGTCCCAGCTGATGAACAGTAGTTAGATTTAAAAAAAAAAAAAATACAGAAAACGTTGCTGTGATTTCTGTGGAGTGCTAGTAATACAGCTGTTTTGAGGAAATTGCACTGAAATTTTGTATTGCATATAGAAATTTCTAAAATTTGCCAATTCAGTGTAATTTTTCTGAACGTATATAAACAGCAAGATAAAGTAGTACATCTACTCCAAGAAGTGTACTGACAATTAGAAATGAGAGTCTCTTCTGAATACTGCCACCTTTAGAGTGTTGCTCTAAGTGGAAGACAAAGCAGGATAGCTGTGCATAAAGACTGAATTACTACAGACTAAAAATAGAAACAGGAAAATGCTAAGGTTATTACTGCGGCCCTTGGAGTTATTCTAGAAGAAAGGAGATGTTACAGGTGAAATGTGGAAAAATTAGAGACTGAAACTTAAGCAGAAGGGATCGCCAAAGGGAACTTCACTAAACAATGGAGCAAAAGAAAGCTTTAACAACACTCCAGTATCTCCTCAGTCAAATCTCAGTTGTGATGACCAGTTCAATGTATTATGCATATTTTGTGAATCACAAAATATACTTTTGCAGTAGGATGCCCAACCTTAGTGCAGCTTGAGAGCAGCTTGCCATTTTCTTTCACTTGTAGGTATTTGGCTTTCAGAAGAGATGAAACAACATTGCAGAACAAGAAATCAAATGTTTCCGTACCACTGGCCATTCAATTAGGTCTCCAATTAAAAATCGAAGCTGCTGAGGCTTGTTTTTTCCTCTTGGAAGGTATATGCATAACGCAATCTAAAATCATTTTCCAAAGTGCCCATTAGGTTTTAATTGGAAAGGGACTTTGAAAGTGTGTTGTACTTCTATTTTGCCATAAGGTCTGGAAAAGGAAGGAAAAAGAGGACCACAACCATACTTTCTTTGTAATGATCTTTGAAAAATGGTTCTTATACAAACAAGAATGTTTATGCATTTACCTTCAACCATATTGTAGGTAAAGATTACAGTGCCTCTTCAAATGAACTTAAATAATCTTCAAATCATCGATAATTTAACGTGAATTATTAAATGTATCAAAATGTTTTAACCACTTTTAATTGTCTTGTAAAGGTTTCCTTCAGTCACTGTTCTGGCACTCAGAAGTTTCTGTAGCAAGAATTCAAACAGTGCTGTTACTGTTTGGTTTGGTATCTATAGTAAGTTTTTTTCAGATCTACAGCAATGCTTAGCCTTATGAATCTCTGAAGAGCTGTGCTCACAATGGTGTTCTCATGAGTGTTTTTGCCCCAGTATTTAGCATAGTATTTGGCATCTAGCTAGGATGAAATCATAGATTGAATCATAGTTTTCACCTTATCATTATGTGTATCTCTACAAAGAGAAATAAATACATTAAAGCAAACTAAAAATAAGAAAAAAAAAATATTTAGCATCCACATATGCATATCAGTAGATGGTTTAAAGTTTCCAAAAAGTGCTTCCAGTGATAAATGAATGCAAAACTTCAAATTTTAAGCATTTTCAAAATATATGTATTTTAAAATTGCTGCTCATATACCAATTTACAATTTCTTGTGAAAAAATTATATTTTGAAAAATTAATGTTTCTCTTATATTATTCCTAGCCCTGAAAGAGAACTCAAAAAATAAACTGGAAATCAAAGATTTTTTTTTCCCATGACATATTTCTTACACTGCCACTAGTTTCATTCAAGATCCAATATCTTCTTAGTTCATCTGCTTTTACAAACACATCTGTAATGTGTGACTGTAAACAGTCACATTTGACTGTTTGAGAAGCAGTTTGAGTGGGGTTAAGAAAAGTTCTGCTGAATTAAATGTAGTCAGGGGATTATAAGGAGACCCTGCCTTATTCCTTTAAAGCCTGTACTTGCAGTGTCTCTGCACGGTGGGTGAAACCTGCCAACAGTGGCTAAATCTCCAGAATCGAAGGGTGGGCACCATGTGTTCTGTAGTTCTTCTAACTGTGGACAGGGTGTGTTTCCTAGCAGGTGGTGCAGGTGGGACTTTTGCCATCCATGCCAAAGGTGACGTTCTTAGTTTGCTGAATGATAAAAGAACCTGTGCTGGAAGGACAATTGCTGCATGAACGGGACCCACACGTTTGTGCCAAAATAGATGCAATTTAGAATTCTGTGGCATGAGATGTGCTGTGGGAGAATCATCACAATCACATATCTGTGAGTTCGAATCATGATGTTTACCAAAATAGTACTATCTGCAGTTCTGCGTAGCTTCTGTACATGCTGCAGTAGTTCCTCAGTGGGAATCCCTGAGTTCTTCCTAGCCATACAAATTTTCACTGCAGTAGACCACCCACTTGCCCCAAGCATCACTCACTAGAGAAGGAGGTTTCATAAAATATATGTCTATATATCACTACTTACTGTTAATAAGTTCAGACCTAAAAAATGATGTTCTGCTTTTTTCATCACGGAGGTAAATATTTCACTATATTTTACTTCTAATCACCTGTAAAGTGTCTCCATTATTTCAAAATGTATTCAGCAGATACAAATCATGCCTTTAGAAACTAAAAATCAGAAATTTAATTTTCAGAGGACACGAAATAATTCTGGATGAGAAACAATCCCTCTTAAATACCAGTAGAAAGATAGCAGTGTAACTCTAATGCACTGTTGCTACACATTTAGTTCCCAAAAGATGGAAGATAAGCATCTTTTTCCTCTTTTAAAAGTTGGAAAGGCCAAAATTAGATGCATCTCTAATTGCACAGAAATGGTACATTGTCTTTTGTGCTTAATTGCCCAGCTTTTCTTTCTTTGTTCGGAAGCAGGAGTGTAGTAAGCATAAACTCTCACAAAAGTAAAGATACAATGCATTCCTATTCACCTGCTCTAGATTATAGAGGATGGACATAGAGGGCCATTATGTACTTCCATTTTATTTGAGGATTGCATGAATGTTGGAGGTAGAAAAACTTTGAGAAAAGCACTGAACTGTTCTTAAATCACAATCATATGAAATCTAGCTGAAAGAAAACTAGCTTATCATTTTCTTAAATTGTTTTTTTGGATCTTGTTACTTTGCTCCAATTTCTATGAAAAGTATGATGTCAATAGCATTAAGAGGATGTAATTTACCAGTGTAAAATAGGAGTATCTCACAGGTGAAGCCAACCTGAATTTTCAAAATTAACATTTTCTCTCAGCAATTTCTTTCAGCTACAGAACACTCATATTCTTCTAAAGAACAGAATGTAGCTGTTGTTGCTGTTCAAAACTTCTCTAAATCATAAAGTATTATTTAGGGCAAATGCGACCAAAGTTCTAGTACTTGTCATACGTGTAAAGCAGGAAGAGCAATAATTTTGCCGACAGGTTAAGAAAAAAAATTGTGACATTGCTTGTCATTTATTGAAGAGAGGGTAACTTAAGTGGCCAGCCTAAGGCCAATTGTATATATCATTACTTCCAGAATTTATTTAACATTGTATGTTTACTTCTTTATAAATATTTACATAGTCGTCAGTTATCCTATCAGTACTTTTAATTAAAACACATGTATACAATTTGAAGAACATGAGGTACATGCAAGAAAAGATGTTGTGAACAAAACATGCCTTGTACCTGCATTAAAGTCATAAGTGTGAGGGTAGTTGATAAATAACTGCGTCTGTTTCTAGTATCATGGAAACAAGGGCTTGTGGGAAGAATTTACAGATGCTGTAATGCATAAACACAATTTATTTTCAGTGTGTTGTGATTTAACCCAAGCCAGAAACTAAGTACCACACAGCCACTTATTCACTCCTCCAGAGTCAGTTTGGGGAGAGAATAGTAAGAGTGGAATTGAGAAAAATTGTGGGTTGAGATAAGGACAGTTTGATAGGTAAAGCAAAGCTGTGTGCCCAAGCAAGGCAAAACAAGGCATTCATTCACTGCTTCCCATCCTTGGGTAGGTGTTCACTCACCTCCAGGAAAGCCAGGCTCCATGACATGTGCTGGTGACTCTGGAAGACAAGTATTTTCACTATGAGCATCTACCACTTTCTCCTTCTTCCCCTATCTTCATGTGCTGAGCATGATGCCATGTGCTGTGGGATACCCCTGGGGTCAGCTGTCCCAGCTGTGTTCCCTCCCCGCTCCTTGTGCACTCCCAGCCTCCTCACTGGTGGGGTGGGTGGGGAGCAGCAAAGGCCTTGGCTCTGTGTAAGCCCTGCTCAGCAGTAACAAAAACAGTCTTGTGTTATTATCAACACTGTTCACAAATATAAATATAACCTCATAGCAACTACTATGAAGAAAATTAACTCTATCCCAGCCAATCCATCGCATAGTTATACCTGAAATAATTTATATGTTAGCAAGCATCCATTTTTTTGGCAGTATTCACTGAGTAGTATTGAAGATATTAATTTTAACAAAATTTTCATGCGTTCAAAACAGTTTTTCTAACACAGAGCCATTTCTGCCATCATCAAGATTCTTCACACAGAGATAGAAATATTCCAGAATCATCCATGCATTACATAACAATCCCATGCTATCAGCTGCAAGTCACTTGGTAAACAAACACACAATCTGGTTTCACTCCTCCTCACATTTTGGACGGGTATGAACAATAGCATCACTTTTCCCAAGCAACAAGACTCTTGTTCTAATGTATTAAATAGTCTTGGGGCTTGTTCTGTGGATTAGATGGCAAATAAATGGCCTGTCCATACTCCTGCTATCAAAATCTCACAGTCTCCAAGCTAGGCTGGCCACATTCAAACTCTGTGTGGTCCCAGAAATCATCTAGGATGTTGTTGGTTGAGCCAGGCCAAAACCAGGCTGTTTTGCAGTCTCTTCTCCCTGGAGGTTCAGCTGACCAAGTTCCAGTGCCTGTGTCCTTAGACAGCTTATTTTAGTATTTCATATGCAGCACTTCAGCTTCTGTTTACCTTACAAGTTGAATGCTTGAAATTCTAAAAACCTTTGGCTAAATTTGTTCTGTGACTCTGTCACTTGACTATGGTACCAGATGGTGATAAAGAAAAAATAGACTTCGTTGCAGTTCCGTAATTGAAAGCCAGATGGTGATACTAAGGCTGATAGAGGGAAAACAATAATACATCACTGCCCTACCCTGCCTCAGATTTCCAGCTATTGCTATCTAAATGAAAATGCATCTGTTCAGATATTACTCATATTTATCATGCAGCTTTTTGGAACAAAAATTTCTGAAACTGCAATAGGTGCAAACACTAGCAAACCTTCTATTTTCAAAGTACATTACAATAATAATTGAGGTGCAATTTTAAATCCAGTTTAAATGAAAATATCTGAATCTCTGCAACTAAAACCAACTTTGTATTTTACATGGGGACGCAAATCCTCAATATTACCTGAATAAAATGGATTTAATCTAAGAGATAGCTAGTCATCCAGGAGAAATTTGATTTCACTTTTAATGTAATGAAAATTGAAATTTTATCTCTAAATATCTGTAAACAGGTAAACGTATGTGAATGATAATTATTTGCTTAAGAATTTTGAGACGAATTTTAGAAAAATGTTGTGCATAGCTGCCAGGTTCAACTGAAATTGCTTTGACAATTATTGTAAGAAACTCTCCTATGAAAATTTATTTGAGTTTACTGATTCAGTTTCTTTTGCGCGAGGAGGTTTTCATTGATGCCTTAAGTTTTAAGTTTTTTCTTTTTTTCTGTTATGCTTTAGTGTGTAGCTCTTAGCTTCATGTTAAGTGTTACTAAGTTCTCTTCACAGGGTAGTTAGACACAACAATTCTCTCCAGCCCAGGATTCAAGGACAATCGTTCCGAACCTCAGGCCCAAAAGCATAAACAACGTAAAAACTTCATAATTACAAGTTATTAATTGGACAGTTAACCTCAATATGCAAATGGACCATAGCTTATTAAAGTGTGAAACCCCATGACCAAAGTCCTTTTTGCATCCATCTTGAGGCTCATCCTGGCAGGGCTGCAGCTGGGCTCTTGTATTGCCAGGGTGTGGCCTTTGAAGACTTTTCCATAAATACCTACCTTATTCCTCTAATTTTGTCTAGCCACTGTTCCAGGTCAAACTGATAAGGCATCATCATCAGTCATCAGTGATTGCCTCACCACAGTAATACAATAACTGTAGATGTTAAACAAAAGTTGAAATTTGTGGAAATGTACCTAGAGGAGAATGGACACATAATTTCAGATGAGCGAACCAAATTCCTAGAAGTCGATTAGGCCTCAGTTTCAGAAGTCACCTTGATCTCCGAGGAGTGCCATGAAGTAATCCGAAAGATGAAACCAAAGATAATGTAAATAGCTTAGCCAATGAAATGTTAGAATAGGGCACATGCTTGCTGCATGGACAAAGCCGCACAGCCAATGATAAAGTTGCATGAGTATCTGCTGACTGCATGCTTAGTTTAGAGGGATATACAAGCAAAACGGACGAAGGAATAAAGATCTCCATTTTATAAGTTTCGTAAATTTGAGTTGGAGTCCAGTCATTCTCCTCCAGATGGCCAGAATAAACTACAGAAATTGGCAAGCAGACAGTGAGACAAAAGAAAGAAAAATAGAAAACTTTTTGTTTATTTAGAATTATATTAATTTCCATAAATAAAGTTGCAACTCAAGGACATAGACCTAATTAATTAACTGCTTTTGTGACATGATCAGTGTTGTTTCTATTCATAGAAAGGATGTCAACATGGCATATAGTTATCTACAAATCTAAGTATTTAAAAATATTTCTGATGCACTAAAAACTGCACCTGGTGATTTTAATTTTATTTTACACCATAAAAAAAAAAATAAAAAAGGAAGCACTGGTGTCTGACTTGTTACAATCCTGTGCATTGCAGGAACTGGGATGAAATTCACCCTCACTGAGGTGAGTTGAACCTTTTGGGCAAGAACATTGTTTCTGAGTTGCAGGGAGGCTGTGCTAGGTAATGTTTTAAGCGAAGAAACAAAGAAAATTCTTACCTCAAAAGAGCTCCTTCAGTAATTTGAGTAACCTTAACTGCTCACCAGGCATGCATGTGCTCACCATGCAAAGTATTTTGAACAAAAAATGAGACCATTTCGAAACTAAACTGTGTGATGAGGATAAGGAATATTTTTGCTGTACCCCTACTTTCTATTGAACTAAAGTTTGTACAATATTTAATTATTCAAACATTTGGGTTCATGGTCCAAATTTTAAAGAGAAAGTTGTGTAAGTCATGAATAAGGTGAGTAGATCTGGCCTTAGCAAAAGAAGGGTACCTGGTTCAAAATTTAGGGATGTATCAAAGCATCTTTGACTTGGGGACACAGATGATGATTGGCAGAGACAGCTGAATTCAGGGAGAGGTGTAGTGTTCCTCTACAAGCCCTTCCCAAACAGAAGTCTTCTGATTCAACTGGGAATTGCAGAAAAGAGGGACATCTGATCCATGTGAATTCCTGTTCACTCCTTCTAGCTTACCTACAAGTAACATTTGAAGAGAATAGGCCACGCTCAGAACTTGAGGTTGCATAAACTGCAGGCAATCTGCAAGTACAAAGACTGATTTTCATCAGCTGTGTATTGTGGTGTCTTCCAGATGAACCTTATCTAGTTGAAATACACATGTAGTGACAAGTTCATGAAGTTGTGCTCAAATATCTGTCTCTTCCTGCTAAAAGTTTGAGTAAGACAAAACCTCTTTTTATTTTTCTCCTTTTTCCTGAAAGGTTTAATACAGGATAGATAATATTTTTCCTTAAATTCCTAAAAGACAGTGGAGAATAAATATTACTTATTCTGAGTTATGCTGCCTGGAAGGAGCTGGAACATTGGTGACCCATTTGGCAGTAATTACTATTGATATCTCACACCTAAGCACTGGTTTTGTAATCCAGAGAATTTCTTATAGGTAAGAGCTATGTATATTTTGACACTGTATCAAAGAAGCCACTTATGAAAATATGAAAATGAACTCTATTTGGTCTACTGAACTGGCCTTTATTATCTGGTGGATGGTGTCAGGGAACAGAATGGTCCCCCTGTTATCCAGGAGGAGGCAGTCAGAGAACTGTTGAGCTGCTTGAATGTTCATAAATCTATGGGTCCAGATGGGATCCATCCCCAGGTGATGAGGGAGCTGGCAGA
>WEKY01041635.1:0-54306 GCA_013390045.1 Picathartes gymnocephalus
CGAGATACACACAACTATTGTGTATCTTCATCTTGCTCCTCATTTGTTGCTGCTGTGATACCACAAACGTGACAGGCACAAACCACAGATGATGGGTTAGTTCAAGAAATAGAATGGTTCAAACAACTGACTTGCTCTGGCAGGGTAATTGAGTTAAAATTCTAAAAAAGTATTTTTCTTAAAAGACTTAAAGTCAATAAACCGTTATTGGTTTGGGATTGGCTTTGTTTGCTTGCTTCTGCCAAAAAAGAAAAATAAATATAAAGAATATTATAATGCAGTTGCAAACTATTGTGCTGGCACTTGTAAATCCAGAAACTAGATTCATTGACCAGGAATTCACCTTACATTGCTAATGTCAAGATTTATAGACGATGGTGAGTTTTGGACATGTTTGTTCAGCACTGATTTGGAGATAAAAATGGAAGAGGGTTGTTTTGCTCTGACAACAGAGATTTAAAAGTCCTTGCTTTTTAACTAACAGTGGCATAGGCGCTCATGTGACTCATTCCCAGAAAATAAAAAAAAAGTGAAATGAAATTAATTACTCCCTATTAAATTATAGGTTGCTCTAAATCTCAAAAATATCAAGGAAATATGAAATACTAATTCCTTTCAAGTCATATTGTTGTATACACCACTTGAGTTGGGTCAGAGCACACTTCCTCTTTTTGTAGCCAGAAAAAAAAAAGTTGCTAGTTTAGGCTATGAAGTGCAAAATTATAGTTGTAAAATAACAAAACCATAAAAACTTGTGAGACTAATTTTTATATTTCAGCTATAAAATGTTAAAACTTATGCATTGGGCTGATTTTCCGTCTCACCTAAGGGGTACCACAAACTTTTACAAAGGCTTTGGATAACACAAAATAATACAAATTCTTCTCACTGCTACCTAAGATACAAATTCATATGAATTTAATGAAAACTGGATGTAATAGTTCATTCTGTACCTCTTAGGATACCTTCTTTGAATAGGGATTGAACATTTTATCAGCTAAAGAGAAAAAACTATTTACATGTTAACATTTAACCAATGTCTGAAACACTTGTCTCCTTTAGTATTAAATATTATATGAAATCCTTAATTTTGGCCAGTAACACAAAATCTATTGACTTTGAAAATATCAAGGGATCCTCCACAGGATGTCATCCATAGGATGTCATATTCAATTTTGCATTTCATTTTTTGAAAAGTAGAAGTATGAATCTGTGCTTAAAATAATTTTAGTTGAAATTGCAAACTGTATTCATTATGTGAATTTTCAAAAATAAAGAGTGGAAAACTATAAAAAATTTCTTATGTACTGTTGCTGATCTAACTACGAGCAAGAAATACCATTCATCATAGGATCTTAATTAATGATCCACAGCAAAGGCATGTTCTTTAAGGAATTAAAAAATCCAGTAGATGAAAGAAATACCCTTTTTATATGAGAAATCTGCAATCAAACTCTAATGTTTTTGAACTCTGAACAGAGGTAGAGACAAAATTATTCTTTATTTATTATTCTTTACTTTCACAGATCAAGATATCAAAAATATTATTTCCACAATCTCTGTCATAAAGATGAAAAAAATAGTAAGATTTGATAACAAATACATCCAGATTGGCAATCACACTTGTTAGAACCGCAGGCAGTAATTTAAACAATTTTCCTTTATAAATTTAAAGAGTTTTACAAGAATTTAGGAGTTTTTAACAGCAGAGGGCATTCTAATTTTCTGAGAAAGTAGTAAAAAGACATTTTAATTTATATAATACTGTGAAAGTATACATACAGCATATATAAAAATGTATAAAAGAAACAATAAGAAAAATATAAATACAAGGAAAAGCCTCATAGTGAAATATTAAGACCTGTGTACATTTTAAGAAGATTGTCTTGACTGTATTATGTATTTTGGAATTAAAGCATCATACCCACTAACATTTCATTTTTTTAGGGTCCAAGTATTTGTTCGTATGGAATCTGGTTTGGATACATATATGAATGTATGTACACATTCATGCACATGTTTATATTTTTATATATATATATATATATATTTCTTCTGTGTTTCAATATATTGTTCTCAAACATAAAAAGCTGAAGCACTTGTTATAATAAATATAAATGTACTCATGTGAAATTGAAAGGAAATATATACATATATATATATACAGTTAATATATTTCCTTCCAGCTTCACAGTTATGAGATGCATGAGTGACTACACCACTTTGGACCACCTCCCTGAATGATTTGCTAAGTGTCTAAACATTTTTCTTCTATGGAAATAGTCCTGCCATTCTCTTCCAGGCAAAGGTCCCATTGAAATCAGGAGTTTAGTCTGAGCAAGTGTTTTAGGCTTAAGCTCCTTATCAAGAAATAGCTGCCAATAAATCCCATTTCAAAGAACCTCTGTGCTCTGACAGAATTGTATTCTGATAATTTTTTTTAACTAGCACTTAAAAAACGTTTATGAGCACATGATTTAGAATTAACATCTGGAAGTTCAGAACAGATGCAGAAATGCTTCCCATCTACTGGTGCTCGGGGTTACATGGAATTTGCTTCCTGGAGCAGGAATGTGAGGCAGTGCAATGGCTTTCATATGTTTACAAATGGTGCATGACAAGTATCACCGTTCAGCATTGTTTGGGTAAGTCAGACCCACAGGTTGTACACTCAGCATGGATTTTTCCTGTCACAAGAGAGGATAAGCTCATCAGGTCCATTAGGTCAGAGGTTGAATAGGAAAGGCAAGAGACCATGCAAGAGTTCCCACCACCATGGCCGACTTGTAAATAAATAGAAGACTTCAGTCTCCACCACTATCAAACCTTCTCTTTTCACAAACACTTAATTCAGCAGCACAAATAGACCTTCTTTTTTTCCCCCTTAAGAGATAAAAAGACACCTACGGATCTTATTCTGTTTGCCTGGTCCTGTCTGCCTTTCTTTACCATTTGTGTTGATTGATTGCTTCTGTGTTTCATCAATTAAAAATGTTTTAGAGTACAAAGTCTTCAGCATGTTTAATAGAGTCTGGTTAAGTAAACATCCTCCACCAAAGCAGCACAAGTAGAGCTTAAAATAAATAGTGCTACTGTGCCAAGTTCATAATTGCTTGCACATTTAGCACTTTACCATATCCCAATCATAGCCATAAATAAAGAAAAAGCTTTGTGTACTTACTGTACTTGTCATGAAATTGTAGCCATTTAAATACTGCGGGGTACTTACATTTTTTAAATATTTGATTTTCCAGATTATTTTATATATAGAATGTGTTTCAAAGAACAAAAAGCTGAGCCTGAAGGTGAGAAGTGATCAGGTTTAGTCAACAAACTAGCCATATAAGCGCTTTTGTACTAATTTCTTTCTGTCAACAGGATAAATTTTCAAGGATACAATGTGAAAGGATCCTATGCATCTGTCACTCCTCCTGTTAATCACTTTATTGGAAATGCATACTTTAATTTTTTATTTTTATTGCAAGACAGATAAAACCTATTATAATTGGGTGACAGATACCTGTTACAACCAAGAAAACAGACTTGAATTACTGGATTACACAGAGCAATTTATGCACTAAAATCAATGTAAATTAAAGAAAAAAACCACCCCCCCCTCCAAACCCAAAACAACTCAAATAACTAAAACAAAATATTTGTACTAAAAATATATATAAACTGTCAAAGTTATGTAAATGTAATTTCTTCCAAATTTTAGACATTTTAAACTGCTCAGGTGATGCATAAAATCTTTGTGGCATATTTGTACAAAGACATACATATAGGAAATAAAATTTCTGTGAAAAAAATTAATAATAAACTTTGAAAACTAGTAAGGAAATAGGATACAAATCTGATAAGTGATAATTAACACAATGATAGGAAAAAGAAAGTAAAAACGGGTGTAAAATATCAAAAATTACAAATCCTGTTTTCTAATACCTGCTGACTCGAAGAGGAAATGCTGGCCAAGATTTTGAAAAGCCTTTAATGTTTTGTTTGTATCTGCTGCTGATAACAATTAATTCAGGCATGTCGAGGAGAGCAGGTTTTCAGAGCAGAGATACTCAAGGTTTCCAGATTAGCAAGCCTTAACAGGAAAGATATGCCCAGACAGGCTTTGCTTGAGCCTCTACAGGAATCCGAGGTAAACTTGCTGCTGACCATGAAGTGAATCTTACACATGTAGTCTTAAAATGTGGTCTCTAGATAATATCCTAACTTAACTTTTCTAGGGTGTGTGTTTGAAAAGCTGGATGATATTTTATGCATCCATGGTATCTAGTTAAGTTGCATTAGGTCCAAAACTCCAGGTTTGTCTACCTCTAAACCTCCAGGAAATTTAACATTGGAAATAAGCATGTAGAAATGAAATAGCTGTGTTTACATTTTCTGAAATATCTGCCAGGATGCTGCAACATTTATCTTTAATCTGTCACTAACTTATTTTTCCTTAAAATTTTTTTACATACTGTCTTCTCTATCACTGCTGAAAACCTCATTTTCAAACTAATTGTCTAGAGCGTATTTTTTTATACAATTGCTGATAAATTTGGTAGAGGAAGTAAGAGAAAGTTTTGAAGGACACAGTTGAAGTTCTTCCCTTCAAAATTTAACTTGAGCTCAAATTCCAGCTTTTCTGTCTACAGCCTGTTCTACCTTCCATGTTTCTTTCATTTTGCCTCTAGCATTCCTCTGGGCCCATGAATTTTGACCATATTGATTTACTTAATTAGTGCTTTACCCTGGACCTCAAAACACAAGATAGCTCTGAATGTATGATTGAGAAATCAACTATTTAAAATACAGATAATTTTTAGAATTTCTACTGATTATATTCGTGCCATGTTTGACCAAATCACTGGCAAGCAATATTCTTATTTGAATTCCAAACAAAAAGTTTGCTATATTAGGAGACGTTCTTTAATATACCTCAAATACTAAATTCTAGATTTTTTTTTTTAAGCATGCAATAACCATTCACTAAACTTAAAACTAAGTCAGGAAAAGTTTTCATATTCCATGAGTCTGTATGCGTTTGGTTGAAATAGTGTCACAACATTTCCAGGGAATTCTTACAATTTATATTGCGTAAGTTAAAGGAAGTTTGCAATGCTAAGAAAAAATGGATCTTTTAATTGACTACTGCAATTAAGAAAACACATTCATAGCTATGCACTGATACAGTGCATTTGCCTACCCCAAAAATGAGTATCCCAACACGCTATGCTACTCATCCAACAGGAGAAACAAGCATTACAGAGAAAGAAAACTAACAAACAGGTTTGCAACACTTAACAGTTCATTTAATCAACTTACTTTGATAGGAGATTGAAAAGTATATTAAATTACATGCCATTTATAGTTCAGGAACATGAGAATGAATATCTGATCAAGAAGGGGAGATTTTTGAACAAAGTATTATCCTTCTGTGAGAGGACTTATTGAAAGCATTTTGTTTTATTTTTAAGAAAGACACTGGAAAAGAAAGATAGACTTATTCAAGTTCAGAAAGCAATCTCTTAGTGGATTTTTTTGTCTCCTTTTGTTTGTTTGGTTGGTTGGTTGTTGTTTGTTTGGTTGGTTTTTTGCTTTGTTTTGTTTGGTTTTGATGTTGTTTTGTTTAGTATTCCTTTTATTTCTCACCTCCTTTCATTCCAAAACATGTGTGAGTATATGTTGTAGAACATTTACTAGGCACCTAAAGATGTTTCAGAAATTGTTCCATAATGTATGGATCCAAAATGGAGGATGTGGCTAAGCTGTAGAAGCAGGAAAAATTTAGATTACAACATTGAAGTCGTCTTGAATTGAAATGTAGGTTAGGATAAGAATATCAATTTGTGTAGATGCCCAGGTTACATAGTCTTTTTTCTGCTACCTTGGGTCTTCTGGAAGACAACTGCTCTAGTCTGTCTATGGCTTTCTTGTATTGAGGAACCTAAACTGGGATGAGGGTTCCAGGTACGGTCTTAGGAGCTCTAAATAGTTCAGGGCTGTTTTCAGCAAAGTGCCAAGCAGGGAGGGAGCCCCTCAGCCCACAGACTGTGATCCTTTGTTGTGTTTGTGGTTGGCCTTCAGTACAGCAAGGACAGCCTCTCACGTGGCTCCTGTGGCATCCCCGGGGCCACCTCTGCAGAGCAGCTCCAGGGCCACTTGTCCCCACTCTGCGCTGGTGGCCTGGGCTGTCCCCTCAGGGTAAATCAGCTTGTGCCCACCAGTGCTGCGCTTTGCCAGGTTTCTGTCAGCCCATTTCTCCGACCTGCTGGAGTCACTCTGAAGAGCAGCCCTGCCCTCTCACACACCATCTGCTCCCTGCAGTTCGGGCTCAGCTGGGTATTTGCTTATTGAAATGTCTGAGCGTTGTCTGTTGCACACTTTGCCAATATTCAGCTTTAGGAATTAGTAGGCTGCACACCAACCATATGCAACATACCGCTGCTTCATTCAAACAGTTCCTTGGAGTTTCATAAAGTTCTTGGCCAAAATCCTCCAGCTTTTAGGTCACTTCAATCTCTAATTCTGAAAATCCAACATCTCTCCTTGAGACAAAATCCAAACTCAGTTCTGCTTAATTTGTGTGTCTAAAGATATGATGCATTAAAATCAGAGGATTGAGTAGAAATGAGGACTTCTTTTTCATTTATTTAAGTGAAACTGCTGGTAATCAGAGAAATCTGGGGAGACAGGAATGTAACTTTCAAAGGGTTTCTGGCCAGAGTTGTGTCCCTGCCATCTGAGATCTTTCTCAGTGCCAGGATGCTTTTTAGGTACAAGACATGACAGATTATGATGAAGCAGAGTGAGGCAAAGCTGCCTTAAAAACCACTTTTACAATTAAACTAATTGAGCTAATGGCTGAAAGGTACTTACAGATTTGTTTTAACTTTCCACAGATAATTGCACACATACATTTGCAACTGTATTTTGTTGTATTTTTATTAGGGATTTATTCTGCGTTGAAGGAAATATTCAGGACTTCTAATGACTTTTACATAAAAAGCTAACATGAAATTAAATATACATAAAAATGAATTCTATAATCATTTAATCTCCTCTATGAGCAGGCAAAATGGTCCTTTCTGTCTTTTACAGATGACTTTCTGTTACAAGTGATGACCCAACTTTATCACAGAGTTTAAAATGTTCCATTTTTCTGCCTATCTAAATGCCACAGGACCATACAATCTCCTCTGAGAGGGAGCAGAATTGTCCTCTCAGCCCTTGCCCAGGAAGAATAGCATCATTTTCTCTGTGGTATTGAGGGAAGAGTAGATTATGTGACTTTCTCAAGGACACAGGAAATCTGTGGTAAAGCAGAAAAAGGAATCCCAGTATCATGAAACTCTAGACAGCAGTGTTAATCACCAGACCACCAAAGCTCAGGCCTGAGGCACACTCTGCTGAGGGAAAAAATAAAAGTCAAACTAAATGCTTCAAATTGAAAGTGATGGAACTTCCAATCCCTTCCTTTACTTTCCAGCAGAGCTACATGAGGCCTCGTGAATTGGCTGACTGCAAAAACAGAATCTCTGAAAGACACACAGTAAGGGGTGTTACAGGGGACAGCAAGGAGAGGGCTTGGTGGACAGCACTGCACGGTGTGCCAGCTCTCATGTGTGTTGTCAGCACTGTCCCTGTGTCAATGAGGGAGCATGGAAAAAAAAAAAAACAACCAACCAAAAAACAACATCTCAAAATCCCTCTAATTTGGCTTGCACTTCACATTGGCAGACCATACCAGTGGAAACAAAGACAAAAAAGAACCTGAAAGTCTAAGATGGCTTTATTTAATAGCCTGTGTGGTCTGTGGTTGTGGAGAAGGTGGCACAGAAGACACCTGGTCTCTCTTGTGAGGTTTCCAGCAGTGACAAGAGTGGCAGTCACAGAGTCACTCAAGTACAGCACCGACCAGGGGCTGTGCCTGCAAGTCACACCTCCCACCCTCCCATCACACCTCGATGCCTGGGTTGGATGGACAAAGCTCAAGTTTTCTTGGTTAGTACCCTGAACTCAGGATACGGTGGAGACAAAAATGTAGGGACTGTTCAGACCCACTAAGTTGACAGAGGACAAGTGAGAAACAGCAAGAGGCCACCCGTTCTTTTGTTGGGCAAGAGTAGTCCATTTTTGACCAGTTATGTAATGAATGTGGATTTTGGGAAAAGTCAGAATAGGAATTGGGAAAATCTGCCCTCATTAGTGCTCCAGTTTCTTCTTTCCTGGAAGACTTGTCCCCTATATATGCAGCATCATGCTGGAATTCATTTGTCTAACTGATATTTTAGTGCAAGAACATATCCAGATGGACCCTGATTAAGATTTCACAACCCCATACACAACACACAAAAAAAAACCCAACAAAAAACCACAAAACAAAACAAAAAAAACCCAAAAAACCCCAGCTCTGTCCCCATTCTGTTTTCTTTGAAAATAAACTTCCAAAGTGGAGACTCTTATTCAGCAGGAAAGTCAGTGGTTAGATTGGACATACTCTTTGGAAAGAGAGGATTATACCCATGGGTGGTCAAGCTGACATATTTTAGGGTGAAATTCAACAGTCCTATTTGAAACACAGATAAAAGAATAAGATAATGCTGAAACACTTAAATTTCATTTTGACAGTGTTTTTACTCCCTTACAAGAAAATTAATTAGAGAATAATCCAAATATCAACAAGATAAATAATACTATCTCTTTCTCATCAAAAATGTTTGATGAAGTCACAGTGAGAGATACGGTCAAAAGATTTACTGAAATTCATGTCACTCTTGTAACATTGTCACTTGAAAAACGCTGAACAGCTTTTTTTGTGAAGTGCAGTAGCTAAAAGGTAATAGAATAAAATACCCAAATTACTCATTTCAATTTCAGTCACAAGACAGTATAAAGTAATAGATGTGCTTCAGTGTTTAGCTGTGGTAGGTAAAAGCCAAGGGAAAGAAAGTGCCTTGGTCTCAACATGGGCAGAAGAAGAAAGGGTTTGACATCTGATTCCAAATCAAATGTCATAGTTACATCTTTCCTTTGGTCCTTTTGGTTATAAATGTAGGGATAGAAGGCCTCAAACTCCATGGATTTATTTGAATTTTTAAGCTTGGCACGGTTTCTGACAGTCACCAGCACCAGATGTTCCTGAAGACAATCGTATTTATTTTTAACTCTGTTGATAGGAGCCATCTGCTCCCCAAATATCTCATCTAAAGAATGACTGCAATGTATATTTAATAATTAACTGGTAATGAGCTGATCCGAGCAACTTTGTAATTGAGTAAGCATTTATAAATCCATTCTTTTCTTTTGCTTACCTAACAGGATTTTAAACTTTTGAGGGTTGCAAACCACAGTTTTCCAGTGTGATATGAGGCCCTTTTTGATATGAAGCAAATTACTTTTCTCTGACACTTTTCACCAATCCTCAGAGAAAGGCTATGAACAAAAAAAATCAGTTGAATATACCTTAAAAATACTACCATAAGTATATTCTGAACCAAAAGTATATTCAGTACAGATAAAATGGCAGCTAAATCTTTTAAAAGACAAAAATGAGCCGAGAGAAAAAGAATTAAGTTATACTTTGGCAAATTTGCTTTCTAAGTTTTCCCTGTGCTCATTCATACATTTTTTAATTTCACTTATTTTATTAATGATAAAATAAGCCACTCCTAATAACACATGTTTCTGTTCACAAGAATAATGGAAGTTTGTGAAATTTCTCATACAAATCTTAAGCAGGCCTCCTGATCCCAATTTTCCCTCTGTTGATTACAAAGATCTTTTTGCCTTTGGTGCCTTTGATTCTTAGGGATTTTGGCCAGTACATCTCACTGTTAAGAATCACTGATGATCTGTGATTTATAGTTGAATGTCAGTACCAACTTTGAAAACATGAATGTTCTTTTCTTCAGAATTGCTCTGAAAATCCCTTGAGAACAGAAGAACAGTCTGGCCCTTCCATTTCCAGTCTGAGCAGGATGTTTCGGGGAACAAGAAAGCTAGAATAATACCAGAATATTTTTGCAAAGTTAAGACAGAATCTGGAGCGAAATCAATTGTATGCTGTCTTCTTTTTCTTTTTTTAATTAGGCGTGTAATGCTCATGAGCAGATGATTTTATCCTGGTGCTTTGGTCACATCTTAAAGTTTCCACAAAGACCTCCTCTGTAATGAGAACATGACTCTTAATCTTTTTTGTCTTTATGGTCTGCACAGCACAGAAATGTCATGTGGATTTATTGTACCCTGAGAAGACCACCAAAAAGCTGGGTTTGGGAGACACAGCCCATGTCTGAATTCCCAGGTGTGCTGGATTAGCCTCCCAAGCCACAACACAAACACTGACCCATGTCAGCTTCTCCCCCTTCTGTGCTCATCCTGGTCTCATGTCCCCAGTCCCTGATGCTTTTAGAGCCATGTGGAGAGTATGGATTTTGTGGCTATGAAATACAGAGGCAGAAAGGCACTTTGTATGTCACAATTATATTTAAACACCATACTGCTTCATATTTAGCTACATATTACCATAAGATATCTAAAGAAAAACACAGGCAGTGAAACTACTAAGCTGCATTGCATCCCTCTTTTGTCCCTAGAGTAGTCAATGTCTAAGAGAACTTGTTTGTTGGGTTTCTCATTATTTTTACTCAGAAAGACCTTTCCATTAGCTTTTGACTGACCTCAGATTTAATTTTCTAACTAAATGTTTTGTGTTTTGTAACTTCAGTCTTAAGCAAGGACCAAACCACTCAAACTCCAGGGTTGTCTTTGAATTATGTAGGTTGGCAGACTTTTAAGTCTGTTTTACCTGCCTTAGCATGAAGGAAAACAGGGGGGTGAGTGAGAATGAATAATGGTGAAGTTGAATTTTGGAGGGGGAGTGGGGGTGCGCAACTTACCAGCTCTATACTGTAGGGAGAAGGAAATGTATGGAGTGAAATCAAGATAGACTTCTCCACAAAACAATAAAACAGGGCCAAACAAAGAATTTCTCAGTGTGACACTTCTCTTTGCGAAGCTGGCTCTTAGAAGAGCTCTGCATGTGGCT
Source organism: Picathartes gymnocephalus (assembly GCA_013390045.1). Classification (NCBI taxonomy): domain Eukaryota; kingdom Metazoa; phylum Chordata; class Aves; order Passeriformes; family Picathartidae; genus Picathartes; species Picathartes gymnocephalus. Next base: position 11,045 of record WEKY01041635.1, read on the forward strand.
CATTAAAATTCTGCAGTTACAGTCCACAAACAGATCAAGACACACATTGAATAAAGATCTCTACAAACATGGAGTTTCAGGGAAAAACAGGTTGCTTTGTTATAATCTGATGGTTTAGTGTTAAAAACCATACTCTGAGTAGTATTTCTGTGAGCTTCAATCACATGATAGAGGTCTTAGGACTGTCTAAAGATGAATCAAGTCTGCATACTCATCAAAAACCTCAGCAGGTCAAATATTCACTCCTTCTCTACCCTCTTGCCTTAGTATGGTTAAACATATATATTGTTCTCTTCTTTTTTTTTACTGAAAAAATGAAAGGGCATGTGAGGCCAATTGTACATGATATTATTTGCAATTTTTCTTTAAAGAAACAGGGAGGCATTTTTTACTCACAACTTGACTGTAGAACAATAAATTTTTCAAAAGCTAACAGATTTTAAGATCTGAGAGGAACAGTTAGCCAGACCTCTTTCATAACAAAAATAGGTCATGTACAAACTCCTAGTCTGCACTTGATCTGGACCATAGCTTCTAGAAGGTGATCAAAGGTGAAATCTTGATTCTGCCTTCTCATAGACATAAACAGCTAGCAGGCAGGGAGAATTGAGTTCCATAACTTTTTAGTTTTTGTTTAATTCAGTCCAAAATCTACCCTTAATTATATTTTATAAACATGAATGTGCGCAGTAAAATACTAAATTCTCTACAACACTGTTCTTTAAAAAACCTGATATCTCCTTACTATTAACATAAAACAGTTGCTCCAGAACGTTCAGTGCTGTCCTCCCTTCTGCTGTCCTGCTGTCCTCCTTTCTTAGGCACCAACCCCCTTCCTTAGCTTCATCTGGATTTTATCTGAGTAAAGGGCAGCACTATCTGCTCCTGTGGACTGTGGATGAAATAAATTCAACAGGATAACTCATTAAGAAAACAAGTCAAAAGGGATTTTTCTGTCTGTAGTGTGAGACATGTTGACAGCAGCTAACCTTACAGACAAGCTTGTTGCTTCTATGTAAACCTGTTCTCTTTCAGTCTTTTGGGACATGTTGCCAAAGAATTTTGGCAGACTCTACATTTGCCACTGCTGATCCCTTTTAATGAGGTTTGTGGGTCATTTGAAAGCTGCAAAGCAAAGTGAGACTTCGCTTTTTGTGTTTTGCCAGTTTCATTATTCTTTGGCTGGTAGTTGAGGGTCATTTCCAAAAGCCTAATAGACATTTTTATTAGGTTTCTACAGGGGTACAGCTTATATTCTTTTCCTGGCAGATTTCCATATTCTCTGTGACTAATGCAACCTCTATTGTTTTTTGACAAGAGTAAAAATAGACAATTTTTATTCTCCAAGGAGAGAAGCTGTCAGCTACCAGAAGACTAAAGACTTCCAGTGTTTACCTTTCCACTCAGCCCAATGACTACATAGAGGCAACACAGACTTTTAATTGCTAGAGTGAAAGAATATGCAAAATGGCATTCATGGACTGAAAAGTAAACAATTTCCATATTTATTCATGCCAGTCCACCTTTTCGTCAGTGGCATTTCACCATGGAAACAAGTAAAGATAACTTTAAGATGGTTATTAGCATGTCAGCCAAACAGTCACCTTTTGGCTACTACTTGAAAGGTTGCTATGTCATCTGGATGCACCTAAAGTGAGTGCCTAAGGGATAGAGAGAACCTTGAGTGCCTGGCTATTTATTGCTTTTAGGACTGACCTTATGTATGTATGTAGACAGAATTGCCAGCGGAACCAAAAGGGCCTTTTGGATGAGCACAGAATGAGGGATGGTGTTGCTTGGAGCCAGTCATCTGCTCAGTGCCTGGTCTTAGGAACTGCCTTGAATGTCAGACAGGTGTATTTGAGTGGGAAACCCCAGCTCTCTGATCCCCAGATGGCCCTGCCAGGAGGATACTTTGCTCCTTTCACAGGAAGGAAGAGGTGGGGGTGTTTCAGAATGCTGGGATCCTCATTTATACTTTAGGTTTTTGCCCCTCCTTTCTTAGGAGAGGTGCAGCGAGCAAGAATTTCTTGTTTCTCTCTGTGCATCTCACACCCATCCTCAGACTGCCCCTCACTTTGGCAACAGCACATGCAATGATCCTACTCTGCAGGGTGCTCTTCATGTGACTTACCACTCAGCTGGACTAGCTGGGATATACATTTTGCTTTTCTTGAAATGAATTTTGTTTTTGCTCTGTGTGTCTTTAGGGGACCAGATGCATTATTCAGGAGATGTAGCAGGGCAGGGAGAGTGTGATATTCTTTATTTACATTCCAGTGAGAGCAGAATTATTGTAAGGATTTGACCCTAGCAATTGCATGAAAATGGAGGGTCAGAAGGCTTTCCCTTCCCATTGTTTCCCTACCACAGTAGAACAAATTCAGCATTTATGGTCCTTTCAAGCATCCGCAGTGTGGCCCAACTGTTTTCTTCTCATTGGATGGATTGTTGCTTGAGAGGATTGCATGGCACATGGCAACTCATGCCACTGCAGACAGACTCTCTGCATGCTCTGGACCTGCTGTGGGTTGGTGGGCCCTGTTCCTCCTGCCAGCCTTTGCAGTGATCTCTCGCCACCACTCAAAGTCCAGTTCCACAGGAAGCAGAACTTTTCATCCGTTATTTTCATCTTCACAGAGGTTTTTCTCAGTGAAGATTTCTACAATTCTCAAAGATGTTCTACTTTATCCTTCAACTGGAAGGAGGAGAATACTCCTTGTGCTCCTTACACCTTCAACAACTTTCTGAGGTGTGTTTTGCAGCATTTTTCCAACATGGATGATTGATTGTACCAACTTTGCACCATTGTCCTTGTCTTGGTCTTGACAACTTTACAAGGAGTCTTCTCCTTCCAGCCCCAGGACACCATATCTGTTCCTTAGGAGCACATTGGTAGCAAGGGGGAAGATCTTTCTTCTGCTCTGAGCAGAGGCAAGAGTCCAGTCTCCTTTATGAATCAGCCAAGCCTGTCAGCTCAGGGCTGGATGCTAAATGAACTTCCATGTCCAAGGCCCTAGGGCAGGACTCTCGCTTTCCACCTGTCAGTGTGCAATACAGTGCATCAGCCTCTGCTCAGATTCCTGGATAGCACACTGCCTGATGAACTCTTCACCAGATTTCTATGGACCAAGCTGCCCTCAGACACAGCCCCATGAGCACAAGCTGGGAGGTTTGCCTGAGCAAACTCTGACAGGTTCAGCCAGCCATGCATGAGCTCTGCTGCCAAAACTGCTGCCCTGCACCACTGCCTACAGCACTGAGCCCCTGCAGCTCACTAGGAGATAGTGCTCTGTCTTCCTCAGGCACTGAAAGAGTAAAGTTGGAGCACATTCAAAGTTTCCAGGGGTCCTAACACAGACTTTGCTGGTGGAGCTTATAATTATTAACTTTCTTATATATAATCTCATATATGCTTCACATTTGCTGAGCTTCAGAAATATTATAATTTAATAACAAAACCTTGTTATTCCACCTTTCAGTTAAATGCCTTTAGAAAATGTCTTGATTTTTCATAGTTATTCATAGTTTTTTTTACTGTCTAATGCTAATATGTGCATTTTTAAATGCTCAAATTAACCACTTTTAAAGACATAAATACTATTGAATGTATTATTTTAGCTCAATAGATAAGGTAAAATAGGTCTGTAAAATAATTTATCTATTTTTTCATACAAAATTTATCCAAAACTAGCGTGTAAATTATGACATTAATACTGAATTAAAATGAAAGCTATTTAATGCATTGTCTCAATGCTGATATTGTCACAACATCTGTTACAGAAGAATGGTTAAAACTTTCTTAAATGGATTGACTTATTAAGTTTAGCAGCTCTCTGTGCCTACCTCAAGATGTTTCAACACTCCAGGAATTCCAGTACACTGTGGAAGTGAGAAGAAAAACTCTCCCAAGCATATTGGCCATATTAGAAATGTCTTGGTTTGTCACCTCTTTTTTATTTCTGACTACCCAGCTCTGCAACATATTTGTAGTACTAAGGTATGACACTCCCTTGGGTACTCATTTTCTATGTGTCCATGTTTTTTTCTCATATTTTAAAGTGAATACTATTTTGACAACATTTAGTTGTAGCTATCAGGATAGTTTGAATCCTATGGCAGCATGTGAGATAAGACTTGCCATCAGAGAGTCTGGCATTGAGTGGTTTGATCATCTAATAATTTGCTTTGTAAACGGAGAAAGCAATGCATCCAGAATTTTTTTATTCAATAGGACTGAAAAGTGGTGAAAGAATACATTTCACGAACTCAGTGCAATAGTCAGATTTCCCTGCCAGTAGTTGTTGTAATTCCATACTTTCTGTTGAGGAGTCATATTCGTATTGGCACATCATTAATGCTCCCTCATCACTATGGGACCATTATCTTACTGCTGTCATGTCTGCAGGATGGACCTGTTGTAGCTGCATGTGATGAGTCAGAGAGGGTCTCGTATGAACTTCAGACCTGATGATTCAGGTTTCTTCTCTGCAAAATGAGAATAATTGCATTTTTTGCTTCTAAATGGTGTTGCATGGGTAAATACATTAGAGAATGAGGGATAAGAAAACAAGAGCCATAAATAGAAAGGGATAAGCTGATGGCATAGGAATAGATCTAATAGATCCATTTGGCTCTAAATAAACATAAGGGAGTTTAAATACATTTTTTTGAATAATACAGTAGAGTCTGACTGAAACTTTTTGACAAAATAGTAAATAAAAGGTTTTTAGAGCAATCCAATTTGCTTTAACTTTCCAAAAAAGAACCACACATATTTGAGGGTAGTTGGTTTCACAAAGACATATATGCACTCACCCTAATTCCAGCACAGAAACCTAGTGTCTTCCAAGAATGTATAGGTAATACCACTTACCTATGGAAGGTTTATATTAAAAAAATCAGCTTTGTCTGCATCAATGAAGGATTTTATGCTACCTGCACAACTTCAAGTGTATATCTAAGAGGTATTGTCTAGCATTCAGAATACTGAATTAGAGGCTAAACCCTCTAACTCTCTACCACTGAAACAGAATTATTTCACTTTGTTAACTGTAAAACAAAACAAAACAAAAAAATTAAATTAATGAAATTCCCAAAATTAAAAATCAGTTTTCTGCACCATTATCTGGGGAGGTGGCATTTTAAAAGTAATACTGTAATATTGCTCTGGTAGTGGGTTTCTGCTAAGGAGAATGAAAACCACATCCAGACCGAAGTTTTTACAGTATATAAGCCAGAGAAATAAAGAGTTCTCAGGATCATTACTTGTAGATCTGATCCCTTACTAATGTCAGGGTTTTAAATGATTACATTATTAACAGTGTTTATATGTGGGCCCAGCCTCTGAACTGTGCTGTGCTGAGTACACTACAACAGTGTGTCTTTTTACTTTTCTGAATAGGAGAAATTTTACTGTGTTTCAGACACTATCAGAGTTACAACACTGGACTACCAGTTCACAAAGTCTGTAATTTAGATATGAAATTCCTCCCCTCTGAGTAAGCAAATAAAAATAATTTTCTGGTACAAAAAGCAGAGATGTGTCTACTTGAAGAACATCTGCTTCTTTCATGGCTGTAACACCTAAGTGCCTCTGGACCATTGGCACAATTTCTGATTGATTTTATTTGCTAATTTGTGCTCTTAACAGACTAAATCGAAATGTTTCAGAAAATACAGGAAGAAAGGTATTGACAGATCTGAAATAAAAAATGGGTTAATCTTACTTTCCAGCCTTCACTAGTCAGAAAAATGTAATTACTTTAAGTTGAAACACACCCCATTGTTTTTAGAACATTTTTATGAATGACTCACAATGGTAGTTTAAGCTTTTTATGAGAACTGATGACTCATTTATAAGTCTATTTTGTTTTCTTGATCTATTGAGTTTTTGAGAGCTTGTTCTGTAACAATGATTATTTTTACAGACTTGTTCTACTAGATGCTTACTTCATTGTCCTTGGTTGTTAGAAATGTTTCAATAAGAGAGCTAAATAGAAAAAAAAAAACCTATTGGGAACACTTAGAGCTCAGGATTTATTATATTCACAAGTAAATGTGAGATAATCCCTTTTCTTGCAAAGCTAACTAAAGCATGGGGATGGCAAATGAAGATAGTGGCACAGTAAGATCTAGACCACAGGAGTTTCTAATTTGTACTGTGTCTATTCAGTTTGGCACTATAAAATGAACTTTTCCATTATGCCTGTTTATGTCAGAAAATCACATGCTATTTTTCAGTTTCCTTTCAAGGATCAGTGTGTCGTGCAGAGATTGCTATTGACATGGGCAGCCCCATGTCAAAGTTAACACCACAGGATCACATTTTCTAACAGCTTCAATTAGAAGCTTGTTAAAATCACATCTATTTAAAATGAGAAAGGGGTTAGCAAACCAAGTCAAAAAAAAGCTTCAACTACCTCAGCTTTGTTATTATTTAATGGTACACAGAGAATAGGAAAGGGAACCATACTATGTTTACTGTTCAGCTCCAGGCACTTGAGCTGCTTGGGTATATGAGGAGTGTGGAAAATTTGCGTAAGCAGTGGAGAAAGGAGGGATCTGTGAAGAGCAATGCAGATCAGCAATACTGTGAGTCAGCCTTTACAGAAACCTGTGTGAGTTGCCTCAGGCAGGTGGTCTGAATATTATCTAGATTTGTGTTCTAGATTTGTGAGCCTGTCACATATGTCATGTGCCCCTTTTGGCCTTAATGTTCATTTGTATTTACCAATATCCTACTGTATGCTGATAACTTGAAACAGAAGCTGAGATGCCATCTATTATTCTTCAAATACATTAGAAGAAATACTGCAGACATAGGGAAGTTAAAAGGTGTCCCACTTCCTCCATTTATACTTTTTCCATACCACCTAAAGAGATTTCTGTTATCCAGTTACCTTAACATAATACTTTAAATCAGCTTAAGGTGGCAGTTAAATAAAGCCATTGTGTTCAAAATAGATAACACATTTATAGGAGCTTGTTGAATACATAGGTGAATTGAAAAGAAAAGACAGCAAGCTGTGTTTTGTGAGGCTGTACTGGTTGGTGCTTCCAGGAGGGTGGTAACCATGACACAAGTTTTTAAGCAGGAGACATAACCTGGAGCAATGTCAGTTGGAGGCCTCTATTGGAAAACCCTGAGAGCTTCTCGTTAGAGGAGCCTTCCAGGAGTATGTCCTTTGAATATTGACTGTGCGTTGGTGATGGAAGTTAACTTTGCAGCATTGGCCCTCTGAAGCCTTGCTTGAAGTCTGAGATTTAAAACCTCATCTTCAAACTAATCTCTTACCTTTCTAACTAAAAAAAAATTACCCTCACTATTCCTCCCAGATGAAATAAGGATACCTTCACTTTGCTGAGGGTGCCTTTTTTGATTAACTGCTATTAGTTGGTCTAGGCTAAGCAATAAATATCTCTTTACATGTGTAAGGAGCAAACTTTCTTCTTTTCTTTTCTTTTCTTTTCTTTTCTTTTCTTTTCTTTTCTTTTCTTTTCTTTTCTTTTCTTTTCTTTTCTTTTCTTTTCTTTTCTTTTCTTTTCTTTTCTTTTCTTTCTCTTCACACCAGCATATCGGCATTTTTTGGCATATTTTAATTTGATATTTTTGCCTTTCATTGGACTTTGCATTTGCTTAGCCACACTAGTGAATTACCTCTTTGAATTATGTGAGATGAAAATTTTCTCTTCACTTTCATGCATCATAATTAATTCAGCTAGCATTGTCACCAAACAAATGCATTTATACATAGATACATAGCATAATAATAACCTATTTAAAGGCTATATAGAATAATAGAATAAAGAATATAAAAATTCAATTAAGTACCTTTTATAATTCCTTACTTTCTTGAAATTTGGTGTACATCCATTTCTTCCATATATTTCTATGGATTCCTTTCTGTTTCAAGAAAAACTCACTCTGATTTGACCAGCAATTTATGTGAAATGTTGCTGCCATTATTATATTCTAGTTCATAAAATATTAATAAGCGAAGACAGATATGATACCAACTCTATGTAAACACCTTTGTTTGTTACTTTATTCTCCCTTTTACCACTGCTAACTATTTTGTTCAGGGAATACCTGGTAATACTTGTTTTTAGGGTAAGGTAAGATGCTGAAATCCAAAGGTGTTCTGAACTACTTGAAGTACTGTAACAAATGAAAGAATGACAAAGTGCAACTGGCTAATGCACATTCCTAAGCACCAGAGATCTTCAGCTGCACTTATTTACAATTATTTCATGTTTTCCATGTGCTCAGTTTCCTAAAATTACTCGAAGCAGTAGCCATTCCTTGGAAACTTCCTTAATCAATTAATTGCAGTGCTCATATCCATTACTTACCAGAAGACTTACCTGCAGCCAAAAGCTGCAAAGCCAGCATTTTTCACCTTGTACCACATACTGTTGTCCTCCTTCCCACGCCTGAGAAAAGCCTCAAGAATCTCAAGGCCAGACCCACTAGATAATTTGGCAAACACTACTTACTTTTGATGAAAAAATAATGCTTATAGATCATAGCTCATATCTGAAAAGTGCTGCCACTGCCTTCAGTCCTTAGTTGTGAAGTCCTCAGCTGTGAAGCCTAAAAACACAGAATACTTTCCAGTTAAGCAATAACAATTTTCACATTCTGTGGTTAGCAGTTTTATAGTGTGACTTTTAACTCATTTGTGCATTGAAAAAGTACAATACACTTGCTTTGTATTTAATAAACAGAAGAAATGTGGGAATAAACTGAGAAAAAATGCTGGTTTTTTTGCTTTATGTCTCTAGAAAGGGACAGTGTCAGGCTGTAACTGTCCATTAAGCAAATCACACTCTCCAAAGTGGAAATTCACTACCAGCAGACTTACATGCATATTTACTATCTAAACATGGATATTTTCAGCTCATTACAAGACCACTTCAAAAAGGACAAACCAGAGCATATGAAAACATGCAGCTCGCCACACCACAGGCTGTCCTCTGGGCTGCCCTTAGGATCCATACGATTTCCTGTTCATGTGTTTCTATAGCAGGCTGGGGCTGTTCAGTGAAGTGTACAGGAGATAAAACCTTATTTTCAGTCACTTACACTTCTCACTGGATACGTGCATATAAATGTCTGGCATTGGTTTGTGGCACACAGATATCCAGGACTCAAAAGAGCTCTGACAAAATGAGAAACTCTGACACACTACAAGCAAGGACTTTTCTGCTTTCTCCTACTGCAAAATTTCAGCTCAGTCTTTGGACTGTGCTGTGACTGCCCTTGCTCTCCTGCCTGCAGAGCCGTGGTTGTGCAGCTCTGCAAATATCTGCAAGCGTTACTGGTTACTGGATAAATACAGCCCCTTTCCATTTGTCCCTGGTTCCCTTAGGGACAAACAAACAAAAGGAAGAGTACATTTTCTCATGATGCATAATAAAATTGTGAAAATCTGCCACAGGATGTTGTGGAGGCCAAAATTAGAATTTTTTTTTTTTTTTAATTGTATTAGATAAATGCTTGAGGATAGAGTCCAGCAGTAAATAAAGTACAATTGTCTACATAAGAATTTACCTCACAAATTTCCTAAACTGAGGGTATGTTGGAGAATATACTGCCCTGGGCTTCTAGTATTAACCATTGTTGGAAAGAGGATTCTGAATGAGATAAACCTTTGGCATAAATCTCTCTAGCCATTTTATGTCTTTATGCTTTTGTAATTTTTAATTTCTTAAGAAAATACTTTAATTAGTGCCTGTGTTATAGTATGTGCATTCTCTCGGTATGTTTCTTATTTACCTTCTCCCTTAACCTACAAACTCATTTCCCAAGGCAATGAAGCAATAGAAAATGTTACTAAGATGTCATCTTGTTTCATAAAATTATTCTTGGATTACCACAGTGGATTTTTTTAGTCTAACAGAAGATGGAAGCCATCTTGCTGAACCAGAGCAGTTTCACATCCTGTGAAAGAGTACAGCTTGCAACACACTTTAACCAAAATAAATACTTAATTACTCGTTAGGAGAAATAATTGTTTTTTAAAAATTGCTAAATATTGAACTGGTTTATACTTACACCACCTCATTCCATCAAGAATCTGCAGGAATTGATCTGGGAACTGTCTGCATAGACTGCCCAGAGAAGGCTGTCCATCGTGCAATTGGCTAAAGACTTATGAACTGTTGTTGAAGGTGTAGATCCTTATCCAACACTAATCAACTTCACTATCTCCAGCTGAGTCAGACAGTTGAAGATAAGATAAATGAAAATACAATCATTGAAGTTATATATTTTAAAAGTTTTTTCTTCATCAGTATTTTCCTTTCAAAGGTCATATTTTTTCCTCTTAAATAAACTACCGCTCTTGATCTTGGAAATTCTTAGTAACTTAAGTGCTTGTGAAGTAAGCTGGAATGAAGTCATACAAATCCAAATGATTGTAATGAAAGCAGAATCAGTCCTGTAGCTTCATTCTTATGCTGTATTTGAATATTTGATTTCTTCCTACTCTCTCTCTAAGCACCATGCTCTAGCCTTTTTCCATACAAATATATTGTTCCTTCTAACATCAGTAGAAATTATGCATATGACCTATCGATGTTAACTATGTAATTTCAACTGGCAGCATGTTATTTGTACAGTAGAGCTGTATTCATAGATGGGAAAATAGTTCTTTTGTTAAGTACTTAATTCAGCTAGAAAACACCTAATCCAAGTCACCCCCAGGAGGCACATACAATAAGGACTATCTAGTCTGTGACTATGCATTTCAATAAAAGCTTCTCAACTTCAAGCCATTCTTTCATTAAATACAATCTGTCTCAATTTCACAGCATTGAAGTAAACTGGTTTTGAAGGAAATAAGTTAGAACTTTGCTAAGACAGGGCTAGGAGATTTATATGTAAAAATATAATGATGTGCTGAAAGATTGTGCTGAATGCTTTTGCTTAAACATGTAGACATAAGATACATAGTCAGATGGCCACAGAGAAAAGGAAAGCTTTAAACAAAGTGTGAGAAAGAAAGAAAATTCTGTGATTTAAATAAGGGAATGCAAACTATGCAGGATTAGTTTCTTCAGAGAAATTGCAAAATAGAACTGAAATCAATGAGGTTGGATATATTTTTTTGGCAAATCTCCATAATCCTGTAAACTGTCATCATCACTTGTTAACAAACTGTCTTGGCAGCCAAAAGCAGAGGAGAAACAACCTCCACTTCATCTTATCAATGCCTACCACCTCTTTCAAATAAATAGTTGTTGAAGATATCTTGAATGTCTTATGTTGAACCACACTACCTCCAGCTAAAGTCTGCCAATGTTGCATTCAGTAAAGTGTTTGAGCTTTCTAGGTCGTCCCCAGAGAGGCATATTTGGAGTCATAGCCTCAGGGCAGGGTTGGAAATGCTCCTAAATCTCCTAAAAAGCTAAATACCAGCAAAGTACCAGCTAAAAGGCTAGGTACCATCACTGTACAATATCCTATATCCTTTAAACTTCTGGAAAACCTGAAATTTTGGTAAGTGAAGTCAGAAATTTTCTGTATTTGGGATCATGTCTTCATAAGAAATACAAGGAATTAATAAGTTAATAAGATGAATACTGTAAATTCCACAATGAAAAACAGATAATGAAGAGAGCAGATAAAAGTTTTATGCCAAATATGAAAACAGTAGAGACTAGGGGAATGAATGACACACTTCCAATTTCTGAGTTATTCTTGCAGCAGTTCAGTTGTTGTTGGTTTGAGAGATCTGATTTGATCATGCTAGCCCTGAATTTTCAATATTTTTTTCTGCAGCCTAATAAATATTGTGCCAGTGGCTTTTGGTTTTTCCAAATTTCGCTTGCACTAAGGAAAGAGACCAATCAATATGTTTACCTACTGCGCTGATAGCTGGAAGAAGTTGATAGTCCTGAGAGTTACTTCATCAGGAATGAAAGACACAAGAAGAAATATCTAGCCTTGCCTTATTTTATGAAGGGAAGGAGAAAGCCAGGAAAGAATGAGAAGAAGAGGGGAAGGGGAAAGGAGAAAATTAAAGGGAATGGAAAGGGGAAAGAAAATTTCTACAGTTGCTTTAATGACAGGTGATTATAAGACATTTATAAATTACCACACCTATGAAAACTACGTATTTTTTAGAAGGAGGCTATTATGTATTTTTGGGCTCTTCTGAAATCTGGAGATCCCCAACTTGTTAATAACACCCTTGACAGGAAATTCACACAGATTTGTGGTGCTGTATCACACTTGAGGATGTGGTCCTCTATCAGCAAACCATAACAGCCTTGCTTTAAAGCCTAGATGAGCATATTCAGCAGTAATCAAGCTGTCACTACTGAAGGTGAAGTCTTTAATTGCATTCTTGAAATGGGATAGTTTGATATTCCTATTTCCCTTGTTCCTTATCTGAATCACAGGAAACAAAAATCCTCTTACACAATGAGTAGGAAACATTAGAAAGAACTAAATGGATTCTCTGGGAAAAAAATTTTGTTTTGCATGTGAAATGTAGACTCTGGCCAGTTTTGCTGCCACAATTATAACCCGTGTAGGTAGTCACAAACTGATAACAATACTTTCAAGTGGACATATTATCAGAAAGGACATTATTTGTGAAAAAAGAAAGCGAGAAGCTCTATTTCATTTAAGTGATGACTGATAAAAAGCAGTTCATTTGAAACCTGTTTTTATTGGCTGTGTCCTGCTATTTCTTTCAATGCCACTTTTGTACAAAAAAAATATTTTCTTGAAAATAATCAGTGGGTCTCTTGTAAGTATTAAACATGTCCACAGCACAATATTGAATGGTTTTGATGAGCATCTTAGGGTTGTTGTGTGTAGACATTCACATAATAGGTAAACAGTTTCAAAGAAATCTTAAGGGGTCCAAGTCCCATCAAATCCTTAATTTTTGTAAGGATAATTAGTTCTGTCTCAGAAACATCACAGGTTGGATGTCCAGTGTGTGTGTATAGCTGTCTATTCTGATTTCTTTGGAAGAGTCCTGTCAGAGTTGAATACAGTGCAACTGTTGTGCATGTGGGGTTTTACAGTCCCTGGAATCAAAATATTTCAAGCCAAAGGTTTGTTTATGCAAAAAAATTGTAGAGCAATTGTGTGAATATTTTTCTACTTTTCAAACAAGAGATGAGTGGCAATTAGGTACAGAAATACAGCATGGGCCTAAGCCACAGATTAAAAAGACCCTGATGCCTACAGCGAAATTTTAGTTATATGAAGGCACATAAATTTAAGCATTTTACTAATCCGCAATGGATTTGGCTGGGATCACCCAATGTGAAAACCCCCAGGCCAGTATGTTTTCACAATTATATTCAAACACTGTCTTCAGAAACCATGCATGCCTATTGCATACCAGAAATCTTAAACTTACCATGAAATGTGATGTCATCCTTTTCTATAATTTAACACTTAATAAAAGTTAAATTGTATGTTTATTAATAATCCCTGCAAAATTAATAAACAATATTCAGAAAAGAGACAAGTTCTTAGGACACCTGACATCTGTATTGATGGGCTGTCACAGCACAGTTGGACTTGAGCACTTCCTCTATAGCATTATGAACCCTGTGCTCTTCATGGCATAATTGTCCTGCTTCAGCCATTATGGAGAATATTATGGAGAATAGAGGAATAGTGAACACATTTGACCCATCCTAGCCAACGTGTCTATGGACTAAACTCTTACTTTGAAAAGGATTTGTAGGCCTGTAATCCTGCACACTGAGGAGGGAATAGAAGCCCTGTTTTCTAATCTCTCATGTGATGGTGTTTCAAAGAAAATTAAACTCAGGTAAATCAGTTTGCTGTAACTGAGTAACTGACAGCTAATTCATGAGGAAGTATCTAACAGAGTGAGACACACCAGAACTGCTTACTGTGTTTGTGCCCATGAATCATGTTCCTTAGACTTTAATCTCTCACTTTTTTTGTATGAGGAATGCAGGTATTTATCTTTGTTCCAAACCTCTCTTTATAGATCTAAACTTTGGCATCTTTAAGATTCTTGTCCTAAAAGATTATTCTTAAAAATGTTCCTTCTTCATTTATATAAGAGATACAGTCTTGAGGCATAATGAATAGCTTTTCTGCTATAGAGGGGTATCTTGTGGGAATAAGAGAGTGAACCTTTTGTAGCTTGAGAAATACAATCTATAGCAAGGCAAGGTGAATGTTCTGTAGTCAGTGCTATGTACACAGTTTAGGTTGGCGCTGTTAGCTCTCTATGCAATGGGCAACATTTGGCTGAAAAGTACTTTTATTTTTTTGGTTTTAGGTTGGCTACTTTAACAGTAGTTAGGATTTCAACAATCATCTCTAAAACCATTAATCATATAACAGCTCCTGACATGGCCTATTGGGAAGTATTAATGAAATGACAGTATTAATGCCATTAATGCAGAATTGTTCTAGTACCCAGGGTAAAGGAAATAGTAAATCACAATAGTAAAGCTGTACCCTCAACTTGTAAACCTAAAGGAATATCTTTGTAAAAGAGGTGAACTGAGAGAGCTAATTCTGGCAAATTAATTCAAGTGACTCATACTCTTTCCTTGTTAAGAAAAGCAAACAAAGAGAAAAAGATTCGACTTTTTATAAATGCAGTAAAACAGAGTTTAGAGCTGCTGCTCCATATCCCATGGCACTAAGGTATACAATGAACCATCTATGAGACACCTTAAAATCAAAAATTCCTTAAAGTTAGCAATATTTCCTGTTTTTTCAGAGTATAAAAGTGAAGAGCTGAATTATGCCAAATAAAACAGAATGTCATTATTTTTAGCTCTGATTCAACAGAAGATTTACAGAAAGATTAGTGGTCACCAAAGAAGTATTTGAATCTGTTGTTTATATTATGACATCTGAGATCAAAGTAAGGCTTTGAATTTTAACTTTCTGTTTTGCAAGTGGATAATGAAACTGGAAAAAAAAAAAGCTGAAGATGTGAGGAGGGAAAAAGCTATGGAATATTAAAAACACTGAAGACAATTTTGAAATGAAGGGGATGTGTGGGATGCAGCCCAGAGGTTGGATCCACCAGCCTTCTGAGTAGTCTGCTCCTCATTCCCCAGATTAAGCACACATCGTGTGTGTGCCTGTGAATCATCCCAGCGACTGTGGAAACACTCCATGTTTAAACGGAGGCCTGGATTGGCCTCAGGCTTTGCTGAATACCCAGCCTTTGCAGCACCGTGTCCAGTGTGCTCAATTCTGTGTGGCCATGGTGATAAAACACTTCTGTGGCTGAACCTAACAAAGTTCGTACTGAGTTGCAGTGGCAGAAATAAGTCCAGTGAAAACCTAGCAATGGAAACTAAGCCAAAATAAGGCTCCTTTCTGAGGAGATGCTAAGATCTCTTAAGTAAATATTAACCTTTGATTTTAAGTAAGTTGAGGGTCTCTTTGAAGAGCTAGCTGATGTGAATTCCTACAAAGAAAGAACTACTAACTACCTTGTAAAAGAGTAGATCATCGACAGGGAGAAAACCACCACAAAACCCCTGCTTGAGTCTCTGTCTTTAATGAGACCACGATTAGGCCTTTTATGCAGAGAGCTAAAACGAAAAAGAAGACTCCTGTGGTTTAACTGTGCAACTCAGCAAATTATTAATGGTCAGTACATCCCACCATAATCGGCTTGCTTGTAAAATACAGCACAGGTCAGTGCAGTCAAAGGCATTTCCATTTATCAGATTTCAGAGAGTTTGGTGAAATAATTTACTGCCTTCACTTCAGTTCAAATGCCCTGATGCTGTACTGAGATCTCTGTGAGAGCAGACCATAGAATAACAAATGCTCACAATTTCAGCGGTTATACAAATGTACCAGCACAGTCCTATACACACCTGATAATATTTGTCTATACATGTGTGCAAGGGCTGGGACGAGAAGTCCTTCCTCTTTTTCAAAGAACAGAAGTCATAAATTCTATCAATTTGTCTCTGTCTGCAGTTGCCTGGCTATGGTAAGTGTTGGGCTTACGTGTAGACTGACATTGTCTTCTTGATATTTTTTATGGCCCTTCTTGGGCACAGTTAAATGAGTAGAAATTGAACAGAAACAAAATGTCAGTAACTATGAAAACCAAAAAGACTCACCAGAAATACTTTCTTTCTCTCAGCACTCATTTAAATATTACTGTTGGTATTACTTGGAAAGAGTGTAAATAAGGTAAAAAGGTCTAAAGAGAAGGTTGACTTTAAGTTGGCATTGTCCTATAAAAATATTTCAAGTCACTGTGTGGACTTAGATTATTACAGAATGTCCTGTTCTCTTAACTGAACATCACATTAGATTTGTCTGGATGAAAATATTTGGATTATTTATTTATGTTGGAAAAACTATTTGAATTTAAATTTAATTTAATGAGCTAACTAACTTGTCCTTTAATGGTATGAAAGTTTCGTTAAATATGAGAAGGAGATGCAGTTTTAAACAAAATTAGGAGGACAGTTGAAATATCTAATTTAATCTGATTTTGGACGTTAACATATAGTGAAGTATAGCTATCATGTTTTGTCATCAGTTCTGATGTTTTCTTGCAGGTTTTTTCTTTTTAAGTGAGACTGACTATTTCTAGAAGAAAGGCTGGTCTATGGCCTTTGAATTTCAATGTATTTATCTCACACAATTTTCTGAGTAGAAACCATACTGTTTTATTTTTAAATAACCCATAACTTCAAAACGATTTAAAATAATTCAAGACAAAATAAAGCACCTTTTTGTGTTTCTATCTTATTTTGCATAAAACTATTCTGGAAGGATATTTATAGTAATTAAAATTTACTCAGTTTTTTATTAAATTATCATAATTAAATAATAAATCCTTCCAGTACCTGAAGCTGGTCTACAAGGGAGCTGGAGGGTGGCTCTTCATGAGGAACGGTAGTGATAGGATGAAGAATGGCTTTAAATCAGAAAAGGAGAAGGATTAGATTGGATATCAGGAAGAAATTCTTTATTGTGAGGGTGGTGAAGCACTGGAACAGGTTGTCCAGTGGATGCCCCATCCCTCCAAGTGTTCAAGGCCAAGGATGGATGGAGCTCTGAGCAACCTGGTCTAGTGGGAGGTGTCCTTCCCCATGGCAAGGGGGTTGGAACTAGGTGGTCTTTAAGGTCTCTACCAACCCAAAACATTTTATGTTTCTATGATTTTTTATTAAGCAATCATTTTGCTGAGTTACCAAAGGGCAACTATTCACAGCATCCCAGGAATTACAAATTGAATAAAACTATTTGCTCACCTCTTTCCTTCCTTGAAATTTTGGGATTATTTCCTAAACTATATCTCTCCAACTACTAAGTCTGCCATAGCTAATTATATACTTTACGTTCCATTTTTAGCATTCAGCTCACTCTTCTCAACACAAGCTTTAAAGTTCATGCACAAGTAGAATAGGCTTTAAGCATAAAAGAAATAAAATTAAATACCAATCTGATTAACTTTTCAGGTCTCAGAAAGCCAGTTTATATTAAAAATCCTTCTTAGCACACTGGCTTTGTGAACCATGTGCTAAAAGATGCGGATTATGAAGATCCATTGCAGCAAAGGATTCAAACATTCTTCAGCTGATTCGGCAGATCTGCAGTGCAGTCTGTGCCAAGACTCTCTGCTGTTCTTGAGTATGTCAATGAAACACATCCACTGAGCTGTTCTTCATATTTTTGACTGGTCATTTCAGTCTTTTACATGTCACTAACAATTTGTCTGAAGCATCTTGACGATAAAAGGGCAAATGGGGCTGCCATCACGTTTTAATAATTCATGGAAGAGTTCCATTCATATTTATGACAATATTTGTTTATTAACCAATACAAAACAGCACTGAAGTAAGAAACAACTTGTAGAAAGCCTTTTTTTTTCTATCAGTTTTATGACATATAACTGCAGCTTTCTGATTTTGATAGTTCACACAGTGCTACCTTCAGAAATTTGGTGTAAACCTATTATGTACAAAAATAAATTAGAGCTGCCTTTGGAAGGAAAATTACCGGGACAGGCCATGTTTTACTTTATCATTTCACAGGTGTATCTGAAACCTCTTGTCAGACAAGCAGACTTGTGGAAGTTCACAGAAGCCAAGAAGCTGTAAGTTCAAACATCACTTGTTTTTTAGTCACTCCTTGTATTTCAATATGCTTTATAGTTAGTTACTAAACAGGAACTCACACTCTTAATTTTAGCAGCAGATGAGTTATCAGTGAGAGCCTCCTTTTTACCTGATAAATTCATGGATCCATCTGTTGAACACAGTCTTTTCTGGCAGGATGGAAACAAGCTACTTCTTAGATATTACAGAGTTGACTGTCACATACATGAGTACACTGTCACGACCAGTAAAGTGAGGAATGGATTAAACCCTTGTTTTTAGCTGTCTCAGGAATAATCAGCTCCAACCACCAGTAATCCAGAGTCCATATCCCTTCTGCATAACAAAAATAGAAGCAGGATTATGAATGCACTACATTTATGTATAACTAGGTGAATCCCTCATCTGCACTGAGTATCTGTGAGGTGATACAGGATTAAAAAGCTAGACTACTTTTCTCCTACCTTTCTATAATATCCAAAAATAAATCTTTTGGGAATTTTGGTAGTCCAGTTAGAGATTTCTTTACACTTCTTGCAGAAATCTGCTTTCACTCACAAAGGCACGGAGTTCACCAGTGAAAAGCTGTGCAACCATCTTGGGTAAAGGGGGACTTTGCAGTAACAGAAACTAACACAGATGTTAACAAGAGTGTGAAGGAGAGGAAATAGAATCACATTTTCTAAACACTCACCTGCATGTTTGGATAAGGGATTTTCATCTAGAGCAGAGTTTTGCAGTGCATTTGAGATTTTTTTATCTAATTCTTTTTGGCAAGTAGAGGAAGTGCTACCTGGAAAAGTCATTCAGATCAGTCAAGCTATTGCAGTGTTCCAGCTGAGCCTCTACTCACACATGCCACAGACTTGGAGATGACAATGAAGAAGATGCTTTTGTGCTATGACCTTCTTTCAAGTGGCAGCAGTGGACTGCAGGTCTGCTTGGAATACGCTCTTCTTTGGGGTGCCATGAAAGCAGAGATCTTGCTTCTGCCCAGCTGTGAAAGATCTGCTCTTGAACTGCAAAGAGGCAAAAAGATAAGCTCCAAACAAACCCCTAACACCTGACCTTTCAGGAAGTTCAGTTCTCAACTGGAACTCTGCAGCTCATTTTACATAATCCTTTCTGTATTCTTCTTTTTAAGGAAAACATCTTTGTGGTGGCCTTGCAGTCCACTTGCAAAGAAAGAAATGAAGTCTTGTTTTTCTACTTTTTGTCTTTACACTGACACAATGAACAGTGCCTCTATTTCCACTGTTATCACACAGAAATCCATTAAACATTCTACACATTGTGAAGAAATTTACACCTCCCCTTCCCTTTTCCTGCTGGGGATTTGTGGTAGCACAGTAATTTATTTCAAGTGGAACAGAAACATTTCTGTTTTAGTTTTCTTTTCATGTCTAGAAGCTAGTAGTTTAGTCCAATGCGATAATGGTTAATAATCCCTATGTCCACACTTGCACTAATGTCAGCAGCATACTTTTCACAAGAAAATAATCTTGAATAGCCTGTTAATAGGTTTACAGTAAAAGAAAAAGCCCCAGTGTTTGGTTTTGGAGCAGATTAGAATTGTAGACAGCTAATAAAAATAAAATAAAAACATTCTTTTTGGCTTTGGGAAGATATTTTTACCTGTTTTGGAGCTAAAAGTCAAAAAGGAAAGCCTCAGGAATGAAATCCTGGCCAAAATGTGGGTATCTGCAAAACCTCCTTTGACTTGAATATGTCAGAATTTCAGACATTATCTAAGCTTCCTGTGTCATCCCCTCCCCCACAAAAAAATCTGTGTCCTAAGCCCATATTATCTGACCTAATGGAATGGATAACACAGCATTACCTGAATGCAATGAATTGGGTCCAGATGAGACAGGGATGCATTGGGAAATCAGAGTTTCCTGACCTGATCCAAGGCACCAGTTGCTCCCCAGTTCTCTTGTATGGCTCAGTCGACTTTGGTACTCTTGTCCCCCCCTTATTGGATCAAACCTTCAGGCATGGCATAGAGTTTACCTGTTTCTACCAGCATCAGTACCAGGGGTGGAAATCCTGCATCCTGAAAAAGAGAATGCCTGTCTCAGAACATTTATTTTTCAATATTTTTATGGCTTATATTTAGATCTTCTGTGCTCTGGGCACAGGGGTTTGCAGGTGACAGTGGGGTTCAAATGCACCCTGCAGTAACCACTACAGTTTCCATGGGTCCTCTGGGAGAAGCAGATATGCCTTTGATAGAGTTGTAGATACAGAATTTCTTTAGTATATGACAGGATTTTTTATCTGTTTCCAGTACTGAAGAAATCGCTGTGCTGTAGTGTTTTGACTACAGGGCACAAACATTATTGCCAGCCATTGGGCAGAACGTAGAACTCTTAACATGATTGCAATCTACAGCTCAGCGAAACATCTGCCAAACTTTCCTTGGGATTCACGAACACTTTGCTCTCTACTATTGTAGTACGAAGTGTGATAGATAGGAACATTATTGATGTCAATTCTTCTTGCAATCAAATAGCTATAGTCATGAGAAATACTACCCTAATTCTGATATGTTCTTCACAGGTAGTTAAACTAATGACCTGAAGGTCTGCATTTATAGACAGCAACTACAAAATCAGTAGAACAGATATTTTTCCTTACCCATGAGGGAGAAAAACAGTACCACATGGCTATCATTATGAAAATGAGATTGAAGTAAAATCCTGAATCAGAGTACTTGAAAGTTTAAGAATATTTATATTTGTTTTTTAGCCCTGGTCATCTCTGATTCTGAAGAGTTACAGCATGTTTGAAAGGCCTAGGATATTTTCCTTTTATTTAATAGTCCTGTTATTCTGATATGTTGGTTTATCCAATATATTTTTATTACATTGTAAATGCTTCTGAGTTATTACTAAACCACCCTTCTGACTGTGGTTTTACTTGGCAAGAAAACATTCGTCTTCTTGTTATGCATGACCTACTTGGGATTTATTGTAAAATTAAAAAAAAGTAAAACCAGTAATAGATGCTAAGAATTCATATAAGATCTGAGTGAATTACAGACGTGTAATAACTGATATGTCTCATCTTTGACTCCTGGCTCTGTGTTTTCACTACATTAATCATGCCAGAAGGGTTGTCATTTCATATTTGTGAACTGTGAAGGTCCGTCAGGGCAAGGGCCTGTACATGTTCCTGGATTACAAATCGGAAATGACTGTGATTGTTATCACTTTGGGCACAGGGACACTGTGTAGAAATTTGCAAACAAAAGTAGCAGCTTAATCAGTGACAGAGTGAGCCTGACAGCTACCCTGCCGCTTCTCTGGGAATGCGGGAGCAGCATGGGTGCCAGCACTCCTGGGATCACCAGAAATATATTCACATTTAGATTATCCAAAGGACATATCAAAGACATCTGAACAGTTTCTTGCTACTAAGAAACAATTCAAAACATTCCACTTCACTATTAGTATAATGATTTGAATTTGTATTGAACAAGCATAAGTCTTAAACAATTCATGTCTACTTGTGGCCATTAAGTATAACGTTAGCAAATATATGCTTGGTGGCTTCTGTTTTCCCTTATAAAACCAGACACATTTTCAAGTTTCTGCATCCAAACTGCCCATCTCTTTGTCTGCCAATCCATTTCTAATATATTTTGCTATTCTTCTATCATTTGTTATGTCTCTACTACATGAGTGCTCATGGACAGACTTAATAGTTCATCTGTGAATTTATTTGTCCCGTCTTTGTTAAGAACAATAACAGAAACTCTACATCAGACATAAAAAGAGAAACTACTGACAGTGAGTTAGCAGACATGTAATTGAAGGCTGAAAGCTTCCCCACTTTAGCTCATGATTTCATGACTTACAAAAGAATGCATCACAATAATATCAACTTCCAGGAAGAGCTGTGATTATGATAAATTGAAGTAGCAGGGAATATTCTTGCCAGGTCCTAGAAAAAAAAAAAAGGGAGGGGGGGAAATACTTCTCCTAAAGTAAGGCTTTAGGACAGAGCCTCTTCCAACATTCCTTTTCATTTATCTCCTCTTTACAGTGACCTAAGTGCAGGAATATCTCCAAAAGATTTTTATTTTCAGATTTTCTCTAAATTTAAACATTTGAAATGGCTTTTATTCTTCAGAGTTACATTACAATAGAGATTTTCAATCCAGTTTTTTTGTTATTACTGATAAGTTTGTGCTCAGTGCTAAGCACAGAACAGCCCAATTCTGCTCCTCATTATTGCAGTTCCAGTATGGTTATTCCTTTAGCAGTTAATGGAAATAACAATGCTTATTCCCACTATATTAGCTCTCTAGAGAAACCCACAGTGCTACGTTTTTCATTTAGAGACTGTGGCATTTAAGAAGTAAACTCAGGGCAAGGATTTGATCCCTGTAATCATACTCTGAATATCACTCCAACAACTGGGGATAAAGGAGATTGTATTAGCACACATTTACTAAAAGGAAATGTGATTGCTCTCTTTCAAAATCTCAAGAGGAATGTAATGAAAAGAGGTAACAGAATTGTCTTTGTATGCTTTGGCTGCTCTCGTATTTCCTATTACAAAAGTCTTATCTTTTTATACAATTATTAAAGCCATAAAAGGATATACATCTTGAACTATGTCACTTCAGATAAACCAAGGCACTTTTATGTTATTATGTTTCCTAGTCATTTCTAGAGGCTAATTTAAATACATGATATTTCATTATATTGTTTAGTGACTTTCAGTTATTTCCAATGTTACTTGTAAAACAGTTTTTATGATCTATTTGGTGGAATTAATTCATCCTTATTTTATGTATACATACATGTATGCGCATATGTAAATATATACACACGCATACTGAATAGGCAACAGTTTGAGATTTTTATGCAGGTTTCTGGTTTTAATAATTAGTGGAAGGAAGTATTTGACAAGACTTTGTGTATTTTAATACACTGTTTGATTTCGCTAATGCTCTGCTGCCCGGGGTGCTGTGACTGCGCCGGTTGAAGGCAATCTCTCTGGGGACCTTCTCTGATCCCCAGAACCCTATCGCAGCCACAGCGAGCAGAGCCGATGGCAGCGTGAAGAGCAGGTGACCACAGCGAGGAGAAGCCAAGCGGGGAGGACTCAGCAGCTCTGCATACCAACTGAGATTTATTTAGCTGATGGGCAGAGACTGAGTCAGGCCACCGGGAGTTTCACATAGAAGGATCGAACCTCCTATGCTCGGCTCCGAGTAACCCCCCGAATACAGGTGACAGGGGGTTTCATACCCTCAGGGACCCAGGGGTGGAGGCACAAACATGACCAATTGGGAAAGCCCAAGGGTGTGGTCCCGGGGTGAGGGACAGGTTACACAGCAAACGGGAGAACAGGGGAGGGGGGTTACACCTGTGAAGGCGAATGCACAGCGAAATGACAGAGACCTTTCTAGAACTTGGGGCAGGGGTGAAAGGAGAATGGCAGGGGAGAGAGAGGGATCCTCTCGCTCGACCAGGGGAGGGGACAGATAATTGACAGGGAGAGCATACAGGGTCCCAACAGGGCTACATGGAACAAACCAAAATACAATGAACCAATAAAAACCGCTGCATCAGTTTGACATGAAGACAATCAGATCCATCAGCATTGGAAGAAACCAAATTTTTGAGGTCTGCATATATTTTGGCAGGACCATCTCCCTGGTATGCAGTTACACATTCATTATAATGCTGAGAATTATATGTATGTCTGGAGGCACTTAGAGATTAGTAGGTATATATATAATTTCAAGAATGGGAAGAAAAGCTGTTAGAGTTTGTACTACTAGTTAACTTTTTAATAATGTTGTGGGAAATTGAAGCTCTTAGTTTACTACTACAGATATTTCTGGAAATTTCATTTATTTGTATTTCTTATATGTATTTCTAAAAATTATAAAGTGATTCCAGCAGAGATGTATCAGTTTTTTAATGTCTGTATTAAAACTAAGGTAAACATTTCCACATATCCAGAACATCTATCCTTAAAACGCTTGTGCCCAGATTATTGTAATAAAAGTTGAAAACCATAAATATAGCCAAAATTTATAGGACACAAATGAACATTGCTGCCTACATAGATTAAACCCCATAATTTAAGAGGTGCTATGTATACGCTTATGTAAATCTATGCACATAAATACTGTGTATGAGAATATGTAAACTCTTGTCTGGATATTAATTCCTTATTGACTAAAGAAGTTCAGCAGATTTCAGGTTTCAGCCTCCCTGGACTCTGCAGGGGAATAGATTTTACAGCACTTAGAGTTTTTGCTCTTTGCTATATTAGGTACCAGTGGATGAGAACATCTTTCTTCAATATTAACTAGAATCATGGTGTTGAAGCCAAATGCTGAATGCAAGACATGAAGCGTTACAAAATTATCTTTGCCTCTATTAGGCAAGGGAAAGGAGAAGAAAGGGACAGGGTTCTTGATTAAAATATTAGCAT
Source organism: Picathartes gymnocephalus (assembly GCA_013390045.1). Classification (NCBI taxonomy): domain Eukaryota; kingdom Metazoa; phylum Chordata; class Aves; order Passeriformes; family Picathartidae; genus Picathartes; species Picathartes gymnocephalus. The sequence goes on from WEKY01041635.1 coordinate 35,612, forward strand.
TATGTGTGCTCTAGGTATGATTTTTATAAACATTTTTTGCTAAATAAGATATGTTGAGGTGAGTGATCTCATTTGCTTACAAATATCTTGTCCACTCAGCTGCTTTACCTTGTCAGAGGTTTCATTGAGTTAGAAGTTGGTAGCGGGATTCTCTTGCTCTCAAGCAGACCATGAACCATTTTGTCCATGAAGATATATTCTGTTTCTATTTTTCCATGTATTTTAATGCAAAGTTTTAGCTGCATAAACACTAATTGTGGACACACAGTGTCTCTGCACCTTATTTTGTTTTTTGAACAAAGCAAAACCCTACTGTGATTCAGTCCTTACCAGGTGCCAATGAGACATCATAGGACAGGGAGTGCACAATAAAATTTACATTTCCTGTAACAATAAAACTTGAGGAAGCTTTCATTACTCCCTATCACCTAGGAAAAGATGTGAGGTAGGTTTCAGTTCTCCTCACCAGTAGGTGATTTATGATAGAAGCACGCCCACAGAGGATGTGAATATGTAGTGTGCAGGTCATGAGTTCTGGTTAGTGTTATAAGATTGGTGGGATGCCTAGAGTGGAAGTTTGATGGCTCTCTCTGGGATAAAGGTAAAAATAAGTATTTGCCTGGAAGAGTGAGGAAGTTGTTTTATGGACCAGGGAATGCCCTTGAATTCCTGTAAGCACAAGGGTACTGAAGTTGTAGTATTTTCAGTGGTTTCAGTTCATCTAAACTTACTATTTATGCCACCTAAACTTCCAATTTAAGATTTCAAAAAGGATTAAAAATTGAGAATGTATTGGCAGTCACAACTATGATATAATGTCCTGGGTCCTCAGTTGACTTTGAGACTTCAAATCAGGTTAATGAAAGGCAGAAGGGTAATATGCAATCTGCACAGGAAAGAGAGAAAAATGGTAATAAAAAAGAAGTTGTCATCTTTTCATCAGGAAGGTCCTAAGACAGCAAAGAAGAAACTCGTTGAAAGACTAAAGCATAAAGCCATTGAGTCTTAATTTCACAACCTTTCTCAGAAAAGTGTGCCCATATGTCATAGTGATGTGTTCAGAAACCAAGCAGAACTAAAAATGGATTAAGTAGTACAATGTTAAATCATTATACTATCTGCTATAACACACAGAGATTCCAAACCATATTCCAGCTTCCCAGGTTCACTGAAAGTTTAGATATAAGTTGGCGAAGCAATTTAACAACCAGAACTATTTATGCAGTTTAAGATTATATTTTTCAAGAACCATATGCAATGCAGTAAGGAGATATTTCAGCGGAACTAATTTTGATTATCAGTCATATGTGCATAAGTTAGGAATGAGCCTAAAGGTGTTTAAATATTCTTCTACACAGAAGTGGTTCCAAAATTAGTTTTTCTGAAAAGTAAATCTCACCAAAAGTATATTTGCTAAAGAAAATTAATTAGTTCCACACTTTAACAGAAAATTATTTTTCAAAAAGTCCCCACAGCTGTTAATGTGTTTAGGGTGATATGACAGATGTTGCATTTGCCATAACTATGTCTTCCCTTTCAGATTATATTGAGGATGGTTCATATTTTCAGTCAACTGTAAAACAAAATGAATTTAATTTATAGAATTAAGTGGTTTAGAAAATTATCAAGAAAGAGACATATCATTCGCACAATAAAATTTATAAATGTCGACATTCAACAGGATAATTCTTTGAACCAGAAATATTACTAATCAGTAGAAAGTGAGAACATATTGTTGTGATTAAATGTTATAAGAAGCTTCCTTGTGGGGCCCATTTAATCATATTTGATGTAAGTTATACTCCTTATTGACTCTATTAAGCCTTAAGGCTAAAAAATGAATTGTATGAACTAATATTCATATAAAAGTAATTGAAGCTTATTCCTAAATGTTTACATGCTTTTGTAGAAGAGGTAGTTAATTACATTTCAAGTGACAAATTTAACTCATATAGATTTTTGGATTTTAGGTATAGAAATGACTAAACTTTTAGGATGACATACGACTTCAAAACCAAATTGGAAATATTTCTTGCTATGTACTTAATGAGGAACTACAATTCATGTTTGAATATTATGTTATTGTGTAAACCTAGTTGGGGATGTCTTCAAATATCTTGAAAAAAAGAACTATATGTTGCCCATATCTTGTATTTCTATTTATAATAGAGTAATTGATAAAAAAATACTTCCCCTTCCAGTTTCCTAAGATTTCAGTGGGATGCTACACAGCATATTCTTTCACCGTCATTATCTGTTACTGCCTGTACATTTTATATACTTTACTAAATAACACAAAATGGTACAAAGATCCCAAGCTTAGATATTGATTGACTTTTTAGAGATCGCAGTTTTGAAAGTAGCCTCATCAAAGTACCTTGAGTTTAAGAAATTTCTGCCAATTTATAATTGCAGAGCTGCCTCATGCAATAATTTCTCAGATGGTTCTGCAGAGTGCCACCCTATGGAGGAGTATTCATACATTCAAAAACTTCCTGAATGGATGTCCTCATTTGACTGATTTGGTCTATCCAGAACAGTTCCTTTAATTTATGTCATTATGTGTGTCTTGCTTTTCTTATTGTTTGTTTGTTTGTTTTTGGTTTTGGTTTTTTGTTTGTTTAGTTGGTTTGGTTTGGGTTTTTTTTTATTTTTGCGGTTTTAATTCAGGAGACTTATCTGTTTTCTTGACTTCCTTCAAAAAGTTTCATTAGGAGATGAATCTTCCAAACCTCTTCTCAGCTCAATGAAGATTTTAATATAGAGTTTGATTCCAAATATTGAGCCTGCAAAGTTAGGTCTGAAACATAGTAATAAAAAACCTGTGAATAATGAAATCAATATAACCAGAAAGAACTGTAAAATGACATAATTTGTCTGATCTTTACCTGAAGTATTCTCCACAGCAATGGACTTTTCACAGTTTGCTTACAGAAGAATCCCTACAAGTATTTTATTACCTACACTGTTAGGAAACTTTTCATCTAACGTGTAAAAATTAAACTTCTGTTACTGAAGCTTCATGGATGTGGAAAACAGGTCATTCAATTTCCCTTTGCATTTTTGTGTTAGTCTAATAAGCTATTTTCTTGTTAGCCTTCCTATCAAGATAAACATTTATAAGTCTTTCAATTTTGTAGATTTGTGACAACCCTTGGTCTTCCGTACACTTTTCCAAATAATGTACATCTTGAACTGCAACATTCAGAACTGAAAACAAAACTGATGCAGACACTATACTGATGTGGAATACAGCAGAAAGATTGCTTCATGTATTTTGGAATAATCTCATGTATCTGTTATCACTGATTTCTTCTGACAAAATAAATAGTCTGGTCTTTTTCTAAAGAGGAAAACCTGCTTGATTTAGGTTTTGGTTTGTTTGGTTGGTTGGTTGGTTTTTAGCTAGCTGAAAGATTCTTCTGCATTCACAGCACACTTTTATTTCACTGAAGATTGCTATAAACCCTAGCTCAACCTCCATGAGGACAAGTGCCATTAGTGTATTGGAAGTCAACCAGACAAGAAATCTCAGTGTCAGTCAGCTGGGGCTGAATCAAAGTGTTTAGTCATTGTGTGAGGAGAATGCAGCTGTGGTTTCACTGGTCACAGTGGAATTGCATCTGTTGAATTATGCCTTATATCCAGACAGTAAACATATGATATGCCAACGATTCAGACATTCAAGGAATCAAGGATTTAAGGAAAAGTATCATTTATGAGTTTTCAACATTTGGTTTGGAAAAAACAGTCCAATGTTTCAGTTCAGAAATGAATGCACATTCCCTGCAAGTCATTGTTTGTTTCTCTGTCAGGAACAGAATTTGGAAAACCACACTATTGTGACTGAGAGTTGAGATATAAAAAATATCTGAGCAAGAAGTCAAAATGATGAGTTGCAATATTACAGAAACTTATGAAAATGCAGAAACAAGTACAGAATAATTGTGCAAGTGTCATGCTAATATTTACTTTTATTAACGCGCAATTGAAAAACTGACAGGCTAATTTTCTTGCTGCTTTAAGGCTAGAAATCTGGGAACATTGAATTTTAAAAAAAAGGAAATACAGTTTTTACAGCCAGCTTTCCTCAAAAGTGTTTGTTTGTCTACATATAGAATTGGTGGATTAGTTTTCTGATTCCTCTTAGAATTGAAATCCACAAATATATGTCATAACCAGTATATTTCATAACCTATGATTTTGTGAAAGCCCCATATACACCAAGTATCTCAACATGCCTTTCTATGAGTCCAATTTATGTAGCAGTCACTGAAAGTTTTCACTTCAGTTTCCAAGGTTGTTTTCATAAATTTACTGAAGTTATCAGTATGATCCTGTATCATCTCAATGTAGGTAATCAGGTAAGGTTGTTTCAAAACAGGTACAGATTAGAGTTTTAACATTTGTGCATTATTCATTGCCTTTATGTGCCACCCATGTTCATTGCCCTCGATTCCCAATAATCATATACAGAGAGAAATTGTGCAAGGATTGTTGTTCTCTACTCATTGGATTTGTAATACATGAAGGTTGAATCACTGTAAATTTACCCTTTCATCAATTTTTTCTCATTGACAAATAGCTTATAGAATATAGTTTTAAATAAATGCAATATTGGCTTTTTCAATATGTGAATAAAATAAATTTTCTCAGTGATAAAGTCTTTCCTAACCCCTTTTTGCTTCTTCAAAACTCAAAGAAATTCTAAGGTATTATATATATTTCTATTTCTTCCAGCTTATTCCCACTAAGGCTGTTTGTATACTTATAAAACACAAATCACATCAAATGTCATTTTTATATCTCACTCCCTGAGGCAGTATGTCACTGGGGGAGGTATGACCTTCCCTCAAACAGAAAAACAAAGAAAGAAGAATTGAACTTTCACTGGTTGGGTTGTGGTGTAGCATTACTAGTCCTTTTGCAAAGCAAGACAACACAAATCCACTCTTACAAGATAGCACTGGCCATTGTCTTTCTATATTGTCAGATGATGTGCAGTCTCCGGTAGGAGGAGAACAGTCTATTGTTACTTTAACTTGTAGTCTTGTTGTACGGCACTGTATGAAAACCTCTTCTGGATATCATACCAATTCTTAACACCTAGTTGTTGCCTGGGACCAACAATATTTGATCAAAGTAAAAGAAAAAGCTCTTATTTTATTTATAAGGCATCTGCCACAAACACTTATCGTTACATAGACCCTAAGATATGGTTTTCATTTTAATACGTCTATTAGTGTTTGGCTGGTTTTTATGAAGGTTATTCAATAAACATTGTCCAGAAAAGGCTAGATACTTTTAATATATAATCCTCTGGAATGTTTATTAACCCATAACATTGAACCTTCTGACAGTTTTATTTCTGAGAATGTTATAATGTTCTTATGCATCCCACTGGTAATTCAGCATTACCCAAAACTCCTCTGCAATGTAGTGAGTCTTACTGAAAGCAGATGCAGCCAAATTAATAACAAGGACATCAATTTACTATGGAAACCCATGTAGTTGGAGGGGTGGAATGAGGGGAAAAGAATGCAGAATATAATTCTATTTCACTTTTGCAAAAAAATGTAGCTGAAATGAGTACAGATACAGTAATTTCAGGACTCATTTAATTCAGTCTCTGGAGAAAATGAATTTAACATAATTATAGGATGAAGGGGTTCTAGAAAATTACTTAAACCCCTAAATGAGATTGAATTTACTTCTGTGAATAGGTTTCTATGTGTCAAATCTTCTGTGAGGCCACCCGGCAAGGATCCTTTTATCACCTAGTAAATAGATGCTATTGCTCTTAACTAACCACAGAGAAAGCTCAGTTCATACGCTTAATGCAAGGCCTCCAGAGAACGGAAGTCTTCAGATGAAATTCCATGCTTGGTCATAATGAACCCGGTAAATTGTTGGCTTCCTGCAATAAAAATAATAGGTGAAATCTTGGCCTACTGAAGCCAATGGGAATTTCGGCATTGATTTTAGCAGGGCCAGTATTGCAACCAATAAATCTACAGAGCAAACTAAAAGAAGTAGGTGAAGAGAGGAAGGAAGGGTAATGAATGTAACAAAGCCCCTATATTATTTCAGCCCTTGTTCAACCCTCCTCTGCCTGATTGAACAGCTCTTGATACTCCAGAGATGTGCTCACTGAAACTATTGTGGTGGTATTCTGAACACCAAATATTTACAAAAGCATTTAATGAGTAATTCTGAAACAGGAAAGTCAGCTTTGTTATTATAATGAGTCAGTCTCAGATTCAGTCTGAGGCTGTTTTAGGGGTGAGTAATCAAGGGCAATTGCCAAAGACTGGATACCATGGGGACTGTGTTAGACTGTAATAATTAAAAATATGAGTTATTCAATATGCCTCAATCTATGGCTGTGTTCTTGGTAGTCAAAATTGCTGTAGCTCCACACAGATGCAATCACAATCACAATCCTCTCTGTAATGTGACTAAAGGAACAGGCAAAGAAAATGACTTAAAATTATACATTTATTTTTATGTTTATATCCCTATCTGTGGGCTTTATATTTATCTGTGAAAACATCTAATTTCGGATTGCTGATTTGTAATAAATAAAAAGTTACCATAATTTTGCAGAGGTTTTCTGTGGCATCCATTGCACATATGCACCACATTCCTCATGTACAGCAAGTCAGTTTTAGATAGCTCCAGGCTAGCAAATCAAGAACTGTACAGCTACGGCACAGACATGATATGTTCCTATTTGCAAACAAGATATGTTCCTATTTGCAAACAACAGACATTGGATGTGAGGAAATGTGTGTTGGTAACCTGTCATGAGCAGTACCATAATTGGATAACCCTGTGGTGCATTAGGAAGTGAAATTCATCAGAGAAATTGAACTTCTTGTTCAGATGTTCCAGAATCAGTCTCCATGTTCTGGACCTGATTATGGAAAAGGACAATCACCCAGTTTATGGGACTCATTCACAAGGACTATTTGCAATCAAGAGATAATTTGGGGGAAAAAACCAAAACTGTTTAGAAAAAATGAGAAGCAAATGGTGACTAAAAATATATTATCTAATGAGAAAGAGTTATACAGGCAAAATACTTCTGAATATAAAATAGTGTTATAGAAATGCAATGGATCAATAAGCTCTCCCTTGAACCAGCTTAATATCTGTAAAATGTCTCACAGTAATAAACTAAATCAAAACATTAAACTTAGACTGGGAGTGGAAAGTGGTGATATCCATTGTAGACATTACTTTGCAATACACAGTTTTCTTTGGTTGTTAAATCTCATTTAAATACTTATCAAAGTATTCAAAAATAAATTGCACCAACCCCTTAAAACACTCTCCAGGTTTTCAGCCCAGAGTGGTTATTTGGCATTTCAAGCAAACGTTTTTGTTTTCTGAAAATGTAGGGCATCCACTTTGGTTTAGACCATGATGGTTATTGTTTGTTCAGACTGGGATAAACAAACAAACAAATAAAACATCAACAACTGTCTTATGCAGAAAATATTTTACATTGTGGCAGTATCCTATTTCTGTAAAAATGTTCATAATACTACTAGGTGCATGTAGGTGATCAAACTTGTAATAAATATCTTGTAAGCTCAACTGAAGTGACTCATTAGAACATCTAAGAGTAGTGGCCCCTAAGCACAGGTATATCTATATAGAAACGAAAGCAGCTCTTCTTATTAATCACACTCTATATCTGACTACAGCTCCTTTTTGCAGTCTTTAAATTAACTCCATCTGGTTCTTACTATTTAGTTGTGCAACCTGCCTTTCAAAGTGAAATACACTTACTGCTACAGAAGCAAGTCTAATGTGATTAACAGGATTAGGTTAGACAGTTGTTGCTTAGGTCTGAAATCAGCTAACCATAAAGAACCATAATCAGTCACAAAAAAAAACTGAGGACCAAATCTTCACTGGGTCTAAACCAGCGGTACTCCAACAGGTTATTTCAGTGGAAGGTATTGAAAACTATGTTCTGGGCCACCTATCTTTATGTTAAAGCTTTATGGAGGACACGAAACCAGAACATTGCTTGTATAAGTAAGAAATCAGGTCCCTACCCCAACAGTCATATGATCAACTGAGACTTGGGATCTCCCTGAAAATATTAAAATTTCTGCTTTTGACAAGAATGCCAGCTATGCACCCTTTATGGCACAAGAATGCTTAAACAGATAAAAATACTACAGCTACAAGTTTTCTCTTTTACAGCTTGAGAACTACATTGTGGAAAACATGAAATCAGAGATGGTGCAGCTGCAGCAGAATGCTGTGCAGAACCACACTGCTACCATGCTCGAGATAGGGACCAGCCTCCTCAGCCAGACAGCAGAGCAGACAAGAAAACTCACAGATGTTGAAACCCAGGTATGTTCCCAGAGTGGTTTTCAAAAAGCTGTTATTTGCAGAGAACATTTCCAAAACTCTTTCCTTTCTAATGCATTACCACACAAAACATTTTAACACAGGGCTCCAGGAAACACACTTTGTTTCTTGTTACTAACAGCACTGATGATTGACCCTTGTTATGTGTCTTTCTTTTGATTTCCTTTGGTTAGTATATTTAGCTCTGTGTGTGTAACAAAGGTAGCACTGTCCAGGAAACTAGATCAGCATTCGACTTTCAATAAACAGGTACCTACTGTCAATGATACAAGTGTCAGGCTAAATAATGAGTAACAGGCTAAAACATAGCTTTTGATATTCATTGCTGTTCCTGCACATCGATCATTTCCCAATTTTTCAAGCTCTGTAGCACAACAAAAAAGTACAATTCAGATTGATCTGTGAATGTCAATGATTTCAAACAAAAATAAAGCGCTGAACTGCCAACACTACAAAAGAGAGAACACAGGGGAAAGCTAAAGTAGGAGCTCTGTTTACAAAATAGCAGATGCAACACTTGGACTTCATTCCAAGTACTCTTGCACTTCTCTGGTTTAAGCATGCTTTGTAGGAATGCATGCTTGAGGCATGCCTCTTGTTCTTTCCATTGAAATGAAGCTTATTTGGCAGTCACCTTGCCTTTTTCTGCTGATCTAGTATTATTCTACAGTAAACAGAGTGCCAGAATATCAGCTGGTAAGTATCAATGTAGCTCGATTGAGTTCATTTGCACCAGCTGAGCAGCTGAGGTTAAAAAAGGATTTAGAAACAATTTTTGACAAATCATCAAATCAGAATGAAATGATTATATTATGCTGCTGAAAAAAAAATCCAGAAAAATATAAACATTAATGTTTTTAATTTATCCTTGAGGTGCTAAATCAAACATCCAGACTTGAAATTCAGCTACTGGAAAATTCCCTGTCAACATACAAGCTAGAAAAACAACTGCTACAACAGACACATGAAATCTTAAAAATTCATGAGAAAAACAGGTAAGAGTGAGTAGTTGGTCCCTTTGTTCATTGCAATGTGGTCTGTGTATACTTTGTTTTAAGCAACCGATGAAATGAAAGGAGTAAATATGGTAAGTGGACAGCACAGGTAGTATTTATGAGCTGACTAAAATAGCTGGGGTGAGAACTTACACTATATTATGTCCCATATGATAAAAGTAAACTGATTTTTACCACTTTTCATGTTCACTGTAAGTTTATATCTTACTCTGTTTCATGACAACTTAGTCATGTGACCACAGTTCCTGCAACCAAAAAGTATAATTTCTAAGAGCGCTTTCAAGTAGAGAAGAATTAATAATAAATTATGAGATTCTCAGCTACCTTAAAATGCATCAGAAACAGAAAATCTTCAGTAGTTCAACTTTCTCATTTTAATGGATACAAAGATAAGGCATATAGAAGGATCTCTCCTTTTGTACTCAATTATCTCTAGCATATTTGTAGCCATGCTCCGTTTTAAGAAGTCAATGATAAATATTTGGTGTTTATCTTTAAGTTGATGAAAAAAATATTTAGCAGCACAACTTTTTAAGCAGTCCCAGTGTTCCCTTTCTGTGACACAGGGACTCAGCACCTGAAGTCACTGGACTTAGCAATTCAGTATGTCAGAGAGCGTGTGTGGTGAGCTGACCGTGTCTGGGATGCCAGACGCCCACCCAGACACTCTCTCACTCCCCCTCGTCATCAGAACAGGGAGAAAATATGACGAAAAACTCATGGTTGAGGTAAAGACAGGGAGATCACTCATCAGTTACTGTCATGGGTAAAACAGCCTTATTTACTACCAATTAATGACTGTGTAGGATGGTGAGAAACAGAAACAAACCCACAAAGACCTTTCACCTCTACCTCCCCTGATTCCCAGGGTCAACTTCACCCTGATTCTTCCATATTCCCCCTGAGCAGTACAAGGGGATGAGGGGTTGTTGACAGTGCACAACACTTTGTCTTGCCTTCTTCCTCATGTTTTTTCCCTTCTCCAGCATGCTTCTTTCCCACAGGTTCAAGTCCTGTGGGAAAGAAATAAGATTGCTCCACATGGGCTCTCCACAGGTGTCAGCTTCCTTTTGGACATATCTGCTCCAGTATGGGCTTCTTCATGGGAAATACCTGCTCCACCATGGTCTGTCCCACAGGCTGCAGGGTTGTATCTGCTCCAGTGCCTCCTTCCTTCCCCTTCTCTGACCTTGGTGTCTGCAGCATTGTTTCTTTCCCTCCTTCCTCACATTGAGCCCCTCACACTGTACAGCTGACAGGAACCAGCTGTGCCCATCACAGGGCAGCTCTGGCCTTTCCTCACAGCAGCTGCAGCTGGGCACTGGCACCCAGGACAGTGGGAAAAGCTGCTCCCCTTCCTGACTGCCCTTGGAAAGATCCAATACACTGCTGCCTCTGTCATGGACAGGTGTGAGCAGGGAGGACAGGGAGTGCTCTGGCTCTTCAGCCTCAATCCCGGTTCCCTTCTAGCTGAGATTGAGGTCAGTCTGACTAGGTCTAAGGTTTCTATTTCCTCTGTCTACATTTGATATTGAAATGAGGTAAAACAACTTTAAAGATGAGGCAGACACTGAAGCATGTGATACAAGCTGTAGAGGACTGTTTTTATTGAGATCAGTCAGTCTTCCAAAGAAAGCAGTGTGATCCCACGCTGCTGGACAGGAATTGGCAGCTGAGGCAGAAAAACCTTGCCCAGGGTTATGCATAAGGCAGACGCACCATAGTGGGCAAGAGGCTACAGGGTAAAGAAGGCAAAATACAGGTAATGCTGAAAAATAGAAAATATTGTTATGGAGAAATATGTTTGTTAAATGTGTCTAGCTGCAAAGCCGGTTGAAAAATATATCATTATTGCTACTGATTATGGAAACCGACTTAATGCGTTTAATCCAAAAACTGTTTGTAACCAGTAATTCCAGCAAATGTTATTCTGAAGAAATTGTATTACCTTGAAAACTCCTGAACTCCACAGATGTCCCTTAACCAAACAGAAATGTGAATAAATTAGTGTGGGATTAACTTTGTCTTCAGCCATCTCAAAAATAAGTAATTGCCCTAAACTGCTTTTGTGAGCTCTCTCTGTAATCCACAGACAGATTAGGTATGGGAAAGGGGCAGTTCATTCTACATATTTTACAAATCTATTTCAAAATGGAATTAATTCAAGCATTAGTTAAGTATGTAAGTACTTGTACTTTTATCTGCTGCAATATGGTTAGGAATAAAATTTTGTTGGCTGCTTAAGAGACTGCATCTTGTATACTTAATCATTTGGATTTATTTATTTACCTTAGGAATGAATCAGAGTAAAAAGCCTTCACGTCAGTAAACAAAAGTCCTACTTAAATTGACCTTTGACTTGGCTGACATTATGATAAAATGGTTTTTGAAAAGTCAGAAGGAAAGGAGGGCTATTTTTAAAAGCACATTTTTTGTTGTTTGTCTCAGAAGTATAGGTATTTGTGGATGAATGGAAAAGCATGCAGAATTTCATCTTGTAGCAAAACAAGAACCTGGCATGGACTCTGTGGGTTCTTTTAAAATCTCCTAGGGACTGATAAAATTAGGGAGAAGGCAGTGTTATATTTACACTAAAATATGAATCATCCACTCTTGTATCATCGTCTACTCCTCACAAAGGACTGTGTAGTCCTGGCCTTGCAGGTTCTAAACCTGAAATCAATTATGTGTGTATCAGGTTGACTGTGGGACAAATCTTGGTCATCTCAGCCTATGCAAAGCTTCTGGACATGCCAACAATTTTAGTTTGCTTAAATTTAAGCAATATTTGAAGATTACTCATCAGGCTGAGTTTAGTAGTTATTTGCAGTTACGTTCTCATCATCCCTCTCCATATCACTTTCACACCAATAAATAAAGAAAATTCCTTTTGTCCACGTTACGTACGTGGACTGTAAGCTTTTTTGGAAAGGGTGTTTCTTTTGCAGTAGGTTTACAGCACAGTGGGAAATAGTGTAGGAACTATTGTCTTTGCAAAAACAATCAAAAGAGATGGTGTACTGCGGGCTGATAAATCCTCTCTCTGTGCTAAAATTTCCTCTATATAAAATAAAAATTAGGATCTTAATCACATTTGGAGAACTGAATTTTGGATGAAAGTAATGCAAAATCTTATAGTAACAAAAACTGATCATTGATGTATTACAGTAACTTGCATATTATCCTTTAAATAAAACTAACACTGCATATCAAGGGAGCAGTGCATGTTCTGTAGACTAGAAATATGTCTATTCTTGGCCATTCTCTTTACTCCCTGTCTCTAATTGGAAGAGGGGCCAATTTCTTTCTCTTATTCCACTGAAATGGAAGATGTTCCATGGCATAACTAGACTCACATTTGGCTTAGAATCATGTTTCTATTGAGTGTTCTCATACCATAAATAATTTAGTTTTGTGGGTTCCCACCCACTATAATGTAAATGGTGGTTTCTTCCATTGCCATTTTCTTCTCCCACAAGAGCTTTTTAAACGCTATGTTGATTTATTCTTGAAAGATTTCCCTTCTTAAAGTGCCTTATGAGCCCACTTTTTTTTTCCCTAGAGTGTACCAGCTGCATTTAATTTACAGTCTGCCATTTGTTTCAATATGCGAGTGTAAAAAAATTTCTATTTGCTAAAATGGAACAAATAAAGAAAAATATAATGGAATTCTGGATCTTCCATCAACAAATAGCAGAAGTGAAATTTAAACGTAAAATCTTGTTTGAATTTGCAGAAAATAATACTAGATTAACATGTTCGGTACAAGAATTGTTGTATGCTATAAAAAGCAAGGGCTCAAGCATGGTTCTTGGATGTCTGTCTGAATGTGTTAAAGATGAGGAAACAAAATATCTGACAAGTTTTATGTGCAGGCTGTGTATATACTAAAAACATAAATCCCAATTTTGCACTTCACTTATGTGATTTCAATGGAATTATCTTGTCACTGGTATGAAAAGTGGGCTTCCTGGTGCTAGGTGACTTGTTACTTTACTGGGCCTGAGAAATATGGGGACACATATTTTCATATTTCCTTAAACTGATCAGACATTATCAGACTCCCAAGGTAGTATGACCTGTCAGCACCTAACAACATAGGGAAAATTTCCCTCACCTAAAAGGAAGTACAAAGAAGCTCTCTCACTGAGAAAATAATGTTCTTGCACTCAAAAGTAAGAATTGAAATCCTCTACCCATTTGTCTTTTCATACATACATAATAAAAGAAACCTATATATATATGGCCAAATAACTCTTCTCTAGTGTGACTTGTCTTTAGTTATTGAATAGCTCAACGAAGTACATGTTTTAAGTGTATATTTAATAATTCATAAGTTTTTAAAATATTATTTTAATGCAAAAAGTGCCTGTCTCCAAGGTCTGGTCTATACCCTATTCTCATATGTCTAAACTGAGGATTCTGAAAAAAGGATTTAAAAAATCCCTTACTCTTCTGTGGTCTGGAATGGATTAGTGAATAAATTACCTACCTTATGAGGCAGATTGTCTAAACCAGACTTTTCTTCCCCCTTGGACATCTACCAGGGTGTTTCCTACATGTTTTACTTCATCACCTTTCAAAATGACAACAGCTTTTACTAGAAGTCATACTTTGACTTCCGTGTGGGTATTCTACCCTCTCCAGCATTACTAGAGGTTTTTTTTCTGAGTGAGCTGGACATAGCACAGTTGCACTGAGGCATTGCACCGAGTCATTCCACAGCCTTATATCCTGACAAAGTCAAGACATTATTTGTACCATTGAAAATAGATTCCTAACCCTACCAAAACCACTACATTAGACATTGAGACATAGCTAAGCTTTAAAAAAATTAAATTTGTCTGAGTTTGGGATGTGCACGTGTGTATGTGTTTGTGTTTGGTTTAAAATTAATTTTCTCCTAGATAATGACTCCAAAGTGTCATTGTCTGAGGGATATTGGTATTTATTCATGGTAACAACTCTTGTCTAGTCACAACTTTATTCTGTTCCCCAGGTGTCTGATTTATTTCCCCAAATTGAAGGCTCCAATTATAAAAAACACATATATTTGTGTTCATGTGTACATCTTTATAGATAAATATACATATACTTATATGATGCTGCTGGTGAATGATAATTTATTTTTATTGTGTTGTAGCTCCCATTAATATTTCATAGGTCTAGATTAGTAATATTTTAAAAAACTTAGACATTTCAGACATATAGGAATTGTATAGGAATTTAAAATATATAGGGAATAAATACAGGAAACTTGCTGCAAAAAAGAGCCATAACATTTTACTGGAAAGGTTATAAAAGAATGTTTCAGTCAGCCCTTTGAAGATGTTGGACTGGTTGGTGTAGAGACAGACTTCATTCTCTTTTCCTTAATATTTTGTGTCAGCAGTAGTCATTGATGAAAATTATTAAAAATATTTTAATTTTAACTCTGTCTTCACAATACTTCTTTAAAAATTTGAGAAAATATTTTTACCAAGCACTCAGCAAAGTTATTTCTTAATGGTATTTGTCTGTTAGAGGTTGTCTGATGTAACAAAAAAGAGGCAACTGAGTGTCTTGCCACAGTTAAAAAACCCCTAAATATGTAATTGCTTTTAATCTCTTTCAAGATTTTTTTGAACTTCCTAACACTTTTTTTTTAATTTAAATGACCTATAACAAATAATATAAAAATACAAATGAATAATTCTGGCCATATTGGAGTCAAAAGCCATAGGAGCAGTTTTTCTCACGCTATTGAAGGATTTCTTCCTCTTGGAACAAACCAGTTCAGAAATCCCCAATCTGTGTGAAGATTTTGCTTTTGCTCATTGGGACATTTGACCAAAGTTTTCTCATTGATTCATAGTAAAACAAAAATGAATGTTTTGGACTTGTCCCAGGAATACAGGGAGTTGTCCTATCCTCATGACTTACTTTTATCTGATACAGATTTATGGATATAGAAAGCTAATTGCATAAATGTATATGCATTCCTGAAAATAGCTTAGTTTTGCAGTTTATAATAACAGGACTTTTAATCTATGTAGAAAACTAAAGGAAGCAAGTGTTATGGCACTTCCATCTTTCCACCACATGTTGACACACCACTCAGAAATATTAGGATGTATTATTATTAAAGCCATGAAACATCTGCTTCCTGTCTGTCTCTGTAGATGCCGAACTGAGGAGCTCTATACATTGTCAGCTTCTCTTTTCTTGCTTGACATGGCCAGTGCGGCTACAAATAAGATTGTCATCACCATGGATTCATTTACTATGGCCTTAGAAAGGTCACAGTGGGAAACAAATAATGCAATGCATAAATTGTGGCTGTCAAAGGCTCTTTCTTTGACATGAAATCATTCAGATATGGAAATCATTTAGTTGTGGGCATGCAGATAGGATTTTAAGGAAATACATTGTACTGTTCTATATCGATAAAGATGAAGGGAACTTTTTTGTCTTTGCTTACAACATAACTATAAAGCTATATTTTATCTTTCTGAGTGGCATCTTCTCTTACATTGAGAATACACAATATTTTGGGGGACTGTAAGATGTCAGACTGGGATGTGGTCTGACCTAGAACCCATTCTATTGTAGACTGTGACTAGGCCACAATTTTCCTGTCCCAAGTGCATTGATGTAACTCGTCTATCAGAAAAGTTAAAATCTAGACTCACAATGAGGATTTCAATAATTTCTGTGGAAAATTATCAGTGGATATAATTATTCTGTGGATGGAATTGATAAATTTCAAAAGGAAAGGTTTTTCTTGGACAATATTTTATGACTAGAACCAAATCTGTCTAAAGATTTTTTGACTCCTTCTGCCTAACTAAACTACTTCTGCATAAGAAAGTTCAAAGGCTACCACATACATATTCTTAAAAAAATCCATATGAATATAGACCATTATGTTTAATTTTTTGAGTGATGAAAAAATCAGCCACAGGTCTGATAAGGTGTTAAAATAATTTGTAGTCTTTGGCTTCAAAATTCATATTTTTTTTCAAGTTGTAACCTTCTACCATCTTAGTTCAGTCCACTAAATATTTTTATGTTTTTGTCTGTAATTAATGAGCCTTTTAAAATGAGATATATTCCCCTTTGTGTTTGAGACTCTACGAAAATGTGTTTTCCCCTCACATCTTTTCTTTTTTACTCCCTTTACCCAGATGCTTCTGGTTTTCACAGAACTAGACATATTTATATTGCAAAGTATGTTTTCTTCAGGATCTGTGTAAATTCCACATTTATAATATTTCAGAAGAAAAAAAATTGCTGCTTAAAAAGAAGTGATCTCACTCTAGCTTGCACAGCAAATTTTGGTGCCTGAATTTAATCTTTGCATTGTTATCATGTCTAACAGCTCATATTAAGTCTCTGTGATATAGAATAGAAAGAAATCCATATGGATTTTATTACATTCTTCAGTTAGGCTAAATGACCTGAAATTATGCAGGCATTTTGCCACTGATCTATTATCCAGAAGTAAAAAGAAAGGTAGAGGGAGAGTGCAAATAAATAAAACCTAAGACTGACTTGAGCAGGAAGCAGTTTGTTGGCAAGTTTTTAACCACCACTTATTTTGTGGGCATGAGAAACACAACTTGTGGTGTATAAAATAGAAACCTCAAAGAGAAAGTAGCAGAGACATTGAATTAATTTCTTTATCTAATACTAACACATTCCTTCTGTTAAATTCCCACCACAGAATCAAAGCACTGTCCTGGAAAAGATTCTTGTTTATGGTTGACAGATATTAGCTGTCCTTTAAGTCTACGACACTTCTATTATTCTAGATGTAATCTGATATGCCTTTGATCTTGGTGAATTGAACACTTCTAGCACAGGACAGAGAGGGTACTAGAAAAAGAATATTAATCCAGAGAAAGTGTTTCCATACATGTGTACAGTTCTTTATAGAAATTGATGTAAGCAGGTCACATAGCAGGATGTCCAACAGTTTTCTGTCTGAGGAGTCTTTTGTGGAACAACCAAGCGTGGCTGGGGAGAGTTAGTGGGATATGGATGTAGGCTCGAGGAAAACCAGGGAATCCTACATTAAAATGCAAGTTACTGATTTAACCTGTTGGGAAAACAGCACTATTCTTAATGTGAAAGCAGGTACTGCTCATCTGGTGTGACATTCCTATCCTAGCTTCACAGACCACATCAAAAAGGACATTTATTGTGGCTTCCACACACCTTAATGGTCCTCCATAACTTATACTGCTTATCTTCCATTCAGTGACAAGGCCCTTCACAAGCTCTTCCATAGTTTGCCCCGATTTTTGTCTCATCATATTGACCCATTCATATTACCAACAATGTCCTCTTCAATGCCCTGCTCTTCTTCTTCCCCTGCCTATCTCAGGCTTCTCTGCCTGAGCTTTTACATTCAAGTGTTTTACTGGCCCTATGCTTGTGCATAGGGATATTTGTAGAGTAGTACCTATATATGCAATTCCATGTCCTTTAAGCTCTACAACCTGCAAACATCACACAAAGCAGTCTTACAGTTCAGTTACCTGACAGAGAAACTGGGCTGAATTACTAGATGTGATGTATTTTAGAATTATTGGTTTAGGTAGCGAATTATACACCGAAAATAAATGTTCTGGTTTTTGTATTATTAACTGTGTTGGCATGAAATAATATCTACTTATTGTTTTATTTTGTTTTAGTTTACTTGAGCACAGAATTTTAGAAATGGAAGAAAGGCACAAAGAGGAGCTGGCCGCTTTGAAGGAGGAAAAAGAGAACCTACAAGGCTTAGTCACACGACAAAGCTACATCATCCAGGAACTAGAGAAGCAGTTAAACAAGGCAACAAGCAATAACAGTGTCCTGCAGAAACAGCAGCTTGAATTGATGGATACAGTTCACACCCTGATCACCCTTTGCTCCAAGGAAGGAGGTAAGAAAGTGGCATTATAAGACATTAGAAGTACTAGGAAATTTCTTGTTAACTAAATCCTGAATTTTTGGAAAAGTGAAACGTAATGGTCTTATTCCAAGAAAGAAAAATATATTATAATTGAGGACAGAAGAGCTGATGAGAACCCACAAATCAAGTAAAGTTCAGACAGTATTGAGCCTGACCCTTGTACCAACAGCCATATTTGATTCTTTGAATTTAATATCACTGAGTTTTTATACCTTGACCATAGCAGATATAAGCCATAATTACATTGCCTTTGCACTAGCAATACTGATTTGTTCCTCTGAGTACCTGTCTCCTCCTGCTGGAAGTAATCCAACCAACCATGGATATTAAATTTACAGATGTCT
>WEKY01041636.1:0-52910 GCA_013390045.1 Picathartes gymnocephalus
GAGGTATTTAAAAGCTGTGTAGACATGGCATTTAGACACATGGTTTAGGGATATGTTGGACTTTGCTGTGCTGCATTAATGGTTAGTCCTGATCTTTGAGGTCTTTTCCAATTTAAATGATTCTATGATTCTGTGATTCTATGTACAGAGTTTAGATAGTTGCTAAAGAAAGCAATAAAATATAATTTTATAGATTATTCTAGGGAGATTTAGCCCTTACTTGATTTATTTAGGGGCAGATTTCATGACAAGCGAGTAATTTTCAGCATATCTTTATCAGGGAGAACACCAATCTCATGGCAGGTGTTGATATTACAAGTTTTTAACCAGCACTTTGCCTTCCCTAGCCTGAAGAGTTACTTTTAATCTGGATATTGAAATTACTGGGGGAAAGCAGAGCTTTGGGATCATAGAGAGTAAACCTAGTAAGTCCATTTCTGAAATCAAACAAAATACTGAAATCTCAAAAATTTACAAGAAAAATCGAAGAAAATGCCAATGAGGAAAATGAATTTGCGGTCACTTTTTCATGTTAATCCAGATGTCTCAAACTGGCTGGCAAGGAAGTAAATCTTGTATTACTCTCACACCTGTGTTGAGAGTTGGTGTTCCAAAATTTGCTTTCGTCCTGCTCTGTCAGGGCTGACACTGTTACTCTCACAGAGAACCATGGCTGGCCAAGACTTTTTCACTGTCACAACTAACAGGCAGTACTGCACTCTTTCCTCTTTAATAAAATGGGGCTCCCAGGACAGTATACTGCTTGATCAGTAACAGCATATGCAAGAATAGGATGGGGTATGTTCTTCCCCATTTCTAAGGAAAGTCTCACTAATATCACAGCAGCAGCTGCAATGACAAAGTTTCTTATGAATGCTTTGCAGTGATTAGCAACTTGCCGCTTAATGTTTCTTCATTTGTATTGGCTTCTTGCACCGCAAGACAGCATTTCTCACAATTTCTTATTCCCTCCCCACAAAACCAATCATAATAGAATAAATTGAAAGGTAATCTGTTAATTAGTAGTTAAGAAGTCTGACTTTTGGAACACTTGTTAAAACAAAAAAACTGTCCATACTAGCAGTGTAGTATAGTATTATCTGTAGCAGCCCTTTGTTAGCCTGTGCTGCTGGGTCCCAAGAGCCCTATTTGCTTGCAGGATGAATGAGCCGAATGTTTTTAAGTGTGCTTAAAAGAAGTTAAAAGTGCTGACTTATTATGTTCTAGTTCAATGTCCCTCCTGCTGTGTAATGGATAGCTGTGCAGTAGCTCTAAAGTACACCTTAAATACAGAGGCATTCAGGCAAGGCATTTATTCATCTGTATTCAAGCCACCACAGCAGCAAGCTACATTTTGAAGTTTTTGCAAGATCACCACAACCGATTTCTCAAATCTCAATGCTACTGACCCCATCGTCTGCTTTGTGGTCCAGCCTGAGCACGTCAAGAAAAGAAAAGTGGCCGCCTCCTTGAGCCAGTCAAAAATTGAATGCAACAACAGTGTTATTGTAGTCAGTTGCATAAAATATTGCTGTACAGTACAGCAATGAATTGCAGGCAATGCTGTTCCCTTATTAACTTGGCATAAATTCAAATCCCTTAAGAATTAGATGATGAACACTAAGCACTTTGAGCCCTCCTGAACATTTATGATTCAGTGGCTGGTATTTACTTGGACTGATATTCCCCATGGTATCAGCTCAGATCTGAACATTGTTCTGTGAGTGATGATAACACACTAATGCCAGCTCCCCTTTCTTTCAGGCACAGCAGAGGTCAAAAATTTTCAACACAACTGTAAGTAAGCTGTGACTCTGGGGATCTTTTTTGTTTTGCTCTGAAGAGATGTGGGGTAGAAAACTACAGTGTCTCTTTAGTTACAAGAGATGAGTGGTTTTCTTGGGGTTGGAAAGCCTACCCCAGTGCATCAGGGCAGCAGTTAATAGAAGATGTTCCTGCTGCTGTGAGCTTAAAGATACACAGCCTTCTTCATAACAAGAATCAGGTTGTAGAGGGATGGTGCTGTCTCTACACAGTATGTGGCTATGCTTCCCATACCAGCCATTTTCCCAGAGCTCAGCCTTGGAGCAGGTGGCTGGAGGGCTGGTAGAAGTATTCACAAAGACACTTCCTCCCACTTGCTTCACAGGCAAAGGAGACACATATTCCTCCACAGTAAATCAAGCTGTGAGCCTAATTCAGGGTCCTGAAATGGATGGTGCAGAACATAGGTCTCTCTGCCTTACAAGTGAGGCTACACAGGTGGATACAGGAGAGATTACTCTCAGATGATTTTAGCATTTGTGAATACTGCAAGAACTACCCAGTCATCAGCATCTGCCAGTGAGGAAAATCGGAGATGATACCTACACTCATTTTGACCCATCTCTTGTGTTTCTGCTGCTGAATATTATTTTGGACTTTAAAATCTTTTAATAGCCAAATATATATTTGGCCAGTACTTCTCACAGTATGAGTGCATAGCATAACTTGCCCTATTATTTGGACCAAGGCTAATGTTTGATGCATAATGGCCATTTTTATCTAATTACCCCTAGAATTAGTATTACCAAGAGCAGCACAGGCCATGCATACCCTTCATGTGTCTGCAGACAGGCTGCAGAAGGACCTGTGACACAATGAGAAGTCTCAGAGTCACCACAATTCCTCACCTCAAAGAGCTGCAGGGTTGTTAACTCGTGGCAGTGATTTTGCAAGGTTTATGCCTCCAATTCAGGCTGACGTCGCTAATTCACTCTCTGGTTGCCACTCAGCAGACAAATTAATGGCGTGAGTCATTGTCAACTCCTACTAAATAAACCAGTGAACTAGAGATGAAAGGTTCTGTATCCAAGTTGTTTTCATTAATTGCACTGTGGGGCAAGGGCAGATTTAATTTCAAGGACGGGAATATTAACCTCAATTCCTTTTCCTTAATTGAGTGTGGAGAAACAAGAGGCGTATGCAAGGGAACCAGAGAACAAGGACATGGGTCATTAGCACTGTCATCTGGTCTCACAGGCAGCAGCACCTTGTAAAAAATGTCATTGCAGCAACCAGGAGGCAAAGGCTTGTTTGGCAAAGCACAGAGTACAAGTAATAAGGAAATTTACATTGGTGATTGAATTTTCACCAGTATTTAGATCCACAAGTCTCAGCACAGGCTCATGATGATAAACCAGTAACTGGAGCACATCTTGCAATGATTCATAGGGTAAAAATGCCGGCAAAGTCCTGCAGAACCGTCTCCATGGGTGATGCTGCCTCCATGGGAAGCCTTTAAGGCGAAAAGAAGTGGTCATTAGGCCTACTTTTATTACTGATGTATAATACTTGCAGAGCATTTCTCACCTGAAGGCTTCAAATCTCTTTCCAAAAAGCATGATTACAGGAAAATAGAGGCTTAAGGGAGCACAGCTGACCTTCCAGAAGGGAATAAGATTCAGGTTTCCTGCCTGTCATTCCAATAATGTATGTGGTGGGCTCCAGAGATTGTCACTGAATTATTAGCAGTTGAGCAGCACAATTCAGGAGAGGTTTCCTGGATCTAGCTTTTCTAGAACCAGGAAACATCCTTTTAGTTAGCAAGGATTGGGTACTTTTTTAATTACCCAACACTTTGAGTTGATTAAGCTGATGGAAATGGAAATAAACCAATTACACACCAGGTCAGCTGTCATTGTGAAAGTGGGATAGCAGTGAATGAATGGGTGCATCTTTTGGATATGCATAGCAGGGTGATGTAATTACATTTTAGCATGAGATAAGTGTCTCCTACATATAAAAGGCTTTAATAAAAGACCATGAATTTTGGGCTTGCTACAAACTAGCTGACTGTGCCTAATCTTGTTTAGGACCATAACTGTTAATGAATAAAAAACCTAAGAGACAACTTTCTGGTAATGCCTCAAAGAACTTTATAGTTCAAGAGAGAGTAAAATATTCTAAACCAAACACATTGTTACTTGTTAAAAATTCTGCAAAATTATATTAAAATTAAGGCATCATTTTTTGTTGATGGAAGAGTTCCATTTATGTTATACACATCATGATCGTTGGTTGGTACAAGTGACTGTGCTTAATTACATTTAAATGCTGTGCAGTTAGGAAAGAATGTGCCTAAAGCTGTATCTCCACATGCAGTGCTCATAAGAAGAAAGAATTTCTCACCAAGCTCAAATTCTTTTTTCTCTGCTATTTAGAACACAGGAAACATAAGATCATCTTTCTTCTATGAAACTTGCAGTGATTGCAAAGCTGTAAATAAAAATGAAATTCTTTCTTGTGATGCCCGTGAGTGAGCAAACCAAAATTAAATAAATAAATGTTTCACTTACATCTGCAGAAAACCTTTAGGGCTCTACAGAACAGTAAATTGTGAGAGTCTCTTGTCTTAGCTCAGTTACGCTTGGCTCCCTGGAGGCCCATCATTTTTAAAGTGTGGCCTACTTGGCTTGAGAAACCAGGCCAAACTCCCTTTACTTGGAAAAAAGTAAAAATAAAATATTAGTGCCAGAGTTTCTTACAAAAATCCAGCGCACACAGCTGAATTTGGGAAGGTACAGCCAGGATCCAGCACACTACAGAATGGCACTGTTCTCTGTTTACTCTTAGTGTTTCATTGCTGTGTTAGTGAAGATCTGATTTATCATCTCTTGCTGGGAGAGTTGACCTGTCCTGGAGGACCTGTTTGAGTCCTGCAGAAACTTCTGTGAGTGCTTGGCTTGGGGTTCTCTTACCCATCCTCAGGACTCCTGGCCAGGGAGCCAGCCAAAGCCATTGCCTGTCCAATGGAAGATGTCCACAACCTGTGCCACCTATACCCTAAACTGGGATTGAAAGGATCTGTGAATTTTTTGGTCAATGTCTTCTTCATGCCCAGCTCTGATTTCTTTTTCCCATATTCTTCATCGCTGAGGCTTAGCTGAGTACAGAGGCCTTACGTCACCCTCTACCTGTAAACTCTTCTGGAAGACAGGATATGGGCACACGAGTTTTAAACTACCTAATCATTGACCTTATTTGCCAATACCTAGAAATAAATATGTGGTAGACACACAGTATCTCAATTCAGACAAAGTGAAAAAGAAAAATGAACCATTCCTTTTTAATTGAGCACACTAGTAGAAAAAAGCAGTATTTTTTCACTATGTAAGTGATAATTAGTCAAGTAGTTTTTCTGCAAAATTTCTCTGTGTCAGCTTTGCAGTAGCCAAGACACAGCACTTACACTGGATCTGCAAGAAACTGCAATAAATTTGAAAGAAATTAATTAAACAATACTGAGACTTCCAGCAGGGGCTAAATTACATCATGCTATAACCTGGATTTTCTGGAGGTGAGAGACTTCTGCTGAAGGAGAGCTGAGCAGCAGGACAAAGCCCTTTTTCTGAGCTATACTGCTCACAGAGCCCTTCAAACCATGGCATTCTGCTCTGTAACTGTGATGAGACCCTGAGTAATGACCTGGGGACAGAGAAATGGTGCTAAATAACCCTCATAATCTCTTTTGTGCAAGGCAATTTTTCCTTTGCATTAACAAGCCAAAGCACTGAGGACTTCATACTTCCTGAGACTTTTTGTCTTACCATTTCCCACAGAGCAGCGAATTTTGTACTACTGAAAGCTGTGATTCTGCAAAAAGATGGCCTTTTTTTCCCCCCTTGGCCCCAGAGGAATATCACTGCTTCTGAAGAAGCGGCTTTGCTCTGCAAAGAGAACCCAACAGTCTTGGTAACCTAAAAATTTGATTGCCAATGAGCACATCTTCAGTTGCGTGCACATTTCATTTCAATGCAGTGGCCTGGGAACATTCTCCAGCTAATTAAAACATGCTAAGTAGTCAGCTGGTGGTGCCGAAAGCTGCTTTACCACTCGGAAATGGGAATTGCAGTGGTTTCGTCCTTATGGCCTGGAATTGTTGGTAAGGAACATCACATGGAGCCCATTCAATGCACAAAGCCTCTCTAATGGGTGCAAAATGGTTTGGGGGTTTTTTGTGTCTGAAATCAGACATTGTTAATAATGTAAGAGCAAGGAAAATGTACTCTTGGGGAGAATCTGGGCTTTGCAGCTACTACAAAGAGCCTACTTAAAATCTAGGCTGACCTTGACTGCAGCTGGACAGGCTTGAACTCAAAAGAAGTTGGATTATAGCCATGAAGAAGCAGTAATCTCAGAGGTATCTGAAATTAATGTGTACTTATTTTAATAAATATTTTGTGTGTTTCTTTTGGTTTGGAATATTCCACATTTTAAAAAATCCAACCAAACTACAGCACAGGACGTAAGTCACAAAGATGAATCACCAGAGCAGCCTTTGAAATGACAAGAGGATGCTTGCAGTATTTGCAGCAGCTGCCAAAGAGCAGAAGGTCAAGTGCAGGGCTCTCCTGCTCCATCACAACCTCTGGTGTAAGCCTCCATATCCGTAATGGTTGCTTACCTTTAACCCTGAAGAGTTCAAATAGCACTTGCTGGAGTCCAGCCTCTTTTTCAGCAGTGGGCAGGGCTCCTTCGAAGGCAGAAGTGGGGCTTTTGCACCACTCTCATCCTCCTACCTGGAGCAAAAGATGCAGGTGAATCACTTGGAGGTGAAACATCTCTGCATTTAACTACATGCTCCCTCTGACTACCTTTTTGCAGCACTGCAACCTTCCTAAACTTACCAGCAATTCGCTGGAGCGCAACAGAGGGGAAAATGAGGTGTGTTTTTACATTTCCTTCTGCCAAATGAGCACAGTCTCACAGTCATCTATGGAAACTGGAAGGGTGGAAAAGTGAATTTTCCTTTTCTCACTGCAATTTAAAGAAAGTATATGGAAACTATTTTGGTGGATCTGCCGTCTGTATCTTATTTAAAATTAAAATTGTCCATTGAATAAATTTCCATTTACTCTAGCAGAGCTCTGGTGATTTACATCAGTTAAGAATCAGCTCATCATTTCCTTTAAAGCTACTTATATCGTTCTGTGGTTATGAGCACTCTACTGAGCATTTAGGTTGCATTTTTAAAGAGTAGAAAGCTTCCTCTTGCAAATACAAGTTTGAAGTGATATTTCACCATGAAAACATGGTTAATTTTCCTCTTCCAGAGATTTTAGTGAGGTTTAGTTCTACTTTAGATATAGTGATCTGTTTAATAATATCTAAATGTTTCATCCTGTTGGTCTCTGTGTCAATGTTTGTCCGTTATATTATGCTTTAGAGAAAAGTATTATGACAAACCATTTTATTTAAACTCAGCATGTTAAACAAGGCTTTCCTGAAGTTCTGATGTAATATCAGTTGTTTGATAAGCATGGAGCTTACAACTTAGCTAAAGGTTGTCATCTATAGTAGATACATCTGCTTGTGTTTTCCTCAAAGCTGTGCATTTTGACCTTTTTGCTATACAAAAGAATAAACTGTTTCTGTGTCTGTACAAACTGTGATGACACTGTGGTTTTCCCTCTAGATTTTGTACTTCTTGCTTTACATGATCTTAAATTTTAAAAAAAATCAGCAGGTTTATGCCAGAAAATAAATACAAACACTGCTGTACTCTCTTGAACATCATCACTATGATGTAAAGATTTACATTATAACCAATTTTGCACACTTTCAAACTGCACCACTATACACGCCTCAGGACAATGTTCCTGTCAGAGAGATTCATCTTTTCTACAAATGAGATCATTTCTAATGAGATAACACTTTCTCAAAGAACCAGATCACTTAGGGATCTGAGCGCCATGCTCAGCAAAATGTTTGGCACCCTGAAACCTACCTTTCACTGAAGTGGAAGGGACCTGCATTCCTAAAAGATCAAGTTGCTTTTGAAGATGAATGCTAGTTGGCCAAACCATTTTTATCTGGAATAACAGCCCCATAAAAAAATTCACCCCTTTTGGCAAATGTATCAGCAAAGCCAGGGCCATATTATTATTACTTTTTCTGTGGTCATTGGTGCCCCTGAACTTGGGATGACACAGAAAAAAGAAATGTGACACCCAACTTTCCAGATACAAGAGTGGGCATTGCTGAAAAGTGGTCCAGCAATCCCACAGCCAGGCACTGGGGAATGGGCCCCAGTTGCCATCAGCAACCAGAGGGATCAGTCTTCCAAGTCCATACATTTATTCTTTTTAAATAGGACAAAGGCTCTTAAATCATTGGTTGTATATAAAATTTTTTGTCGGGTCCTACCAGAATTACAATGTCAAAGACATATGGAGGAGTTTTATGTGTGTAATGATAATCCAGACCTGCTTCAATTTAGTATCTGGGGGTATTTTTATTCCCAACCTACCCCTCTTTCATAACATGAAAAGGAACCTCCCCACCGGGAAGAAAATTTCCTAAACTGGTGCTCAGTACTGTGGTATTTTGGAGTTAGATTTTGCATGTGGTCAGCTGAGATGTTTCTCTGGTTTACTCCTAAAGGAAGATATAAACAAGGTGTCGTGGGAGAACTCTGTTCCTTCCATGAACCTATACCGAAGCAAGTAGGAAACATTAGGCAATCCATTATTTTTAAAGAAAGATTGTTTAAACCAGAATGCCTGGAAGCACCTTTACTCTATATGACTGGAAATCATTTTCTAAAACCTCTTCTTCACTAAGAATCATTTAATTCTTTGAAATCTAGTCCACTTTCAAGTAATTTTCTACAACAAATGGGACCAGCTCAATCTGTTCCTCACATTTTAGTAATTTAAAAGGACATAACTGAATTTTATTTTAATGGTAATTGCAAACTCATGCAGAAAATGTAAATGCACACTTCCCGATTAGCTTGCAGCATAAACCACGGCTTCTATTAATGTATTCCAATTTGTAATTCTTTGCACAGTATGAGATTTGAAAGCTGTGATTAAAATTAATTAGGTTAAGTAAAGTTTATCCCCCCTGAGCACTGCTATTTGAAGAAAGAAATAGTAAAACACTAGCTACATCTGGCACCACAGGAGGCTAAATCATCATGAGGCGTAGAAGCATTGCTTTTTCAGAAGAAGAGTTGCTTATGCTGCTTTTCTTGGTGAACCTTAAGCGCAGTGTTTCCTCCTCTAAAAGCCAATTTGGAGCTGTTGAGTTACGCTTTGCCTCTTTAAATGCTCTGGAGCTACAACATCTGTTTGAGCATCTGACAAACCAATTTTTGCATTACAGTGGATGATGCTATTTTACAAGTGGCATCATCCCTACCTAGCTAGGCATTACAGTGCAACCCCATGGCCATGGGAAACAAGCCTCACAAAGAGGCAGTAGAAAGGTTGTCCTGAGGGAGCTCCTGAAGTTTCTAGTTGCTGGTGTATTTGGTTGTTCTTGGATGGGTTTTTGCCAAATCCTTTTAAAAGCATTTTCTTCCAGAGAAGGAGTATTTGGATAAAAAGGAGCATAAGTTTTGGGAACATTGAACTTGCTGGCATGGAAAGACCTTTTTGAAGGAAAAGACAGTCATACCTAACCCTACCCCCCACCCATTCTTTTTCAGAGATAAGGACCCTGGTTGGAAACACTGTGTAACTCATCTATGTACACCATTTTACACCCTGATGTTTGTCACTTCAGAAGTGACAGCCAATACCTCAAAATCTCTCTTCCTTCAGAGCAACTCATTAACTAATTGAGCAATTCTTCATCAGGTAAAGCCTTTTGCAATCAGCATGTGTCAGAGCCAAACTCCTGTATTAGTTACTGGGTATTGAATATGCTTGACCCAACAACCAGGTCTGTGCCAGAAGCAGGAAGGTATTTTTGGAGACTGATGCCATTGATGACTCAAGATGAAGCCTTCATGCCTCTCTGATAAAGACGGGCTGTTCCCATCAGGGGAAGGTAAGGGCACTGCACCAGATAACAACTCCTGAAAATGTTTTGCCCTGCCAGTCAGTGCTCCCTTTGCCTTCTCTTCCAGTTGGATCTCATTATAAGCTGTACCAGTGTATCACCTCCAGCTCCTGTGAGCCACGTTCCCATGCCTGGTAAACACTCCCACTCCTGCAGTGTTTGTGTGTTTACCAGGATGCAGCTCAGAAATTCAGTCAGATGGGAGAGTGAGGAGTGGCAGGATATGCATCCCTGCAGAGGGCAAAGCACAATGGGCTTAGCCCACAGCAGCCACCAGGAACACCAGCAGAGAGCAGAGGGGCACATTGGCACAGGAATGTCTCCCAAGTTAAGCCAGTACAAAACTGGATAAAAATTTTAAAGGAATTTAAACATTGAAATCTAAAGCCCACTCCGGGTCAGCAGTGAAGTCTGAGAGGAAGCCTACCGCTGATTCTGCTATGGCATCTGATTAGGAAAGAAATGGAAATTAATTTTGCTGTTGTTTTCATTGTTCTAGCCCAATATTTAAAAATATGGCAGTAACAAAAGTTGTGGTGTCTTTCTCACCCAAACAACCGCACTCTCTCACATATTTCATTGCCTGAAGTAAGGCACGGTGCAGAGGACTCAATCCTGGTGGAAGCCTAAGGCCAAGCTGCCACACGTGATGGAGAAGCCACCAAAGGCTGGCACCCAAGGACAAATTTCTTGTTTCTGTCACTTTCATGTGAGAGTTGAAAAAGAAGAAATGGGAAATCCCACTAAAATAAAAATGCATTACACTACCTCCCTGACAGTAATTTCTGAGCAAGAATTTCTTACTCTCTATGGTGTTTCTGGGTTAGAAAGAAAGACCAGAGAATATACAGACATGTAAGCCTTTAGCTATGTAGCTGCCCTAGATGGTGAAAGCACTGCCACTGGGGTTGTAAACAAAAGGAACTGGAAAAAGAGATGACTTTGCAATACTGTGTAAAGCCACAGGCTCCACAGGGCAATTGATGTTTTCCCAGGCTCACAAGGAAGCTCTGCAATCCCCAGGTCTATCATCCTTTCAACTCAGGCCAGGGAGTTACACCCAGTAATTTTTGTGCAGGCCTGTAATTTACCTGAGCTACTGCTCTGTGCTGTAGCCAAAATGGCAGGGGGAGTGGAAGTAGCATTGTTAGCCTTGCCACAGCAGTAATTCTGCACAGGGAGCTGCAGGGCCCATCGAATGTGGTGTCTCCAGGATGGGTGGGATGGTGAGGTAGCTCAGGGGGGCTGTAGCTGGCCTAGGTCTGCCATGTCCCCTTTGAAGGATGTCCATTCTACTCAGCACTGAGGCTCTTGTGGCACTCTCCTGTCCTTGGGGCTGCTGCCACAGGAGCAGAGCAGCTCTGAGTCTGGCATTCAGTCAACAGCAAGGAAGAGACCAGAAGCCACTTGACTTGCTAGGGACAAAGTTCTACTTCCACTGATTAATCTCACTCCTTCTCGCTGTCCCTTTATCCTTCTTTAGGTCTCTCCTTGGCACAGCACTGATACCATGACCACTCTACCTGCCCTTCTCCTCCTCCCTCCCACCACAGCTAACACAAGCCAAGCAGCTTGGGTTTGCTGGTTTATTGGAGGAGTCTGAGAGCAGGGGGAGGAAAAGGCACTGCCATTACAGAAAAAGGAAATGGCTGGTAGTACTGGCAGCACTTAGGTAAGTGGGACTGGGAGCAATGCATGATGATGGATAACAGTGGGAAAAGGAAAAGGATTGCATTTACATGGGACTTCAGCTCCTGTGAAAGACTCATAGAAGTGCAGAAAGTGAAAGCTAGCATGGTAAGAGGGGTGTCTGCTCCCTAGCATTCATTCACCCATTCATCTTAGGGAGCATGAGAAAGGCCAGTCTGAGCCAGTACAAAGGCCTCCCAACCCTTCCAGCCTGTCTTTGACGGATGCTTAGAGAAACAGGGCACAGATGATGAGATCTTTCTGCTGGCAAAATATCCTGGGCCTGTGTGAGCAGCTTGTGCTTCCCTTGAGCTGGAGGTTGCAACATAAATCACCGTGTTTAATGAACCCTCATAGCTGCTGAGCTACAAAATGAAACCAACTGCAAAACGTCTGGAAACCAAGATCTTCCCATACAACACTTATTCTAGAGGGCTCCCTTTTGCCATGTACCTAAGGAAGAAGGCATATCTTCAAGAACTAGATAGAAAAGGCTTGTGAGAATAATTTTCCCATTCCTCCATAGTGCAATATTATTTCAAGAACTACATGTTTCCTGTGAGGAGGAACCCTTCATGCACTCCCAGTGCAGAGCTGGCTTTACAAAGCTGGATCATGAGTTGCTGAGATGACCACTAACTTGCTGCCTTACCCAGTGCTCTTACATGGGCTTCTGCTGTGAGCACTTGAAAATTCTGGGGAGTTGTTGGTTTGTTGGGTTTTTTTGCTTAATGCCTGAATGGTGTATTCTGGGGAAAAGCCCATGCTTCAGGTAAAAGATCTCGATGTGATCAGCTGCCATACGGTAGCAGCACAAACTCTCACTGACCTGCATGATGTCATGGTCCCAAAGTGCTAGACCAGAGAGGTTACTCTGCATGTGGGACTTTGCATAAGGAGAGCTTAATATGTTTCTGCTGGCCTGGCAAAAGTTCATAACAATTCTGCTTCAAAGATCACCATAAACAATCCAGTGCTCTCGTTAGTGTCTACACCCTGCAAATGTTTAAACCACAAGAAACCACAAACCGCAAGAAACCTGCGAACTGAATAAACAGCTGCTGCTCCAGACTCCAAATCAAATTTACAATATTCTGCTAATAGACAGGCATTTGCATTGCAAAATCAGATTTCATATTGCCAATATCTATGTCACAATTAAAGTATAGCTGAGCTTTTAGGTGTTTAAATGAATTCATGATAATATACTCAAGAAAATTATGGCTTCCATTAAAAAAAAGGAAGCTCTAAAATGTCAAAAGATAAAGTGGCACAGGATGTGGATGTATTAACACCTCAGGTAAATGGGACTCATTAGCTACAATATTTCATACTTTATGATATAAGGTATGCACATAAGAAACAACTCCCATGGGCTTTTGCAGCACATGAACTCTCTAAGTCTTCTCCAGTGTTGTTGCCTGACTTGTTTTAACACAGCAGTTCTGTGTATAATTCTCTCTCTCCTCACACTGAAGAAAACATCCCCTCTAGTACTCTTGTCCTTGGACTTGCTTTTGTGGCTTGCCCTTGCATACAGGGCAAGGAAAAAGGAGCAGCCAAGAAAAGAGGAGCAGCCACCCAGGGCACATCCACACTCTGAGACTGGCCAGTGGGGGATGCTTGGGGAAACAGGTCAGCAGCAGAGCAGGTATGAGGTGACCCTCCTCTCACCTCAGTTACCTGAGAATCTCTGAAGAAAGAATGAAGGGTCTGAAGCTCCTTGGTAGGTCTTTCTGGCATGAGTTTATCTCAGTGCTTCCTCAGTGTGTGACACCTTTTCGATAGGCATGTCAGGGAAGGGCAGGTCTCATGGGAGGTGCACAGCCATGCCAGTATACCCCTTGTTTGCTGAGAGCAAAGGAGCAGAGAGCTGTTCACTGAGGAATTGTTTCATCTTCTGGCTGATGAGTGAATCATTCATCCTAACAGCTTTGATCAGGCTGATTACAGCTACCTTAGTAAATAAAATGTGCCTGAGACTGCTTTCAGAGTCTAACACCCACCCTCTCATAGCACCCAGGTAACCTTGTCCACCTGTTGCAGTCTGCTAGGAGTACTCCTGGGCTATGCCTCAGCATGAAGGAGAGAGTTCTGGTGTGTCAAGACTCTGCTAATGAACCATACAGACCATGACATGCCCCTGCTCAGGCCCTGTTCCTTGGCCGGTGGAGCTTTGTAGCAGAGGCATGGCAATTGTGTCTGACCTTCACAGGGGGAGAGGTTGTAATGGCCAGAATAGCTGAGTTAGTCAAAGCTCTGCTTGTGTAAGAGGAAGAGTGGGTCAAACGGGAGAGATGGTAGGTCACAGCAGAGCTCACTGGTTTTCTTAGCAAAACCTGCTGAGCCCTCCAGAAAGGGACAGCAGGAAGTGCCACAGGGGAAGGGAGAAGCTTGCGCCAAAGGAGGAGCTGAAATTCCTGCTGTAGGTCTCAATGCAGGTGGAGAGACCAGCTCGTGCAAAGATGGATAAAACACAAGAGGAACCTGCACTGGGAAAGCTGGGAAAACTCAGCATCACCCTAACATTTCTATTGGTGATGTCCACAGAATTGAAAAGAGACAAACACAGCCGGGGATCAGGTTGAGAGGGGAGTAAAGAAGTGCCAGGAGCTGTGAGCAGTGAGGAGCTGGCAGGAGGTAGGTCTGAGGAAGGCTGGGGTGACAGGAGCAGGGAAGCTGGGGTTGCTGGTGAAGCCCTGAGAAGGGTCAGGGGAAGGCTGCCCTGGAGGCAAGGGCAGCAGACAGCCAAGAGGAGAGGCAGGAGTGTGTCCCCTCCATGTCAGGTGGCTGCAGATGGAGGACAGGAGCAGGAGACAGGCAGCAGGGCCACAGGCATGGGTTCACACTGACCTCTCTCTTTCCTCTCTTTCCTTGCTGTCCTGTGGGAAGGCAGCTCCTACAAGACTAGTCTCTTGACAGCATTTACTAGGTGATTTTTATCAGCAGCCTGGCTGTCAGTGTCCTGCTAAGGGTGTTCACTAGCAGGAGAAGGCACAGCCCATCTCTCCTGATATTGTCCCACTGGGGAGACCCCAGGGATCATGAGGAGGTGCACAGCCAGAACCTGGCTCATATGCCCTTTAGTAAACCTGTCCATGTAGCTTTCCCTTTCCTGACTCAATAACCTATCACATCAAATAGTAACTTGGATCTGAGCTGCCTTCAGCTTTCATCAATTTGAACTACCCTAAATTTTTGCCTTTTCAAAATTGTCCTCTGTAATTCTGAAATAAAGTGAAGGTCTGAGTCCAGAACTCCACCTATTTTTTTAAAGGTGTTCTAACACAACATTCACCCTGAAGCCTGAGACTCCCCTGACTTCAATGTTGATCTTTGCGTTGGTCCATCAGACAATATTCTAGCTAAAAGTGTCAGCACAAGAAAAGTACTGGAAAGTCAACCTTGGACACAAAGGTTGGTATTGCAAACGGCCCTACCCTTGCAGCCGTCTGGGGAGAGCTCCATAAGCATAATAGCCACTAGGTGCCACTATAAGCATGGCTTTATATTTAGAAATAAGATTTTTGAAAAACAAAGTGAACCGTCAAGGTTTGCTAATTGGAAAATTGTCGTTTCTGTTGTAGTGCATTTCCTTTGTACAGGACAGCTTTGCTTTAGAATTGCCATTTTCCTGGGAAAACTTTCTGTTACCTCCCTCCATCATGATCACCATCCTCCCATACCACATATCAAAATGTGCTTTGTACGTAAATGTGAGTACACCTTTTTGTTTTGCCCTTCCTGAGCCAGCCTTCTCAGGAACAGCTAAAGCAGAAATTACCTTTCTCACTCTCTCGTGTCTTTCAAAAGCACCCCTCTGGCCTCCATCAGGGAGACATTCCCGTGTCACCTCAGGCAGAGAAGTGCTTTGCAGTATCAGCAATGTGCTTTGCTGCATAGCATCATCAACCCCACGCTCCTCTGCACACTGACCCCATTTCCTACAGGACAGAGAGGGACCACGGCTTAACTGGCTTTCACCCTTACATCCCAAAGAGCTCCACCCACGGCAAAATTGGGAACGGCCCAGGATCCTCTAGGTGAAGGAGCCTTTACGTTATGAAGAGCAGCACACCTGCAGAGAGGGCAGGAGAGGTGGGATGCACAGGCACCCTGCCAAGACCCCATCACATCCCAGCCATTCCACCAGTATTCTGCAGTGCCATAGGAGAGGAACAGCCCTATCCCAGGCTGTGCCTCTCTCCACAGAAAGAGGACTTTTCTGCACCCTAGGACTCTCATGCTCACAAGGCATCAACCACACGCCCTCTCCAGCCCACTGCAGAGGCCAAACACCCGCCCTCCACCCCAGAGTGCTGAGCAGTCACATCCGATGCTGCCGCAAGCGGGACACGCACGCCGTGCGCCCTGATTAACCTCCTTCCTCCACCCCCTCGCACGGGGAGCCAGTGAAAATAACACTGGTGGTGGCGGGGGAAGCCTTGCCACGCGTGGCTCCAGCCCAGACGCTGTGAGCAGCAGCAGCAGCAGCAGCAGCAGCAGCAGCAGCAGCAGCCACTGTGCTGGTCCCTGGCGTGGCTCAGCCGGCCCCGCGCGTGGCGCGTGGGTCACGGCTGGCCCAGGCCGAGCTGCTACCCAGAGCGGTGCTGGGGAAAGGAGGTTTTTCCCGCTAGCCGCCAGTGTTGCAAACTGGAGTCTGAAAATTAGGCAACGACTTCTCAGCCTCGATTAGTAATCTAAGAGACATCTTTTTTAAGAACAGATGATCCTCATCGTAGATGTGGAGGTATCCACCATAATAGGTGGATAAATGAATGTAGATCTTGGGAAAAATTCTTTATCTTTTAAATTTCATCGCCGTTTCAGATGTTCACTATTTACAATTGAGAAGCCAAATGGAAACTCCTGCTACTCCCTGACAGCCCA
The DNA here is from genome assembly GCA_013390045.1 of Picathartes gymnocephalus. Taxonomy (NCBI): domain Eukaryota; kingdom Metazoa; phylum Chordata; class Aves; order Passeriformes; family Picathartidae; genus Picathartes; species Picathartes gymnocephalus. The sequence continues at coordinate 16,411 of WEKY01041636.1, forward strand.
CATCAGGTTTTAGAGATGTTTTTGAAAAGTAGGAGGGGTATCTGGCCAAGAACTGGCGCTAAATACTAAATATTCTGATGGATTTTCACGCTCAATAACGGTTTCATTTGAATGCAGAGGTGGTCTGTGGGGTTTAGGAGGAAATGTACCATCCTTACTGGTCTTGTAACTCTGTTTTGTTACCATGTTTTAGTTAACATAAAAAGAACGGTTTTCTTCTGATCATTTTCTAGTTATTTTTAAAAAGGAAAGCAGAGTCATAAAAAGCAGGCACTTAAAAAGTTTTATCTTCTATTTTTACCTGCACAATTGAATACTTTAAATTCAGATCTTTTCCCCAAAGGACATTAATAAAAACGGACAAATTCAAAAATAGATAGGGAGAGCATCGGGGATGAGCACTTGTTGGGCAGTCATACAAAAAACGGGAAAAAGTATCAATTCTCATGTGAGTCCTCCCCTTTGGGGCAGTTGCAGACACCAGCGATCCTCATTACATTTGCAGGAGGGTTGGTTGCCTGCTTTACCCTCTAGAGATGTGCCTGCTAGAAGTCCCAAACCTTCCCAAACCATTTGCAAATGCTTCTAAGTGGAGCAACTATCTCTATTAAAGCAATGAAAACTAAGGTTTTTTTCCTCTGCACTCCTGGGATACTCTCTATTTTGGCTCATATTCAGGAAGGCAATTAAATATGTGCTAACTCTATGCTCATGAATAGTCACATTGAAATTTAAAGAATTACACATGCCTAAGTGCTTTCTTGAATGAAGCCCAAAGAGAGCTAGAAACACTGTGGCTGAAAGCCACACACTGCTCTGAAGGCCGTGTGGAGGGAGCTACAATTCAGCAGATGCTCCCAGGAGGGTGCGGGGAGTAAAGGAAGGGAGTCCAGATTTAGGATGTTGCAAAAGAAAATTCACCATTGTCCATTTGTAGCCACTGCCCTACTGCTCTTGAGGAAAGTATTTAGTTTCTTCCATTCCCTGTTTCTCCTTCCCCAACCTGATAGAATTTAAGTAATAAGCACAGAACTCAACATCCAACATAAGCAGAACAGACGACTGGGGATACACGCATCACAAAGGCACCCTAGGACACTGATGCTCACGATTTTGCAAAGTTCACATGTAGGATCCATCTAGACCCCAGCCTCACTGGCTCCCTGTGCAAGGGAGTATATGTGAAGAGGATACAAAGAGAATCAGGAGAATCTCTGCAAACAAGGCACAGGAATTTGGTTAGACTGTTACCCACCTCTGTGGCCTTAGCAAAGGCAGGTAACTCTCTTTCTCATTTTCCCCAGATAACGATAATAATTTCCCAGGAATACAAAGTGCAACTTCTTTGGTAAAATTTAATTGTTGTAATCCATGCTTGCACTGGTATTCAAAGTGTCCTCTCTTGCCAGCAGAGCTTCTGTCAAAATAGAGAATCCTTCCTCACTGGCTGCCATGAAACACAGCAATTTACATTCTTCTGCCAAATGACCTCCGCTGTGAAGGCTAAGTTGCCTACCATGGTAAGTGCCAGCCCCAAACATGCTGACACAGCCCAGCAGCTTGTGTGTGCTTGGGTTGGACTGAATTAGTCAACAACCTGAGAGAAAAGGGGTTTGCTAGGTGTCACATGTATCCTGACAGTATTACTAAGTGGTTTTCCATCACTTCCCTCTTTGCTAGATGGTCTGATACCTCCTGCTTTGTGCAAAATACAGCAGAATGTCATTTAGCTCAAAACATAGAGTTTTTTCCTGCAAAGCCACTGTGGACACATTCTACCAGGAGCTGATGAATGATAATGTCACTGTGAAGGGACACTTGGGTGACAGCTGATAATTCACATGTCATTGAGTTGGCGGCTTCTCGGGAAAGAGTCACTGAAATCAGCACAGCCCCTCCACAGGTGCCAGTGGCTGGCTCACCTGAACACCACAAATTCCTTGTGCGGCTTCAAACAATGCACCCAGGCTCCCACCACGTTCCTTTCCTCCCTTCCTTTTTGTCCTTTCAATCTGCAATCTCCTCCACTACATCTTGTACACTGGGAGAAGGCCTAGTGCCATTGGGCCCTGTTCTTTTGGGGAGATTGTCCAGGCTGCCCAGCAGAAGAGGTCATGCAGAGAAGAGGTTTCAGACAAACCATTCTCTTCAGCTCTGCCAGTTGTTGCGCTTGATTTGCCAGCTTCAAGTCAAGATGCAAAGTCACAGGAAAAAAGAAGCTTACTTTTAATTCTTAGGATTGTTTTGAACCATCTTGTATCATTCATATTTTTTTCTATTTGGTATTTGCCCTTTTTTAAATGCGAAGGCTTTAGTTTTCTGTTATGCAGAAACATGTTTAATGGAGTGACTTTTGGTTTCAATTTAGCTAATGGGTTTGAAAAAGAGCACTTTCTTCATTTGGACTCCTTCATTCACAGTTAAGAAATCAGTTGGGAGTGGAAGAAGCAGTAAAACTCATTTCCTCTTCCAGCCTGTGACTAGAAGCAGGTGGGCAAGGTCAAGACATGCTCTTTTCAGAAACATAAAGGATGTGGGTGAGACTTTCCAAGCTGCAGCTCAAGCAGGTACGGTTCCCACTTCACACAACTGTCACTAATTTTCAGTGAGATGCTTTGGAAAATGCCACAGAGAGCTCCTCTCCATCTTTAAGGACTTATATGTCTTTAAATATCTAGCTCACAGTGACCAGAAACAGCCTGCCCATTCATTAAGCACAGTTGCTACTTCCCTTCTTTAATACATCCATTAGATGTAGGTACAAAACTTGTTTTGATGCTTTGTCTATCCAACCTTCCCCACAAAATACCAGGCACATTTGAAGCAGCTGGGGGGTTGTTTATTAATAGAAAATGTTGGTTAATTGTCTGATTTGTGTACTTTTTATTGATTTTCCACTTCCACCCGTCAACTCCTTGACACTAATAATGGAACTACTAGTTCTAAGAAATGTTGTCTTTTACCTTTTTCTCATATGATACACGTGTGCCCACATACACAGTCTTGCTCACAACCAGAGGATTTTGATGTTTACCCTGCTCAATCATCTGGTCCTGTGCCTGAGCATCAGAGAGGGTCTCCTTGTTACCTGCCACCCACTACAGCAAGTAAACATTCATACCCTTTATGACCTGTCTCTCCTGCATGGATTACCCACTCTCCAAAATTTGGGGGTTTTTTGCCAGTACAAGAATAAAACTAATTTCCTGGAAACCTCTGCAAAAGCAGACCTCAAGTGGTGTTCCGGTACTAAGTCTAAAATAATTGCAAATGTTTTGTGGACACTTAGCTGAGTAATGACTTGTCCTTCACTGAAGTTCCCAAATTATTACCTGATCTGTAACCTAAAACTGGTTTCTGTGAGAAATACTTACAGTTTGGTTTTTCATTGGGGTCTGAAAATAGTGGTCTGGCACAAACGCCCTGCCTATGTTACCAACCACAATTTTTATATATAGCAAGCACTCCTGTGAAAGAGATTGATTACAGTTAGCAGACAAGAATTATTTCTACCAGACAGTGAGATCACCTTGTGAGTGTGTAGACTGTTTTGGAGGAGGTTGCTGTTTTAAGCTTTCTTGAGGTGTGCCCACAAGTCTGTTTATTCTCATGTATCTTATGTGGTCAGGGTGGTGGTGCTGGAGATTTTCATTTCTGAGCAATTTCTTTTAGTTTATAAAATTAATTTAGTTTCAAATGGAGTACTGGGTTTTCGTTTGTGGTGCTGCTTTTCCTGTTACTGTTGTGGTTTACCGTCCATGTTGGGGTATTCAAAAACTGCTCTTCAGACTTCACCGAAATTGTTTTGAGATTTGTATTTTTGCAGTTCTGAGCATTTCTTATTCTCAGGATGCTGAGCGTGGGCTGGGACTCCCTGCAAGAGGAACTACAGTACATACAGTGCTGGGATATCACTGGAGGCTTGTGGTTTCACCAGATTCATTTCAAGTCCTTCTTGGCCAGGAACTGAGCGGATGAAGAGATCCATCCAGACAGGGCTTACAATAACAGTAAGTCCTTCTTTAACATACAGATGTTTTTAGGGAGTTGCATTTCCAGATTGGCTTCTTTCCTATATACAGCAGTGCATTTTAATTGCTAAAGCAACTCATGGAGAAGACAAATAAATAAATAAATGACAGATAGCAGAGTCTTTCCCAGGCTTAAGCAATGATTTAGAGGATGATGTTAGGCAAGTTTTGGTACTAATTTTCCTATTTGTAAGATAGAGATCTTCAGATTAACCACAGTGGGCCAGTCCCTCAAGGACGTCATGAAGGTTAACTCCTATTAGAAAGTATTCTGAGCTAATCAAAGAAAAGGTTCTACCCACACGAACCTAGTGGGAGGCTTGGCATTTCTCTACTGAGCTATAGTGACGACATCTGAGATCGTGACTCCAGTTCCCAAACATGAGCAATACGGGATTTCAGCTGGGGAGGTAGGAGTGAGAGAGTGCAAGTACACATCAGGAAAGGGATAACTGAGGGCACAATCTGCTCAGACCCTCAATGGCCAGCAGAGCAGAACCCCTGCATTTTCAAGTGTATATTTACATCAGTATACATTTCCTTAGGCTTCAGAAAGGTACAGTTTAAACAGCACAAGAAGCACAGAAAAACAGAAAGATGCTCCCCTTTCCTTTGACAGCAGCTCTGCTGTCAAAGCTGTGTGCTTGGCAAGGGCAATGTATCTGACAGAGTCTGCTCAGACAGTATTTGCAATCATAACAAGGCCTGCTTGAACAATGTCACCTCGAGAGTGGGTCTGAGTCTCCCTCAGAGATGCACAGCTGCTTCTGCTGGGAGTCTCTCCAGTGAGTGTGAACCATGGGGTCACAGCAGCTCTGGAAAGGCTGCTGCAACCAAGCCACAAATGCCCCCAGCTGTGGCCTTTGCCTTACTGTCATGTAATGTCTCTCGCATTTGTCCTCTGCTCCCAGCCCTGTGTCGTGCCAGTAGTCCCATGGCCACCCACAAGAGTCCTTAGTGTCCCTACACCACCACTCATCCCAAACCCATTTATTTCTTGCATGCTTGAAGATGGACTCATCACAGTTGTCTGTAATGGCTCCTCTTGCACAGCCCCCCAACTTCTATCACCGTATCAGCTTCTTCACACCCCAGTCACATCTCAGTCAGTTTTCCAGCACTTTCCCACTCCTAAAGACCATTACAAACAGATGAGTAACTCCCAAACTGACTATTCATTTGTTTTTAATAGAGATGGCGAGCTCCCTGTGTGATAACTTTTGCATGTGTCATCATCATCTCCATCATCCTTGCCAGTATCCAAAAGCCTTTAAGGTTCTTTGTTTTATGCCAAAACAATTTTGCCATTTAACAAAGGGAAGCAGAACCCTGTCAGTTTTCTCCATTGAAGTTTGATGCAAAATAAATAGTGGAAACCACCAGCATAACCAGCTCTTAATCCTGTGGTAGCCTGCAATATGTTCCAGTGCTCCATGATCCTTATCACTAGAAAATGTTTTGGATGGCTAAAATAAATCTTCCTAGCTGCACATTAAGCTTGCTACGTGTTGTGCTACTGCCACTAGATGTGGACAACGTTTTCTCACAGTCTCCCTCAGATCTACATTTTACATATTTGAAGACTGTTTCCTTCTCTTTTGTAGAGTAGATACAGTCTCATTTTTCAATTTTTTCCCCCGAGTTCACATTTACTAGACCTCTAATCACTCTTGTTGCTTTTGTCTGAGCTTTCTCCAGCATGTTAGTAGGGCAGCTAAATATATCACTGCTCTTCTTTGAGATTCAAATCGGTCTTTATGCTATGAATTATCCCCAGAGCTCCCATAGGCTTGGTTGCCAGCCTATTCACCTAAATCCTTTGCTAAACCACCACTTTCTGGGATAAAGCCCCTATTCCTGTAGGTAAGCTGCCTTTATTTATCCCTAGCTTCATGGTCTTTCATTTGGCTGTCAAAACCTGTACTGTGTAACTGACCTTCCTTTAACAAGTAATCCAGATCAATTTTTCTAGCTGACCTATCCCTAATGCTTCTTCACCAGTTTTTTTTTTTTATCTCCAGATTTCAGCCAGGATCAGAAAGCAAACCTGTGGGACCCTGCAAGGAACAGCCCCCAGGGTGACAAACCCTCAATTACAGGCAACATTTAATCTATTCAGGATGGTCTCTTGACTTTGCAGATCACATTTATTTTCACAGCACTGTGCGCAGTGAAATCACATCTTACAAAACCCTAAATGTGTTGTGCCATCGCATTTACCCTTACCAAACCTGAGATCTGCTCAGGAAGCAATAGCAAACCTGCTATCTGGAAGGAACCTACAGCTTTCTTAGGGAGTGGCAAAGAGTTTGAGAAACAAAAGCTGGTGTGTTTCTTGGAAAAGAAAGAGAAGTGTAAAGGCAGGAAAACTATTAGACACAGGAGGAGCATATCTGTATTCATTTCATAAAGATACAAATTAAGTAGTGGAACTTACTATCTAAATTGATTGCATCTGGTAAGCATTAACTGAGCACACATTTCTGAACTGTTTGCTGCTTTTTTGATCCCACCGGGTAGCCGGCTTCTGATATTTCCACTGAACCATGTTTAATCATGTTTAGCAATATTTTAGTGATAAGTGATAGCTCCACTTCCAGCCTTTGATGCATATGATTATATTACCTCCTTCTTCAGTGAATGCAAAAATCCACTGGTAACTGGTACTATTGACGTCTGAGGAAGTCAGGGCTGTTATTGTTTCAGTGTTCAGCATGCTGCTGCTGCTGCACCACTTTGATCCATGGCCTTACGTGGCTTTTTAAAGCGGAGGAGGGTGGAGGGAGAAGGGTTACTGGGCTTGTAAACATTTCTATTACATCAGATTAGTTTCCCTGCCATGTACAATCTGCTGGTGTGACTCAGACTTTCACATTTTATAAAGTCAGTTATGTCTACTGGGACTGCAACCATTCTGAGAAATTCTAGATAAATGTGAATTAGTTTTATTCTTATCTTATTACACAATGTACAATTGTACAAAAAAAATGCCCTTTTGTTGTCTTTTAGTGCAGATGTGCAACCACTGGCTGATAATGAGAACAACATGTTCCCTGTCTCACCAGCTCTTTTATTCTTTGGCTGAAAGTCTTAACCCAGGTTTAGGATTAATCCATGCTCATTCACGGTGTTCTCAGCTGCTCTCCACCCACCTCTCAACCTTTCTTTTTTTCGTTGGAACTGCACCACGGTGACCTGAGATAGAAGCCACTAAATAGCTGGAGTCATGTTTCTCAGAGTAGATCATTCAACCACTTTTACTCTGGGAAATAGGGCATACTTTTTTGCAGTTATTAGATCAGAGCAAGACAATTTGTTTTTGCCCTTGATTTGGTTTAGGGCACCACCAGTAGCATGGGAAAAGTGATAGTCATTACCAGCACAAATATTAATGTCTCATACGAAATAATCTGGAGCACCACGTGTAACATTTTCCCTTCAGGATGTTCTGGGCAGAATTTTCAAACACTTTACAATAGTCCAAGTTTACAACTGCTTTGTTATTTCCCACACACTTTCTTGCCAAATATTTCCACAGTTGTCTGCTATTCAAATAGTTTCTTACTAGAGGAGTGGTAATTTTCATTGTGTCAGGGAATAAGCAGGGTTCATGGATTGTTTGCTGATTATCTTTAGCAATGGCTGTGATTTCTTCAGGATTGAGGTAATCAGAGTGTTTTTCTTTATGGATTACCTACCTGCCTGCCTCACAAAAGCACATCACTATTTCTAACTTTTCTGGCAACAGTAAATAGGACCCATTCACTAGCCCCAGGCAGAGGAAAAAAGCTGCACCACATCCTTGAAGAAAACATTATGATTTGGAGGGAGGCCCCAGATATTCCCCCAGGGTCCTGCAATGTATCAATGCAGCTCTGCAGCACAGTGAGTCAAAACCTATGTTTTAGGAAAGTGCAGGATGGGACAGACAAATAAAGACAGTGAGTGAGAAAAAAATATTCAGGAGACTGTGAATGATCCTTACCAGTCCTTCACGTAGCTGGCAGGACATCATCCTGTAATTGCTAATAAGCAAAGAAGCCACTAAAAACCATACAAGAAACTATTCAAGATACTCACTAGATCAGCCGTCACAGTGGGCTGCAGCTCAGAGGGATCTGCTAGGGTCGTGCAGAAAAACCATTGTCACACACACCAGGGTCTCGCACGGGGATGGGAAACAGAACTAGAACACAAATCAAGTAAGAATCTTTCATTGCCCTGAACGGGTTCCTTGATCTTTCTTTCTGCACCTACATTTAATCCCACACTCGTGGCCAGTTTTGAATGCAGGAGCCTCTGGGAGAACAACCCAGTGCACACCCCCCTTTCCTTCAGGTGAAGGGGGACCTTGGTGTGGGTGGGAGGAGAGGCAGGTGCTGGCACCCCTCCAGCCAGTGAAGCCCTTTCACCAGGCTGCCATGGACCAGAGGGCTGTGGGACAGGTCAGGAAGATTTTATCACTCAGAGGAGTGTGTCAGTGCAGGATATGAGCCTAAAGATCATCTATTTGTGGAAAAGCGTTTCCTTATTAACCAACCTGTTTTTGACAAGGTTTTTACTGTAACAACAGCCTCCCCCAGGGCAGGTAAATGTGACTGTGGCAGCAGTTAGCATTCCCCCGGGGCCTTCCTGCATCTAGGATACAATTAGATACATTTGTCTGCAAATGCTTTAAATATTTCAGCTGGTATGCCATTAAGGAATAAGAAAGGGTTTTATGTGAAGAGCAACTCAGAGCACTGCAAGGCAGCCAATATCACAGACAAGGCATAAGAATGATTTGGGATAGATAATGGTTGTGAGTAATGTTATAAATGATCTCATAGACTTTTTTTTTCTTCTGTGAAGTAAATGACCTTCCTTCTCCCACTTAGGGAGCTGTGTGGCCATTACAGTGTGAAAAATGTTTCTCTCAGTCAGGACCACTCAGTACATTTTTACTGAGGTCCACTGGATAATTTTAATTACGTCTGCTCGTTTTCACTCAGCTCTTTCTTGTGGTCTTGCCAAGACAGCAGTGATGGCAAAGAACAAGGGCTCTCTCACAAGGATGCAGGAGGTTTCACACATCTAGGTCTTCTCTGATGTCTGAAACCCTACTTATGCATCTCTGTCTTTTCGACTCCAGATTCAGTTCTAGTGTTCTTATTGACAGCAGCAGAAATATTTACTCATATTACAGCTCAATTTATAAGAGTCAATGAGAACCACGGCATCACATGATGAGACACTACACCCCTGCAGCAGCAAACAAAAGATCCTTCTTTCGAAGATCTGATGGGCAGTAACGTGAACCCGGCAGGCATGTGAGGATGCAGACAGCGGCAGCTCTGTGAGCAGGAGGCCAGAGAAAAGAGGGTGTGACCCGCAGCACCGACGTGATGCTACTGAGTGGGTTATCAGTGAAGATTGCACAGTGCCAGTAGTCGACTCAGGCTTTCTCCTTGCCTTTCCAGGCCATGTCTTGCAAGTGCCACATCCTTCACCCCCGCCACGGTACACATAATCACAAAGCTGTAGTGTGGAAGTTTTGAGACATGTCTGGAGGCTGGGTTGCCCCAAGATCCTGTCTTTGCTCTCTTTCTGTGTTAAGGCCATGACAAAAAAGTTCCATTTGGAAAAGAATCTCACTCAGGACCCACTTTAAAATCTTTCCTTTCCTCCTTACTTAGTAAAATTTTCCCCTTTTCCATCTCTGTGGCATGTGCAAGTGATGTGAAAACAATTATACCTTCATTACGCCTTTGTTCTCAGAAGATACTGGCACAGGAGATTTCATGAAAGGAGTCCTTGTGCCCTGGCCAGGTTTTATTATTCTGTATGTCTAGAAATGGGTGAATAGCATGCAAAAGCCTTGCATACTTCTTATAAGTTTAAGCATTTGTAATCATGTATTAAAAATTGTTAGACATTGTGGTTAAAAGTCCAACTGAGACATCTCTAGGAAGAGCAAAACCCCCACAAAAATATTTCTGTGATACAAATTATTCAAATCCTTATTAATCTCAACCATTCTACTAGTCAAAGCCTATCTGAAGGATTCCTGCATGGAACAAGATTCAGCACACATGGTAACAATTGTGCAACTTCTTTTGATTCCCAAATTACTATATTTACCACAAAAATTTTGTTTCAGTCAGAGTCCCCTTGCAAATGTGTTTCAACTTAAAAAGCCCGTTAAAGCGCTCCACCAAAACCTGAAGCGCTGCCTCCTTTTTCATTCAGAATTTGTTCTGGCAAAGCTCCCCTCAAGTCAAGCAGAGACACCACCACTCCGGACAAAAGCTTCACAGTTTGACTCAATAAACTTGTCATCTTCACATAAAGAAATGGATAAAGATGCAAACAAGCCATTGTCCTGACATGCCACGTAGCTTTTAGGCAGGACACTTTGTTCAGCCTCTGAGCGGGCCACCAGACCAGCGCTGGCAGTGATCAGTGCTGCTGAGCTTAAACCTTTATTCATGGCAGTCCTCCAGTGATTCTCAGATCCCTCTGCCTTAAGCAGCTGTGGTGGCCACACAGGAGCAGATGGTAACCTGGCTCAAGCTTGCAAGCTCTGATGCGTTTCTGGTGCTCACACCAACGCTGTGGTCTCCCGCCCTGCCCTTGCATGGCGTGCTGGGAGCACACTTGGGTACATCCACCCTGAGCACTGGAACCCTGACAGCAGTGTGCCCGCAGGTGCCCATCACTGTTTTATAGCCTTTCTGCCTGAACATAACAATTGCTTCCCAAGGCCTTCTCCCCTTCCTGCAGATAAGCAGTAGAATATGGGCTGCTTGCTGGTGCCTGGGGAGGGTGGCTCTGGTGCCAGACTATGAGCTGTAATTAAGTCACTCGGGCAGGTGACTCCCATATGGTGCGGGCTGACCGGTTGTGTGCAGAGACCCCATGACAGACTAGTAAATTATCACATCATATTTCCAGGGAGAGTAGATGGTGTGCTCATGCCATATTAGAGCATGCTCTGTGCTACATTTAACAGAATATTTCTTTCAAGTTTATCAGTGTTCTTCAGAACCCATAGACTAAAATATCTAATGTAGCTCATTTACCTTATTCTCAATATCATCCAATATTGGCCCCTAAAATTTATGGGCATTCAGGGTGAAAGACTGCCTGGATTTGAGATAGATGTCATTGCGCAATAAAGTGTTCATGTCTGGAGCTGAAAAAGAAAATTATTTAGTGGAATATTGATTTTATAAGGAGAGGGGGGAATTACAATTGGTGATTGGAGTTAGTCCAGCTAGAGATGAGTCAAAGCAAATGAGAAGATTCATGCACTTATGTTAGGAACTTATTTTCCCTTACTTAGATAATTACTTATCTGTCATTGCAGAAAACCTTACAAATGTAAATGGAATGTCTCTGGGTGATAGGGAAGGGTTTTTTTTCTTCCATTATGCTCACAACAGAGGCCCAGAATGTTCAGGCAATACCCACACTGTTTGTTGAGGTTCCTCTTGAAGGCCACCACCATGGTGCAGGCTGTTAGGGCACCCCATCTGCTATCAGATCAGGGATATGGTTGACCATGCAACCCACCCCAGAGGGTCATTCTCACACTATGCCCACAGCTGACATGTTTACATCCTCTGATCCCAATCCCTGGAAGTATAGACACGTTAGGTATCCAAATCCCTGCAGGCCTTCAGCTTCCCACTGACCATGGTGCTATGATGGACTGATACGGGTGAGCAGAAAGAGACATTTTGGAAAAGGGTAATGGTATTATCACCCATGTTGGGATCAAACACAGAGAGCCCCAGGCAGACTGCTCTCCCCTACACCAGGAGCTCTGAAAATTTCTAGAGGCTTTTTCTACCAAGCTCAAACCTGTCAAGCTCAGGGCACGACCATGACCCTCACTTCTTTTTGCACAGAGGAGATGGGAGACAGTGCATGAACTAAGAGTTCGCCCAAGGCCCTAAATCAAGATAATAAGCAGATGTAGAGTGCAAAACTGTTCTACAATTGTCAAAAGCAAAAACCTCTGTTCTCCAATGCAAGAAAATTATAATGATCCCCTGCAGAGAGGCTACTGCCAAGGGGTAAACCCAAAACCAGTCCACATTTAATAGCTTTGCACTGTTAATGACTAAAAATAACACTAAACTTTTACAAAAGTTCCAGACTTCCTCACTGGGGAATGCACAGATAATAGAGGTATTTTCATATCCTTTTTTTTAAATTTGGGGCAGCTCAGATAAAGTACAGACCACACACTGAAAGACTGGTCACTCTCCATTATGACAGCCATCTGGAATCTTCTCAGACTAAATATGCCCAGGCTATCACTGGTTTATGACTGGAATAGGTCACTGCAGAAAAACAGAAAGCATAAAATTGTAATGTGACCTAAAGCTTAAAAATAAGTAAGAAATATAGTCTGCTCTTTTAGCACTTTCTTGGAGTCTGAAGAAGCTCAATAAATAAAGAATGAGAGCCACTAGCCCTTTCTGACTCACTATGTCAGGTGTCAAATCCAGATTAAGAGCTATCTGTCGATCTTCTTGGTTAAGTGGATCTGTTTCCATCATCTGTAAAAGAACAGAGATAGGACTGTTTACCCTACCCTATACTACCAAAAAAANNNNCCACCTCCCACCCCAAAAAAAAAAAAAAAAATTAATATATACATATATATATATATATGTATTCAAAGGGGTAGAAAAATCCACAAAATATCCTGGTGATCTTCCTTTGCCTGGTTCAGAAGTCAAAGTCCAACAGATGGGGCAGCCTAGTAAGAGCCCTTGGGCTCATGGTGGTGCCACCAGCTGCTAACACCCATCCCTGATGCACAGAGGAGGTGTGGGGACAACTGTGGCTTGTGCACGTGTGGTCTTGCATGAGGTGGTACAGAGTCAAGACCTGTCAGTCACATTCTTCCTTTGAAGCATCCTAAGGACTGCCCACATTTCTGCTCCTCAGGGCATTCCCTTCTCTTTGCAGTGGTGGCTTTTCCAAAGCAGCAATCCTGTGCTTACTCTTTCAGTATGAAAAGGAGGACCAGGATTCCAGACAGGCCATACACAGGGATCCATCTTGTGCCCTTGCCCCAGTGGTTCTGTGGAGGCCAAATGCAAGAAGGTGCAGTCTAGTCAGTTTTCTCACAGCTTCAGGGCTCCAGGCAGAACTCAGAGCAAACTCCAGAGAGGGTGCTACAGAACACTAGTTATCTTTCCAAAAGTGGATGCTCTGGAGGGCAAACGTAAGGCTAAGTTCCTTACAGATTCCATGCCTAGACATGCTAACTGAAGTGCCCACTGCTTTGGCAGCTGGGCACCCAGGCAATGAAAAAATCAGGCCTTGAATTTTCCAACAGGGCCATTTTTGTTAGATAGTGTTGGATAGATGCTGAGGATGGCTCAGGAGAAAAGCACAGAGTAAGATGCTGAAATTCAGGTCTCTAAGTGCAGCTGTCAATCTCCTCATCTGGCTGTCCTCACCACTGTTATATCCCCTTATGCAGGTGCCTATGCACAAAGCAACCCCTATTTAAAACAAAACACAGTGAACATTTTCTTATGCCTACGGGGGCGCGGGGGGGGAGGGGGGGGCTTTGTAACACATGGCATTGTTTTGCTTCCAAGCATAACAAAGGTCTGTGGCAGGATTTATCAGTGCACCAACAACCCTCTCTATTCAGCACAGGTGAGAGAACAAAGCGGTGCCTCCCTGCCTGCCCTCGAGGACCTTACACAGTGCCTACACAAACATTAGCAATATGTGTAGCTGTTGCACTGTGCACTTGCAGGGTGGAAGTGTCAATCTGATCTCCTGAAAGGGTATTTTTCATGATGCCGCCTGACATAATAATCTTGTAGCATCTTTAATTTAAAATAAAAGCTCCTGCAGAGAACTGCTCTCACAGTCTTTCCGACCTGAAGAACTCAAGCGGGGAGATGGCATGCAGACAGCTATACCTTAGAGGATTCCACTCATGGCTCTTTCATTGTTTGTTTGACGGTAATGCAAAAAAGGTGCAATCGAGATCAGCATCACTCGTGCCGTGTGTCACCCAAATACACAGGGAGATGTAGATGCGGGTCTGAAAATATGTAGGCAGTTTTAACTAGCTGCTTTTGACCTGTATAGCACCGTGAGGCAACAGCAACTCTCACTAGACAGATGAGCAGAGGCTGAAGGAGCCAGAGGTCAGGTCTGTACAGTGTCATCTGCAGGCACACGCACTGACATTATTAAACAAGGTGGTGTCAAAGAAAAGCTATCTGTTTCATGAAATCATAGATCCACCCATGCACTGTATCAATTCTGAGAGTAATTTTAAATGGATTTTGGCCTAGGAACCCCAAAGATATACATTTGCATCTTTCTCCACACAGAAGAGATGCCTGACCTAATTTGCAGTGGCAACACACAAGTAACACTGTCAGCACAGGTATAGGGAAGAATCCCTGGAGGGGAGAAAAGACTGGCTGAAGGTGAGGTGGAGGTCCCTGATTTGGCATTGACACCAGCACTGGGGTGTCTGCAAAGCTCAGCCTCAGGAGCATCAGGTCTGGGTACCCCCACAGCTGACAGGTAACATATGTCCGTTCACAGCTGTGTCCATTGAGGGGAGAGAAGGAGAATTAGAGCATACCAAGAGAGGAAATATATCATTAGCTGCGCAAGAATGCTGTTTTTAGGTACTGTCTGCCATTTCGTTTCCTTCTTTTACTCTATTTCTCTGAGATGAATAATTTAGAAAATTAATAGATTAAAAATTAATATATGCCATTGTAGAATGTGCATGAAGGCACATTGCAAGGGATTATCCTTTCCCCTTTCATACTGCAGGCCCAAAGCTGACCTTAGCTACCCCACTGTACTCAAACATTTTTGTTTTTCCTTTGTGCATTTTGGATCCAATATTTCAAGGGAAACAGAACAAGGCTGGGAAATTGAATTACCAGTCTAAAAACAAGACAGATCATGACTGTGACATTTATATGCTAAAATCTAAAAAAATAAAAGCACAGAGAAAAGAAGGACTGACTGAAAGGGTACTTGAAGTAGTCCCCGTTGAGGACCTGTTTCTGTGTCTTTCATGATTAATTTAGTCAAAGAGGGGACTGTGGATACATTATAATGCCTGCTGTTTCAACTGAAGGCTATTCTAAGCAAATAAAATCTTAAAAATACACAAAATCTTAAAAATACGCAAAGCAAAACCATAAGCCCAAGAGAGATGGCTTTGAAGTAGTATGTTCGATCATCCTGTATCTGGTACAAAAGTTTTTATTCAGCTCAGTTTCCCACAGTTTAAACAATGTATTTTTAACAGGGAAGGAAAAGAAAAATAAGATATTTCATGGTAAGCCGCATGGTTAATTACCATTTGCAAGGAATTTCTGAGCACCCACCAGGAAGGCAAGTTTTGTGATCCAGCCTTTGGTCTTGAGACAAGTTCCAATTTTAGTAGAATCCATTCAATGCTTAATTTTTCCAGGGTAAACTCAGTGAATACCTGTCAGTGCTCTATCTGTATTTACACTATTAGGATTCTCATCACTGTATTTTCCGAGCTGCTACTGTGTGTGAACTTTCATGATAACTTTCTTTATTATCTGCCTGATACGGATGTGGAATGTTTTGGTCAGGGTGAGGCTAAAGTCTGATACAGCACACTCAAAATTTTCCACACTACAGGCTGGCTTTTCTCTGGCATGGGCTGATCAAACCTTTGTTTCAAATCTTTGCAAACTGTTTGTGATCTATTCACCTGTGGGTTCAGCCTCTGCTTTTATCTGGTTTCTCCCCTATTCTCACTCCTTACCCCTTCTCCCATCTATCTTTTATTTCCACTTGCATTGCAGCTTTCCAACTGGAGATACAGCCCTACAGAGGAACCTACCCAAGACCTAAACCCAAGACATAAATCACACAAGAAGCATGCAGATAGTCTCATATTTGCTGCCATCACATCATTTGCTGTGCTTAAACATAGCATCCTATTTCTTCCTGGATCCAGAACTAGATGAAGACACTTTGGCAGCTGAGGCCACCCTATTATGCTTTTTTCCTTTAAGCACTGCTTTGTGTCCCTTCTCCCACCCTGCCACAGGCACTGAGCGTCCAGGCTGGACGAACACAGGGCAATGGGGCAATCCATGGGCTGGGGGCCATGTCCCCTCATTGCCACTGCCCCAGTGAGTTCCTCCCCTCTTACAGAGAAGCGCAGCAGCAGCTAAATCAGGGAAGTTGAGGGCTCTGTAAGGTCACCCTCCTACAGTGAGAGACAGATTTTCTCTGCATTTCTCTATCACAGGTCTTCCCCCTGGGTGGCTTTTCCAGGACTGGAACCCGCAGTGTGGAGAGGTTGAAGCTCTGCAGCCATGTTGCATGGGACAATAAACTGAGGCCTCTCCCCTCTACAGCTTAATCTGAAAAACAGAGATGCTGAGAACATGCCCTTGTGTTCAGGGCTCACCCCAGAACATTTGGTACCTTCATCCTTAATCCTGAGGAGACTACAGTCCCACAGGAGCCCTCACAGTCACTACCACCACCAGTATCCCTACAGCATCAGAAGACAGATAGGCTGCAGCATATTTACCTCCTCTTGGCACCTGTCTTCTTAGGGGTAATCAAGGAAAATCTCCAGCCTACACATTGTTAAGGCTTTTTTTTTTTTCTGGCTGTCTATATGTCCAGCAGAAACCAGCTGCTGGTTTTACAGTGTCTGGCATGCTCAGGTTACAGTTTTGCTGGTACTTTGATAATTTTATTAATAATTATTATGGTTGATTAACATTGTCCCACTCCACAGTGTACACATTGGCCTTGCAGAGGAGTTTCTTGCAAGACTGATCCCCCAACATAGCTGCGTTTTCTGTGGTGTGCCTGATCTAAGTGGAATTCATGGCTCAGCTGGAATTTCTGTGGCATAAATAGCATTACACCATTGTGAAATGACAACAGATGCCAGAGCTGTTATCTCTCAAAGTGGAGCCCGAGAGTGCAACTTCTACCAGACTAGCAGCAATTAGGTTTGCAAGTGTAACCAGATCCTATTGTTAATCCCAATTCTCTTTGGGCAACTGTAACAACGGGTTGTGTTGTAAGACCACTATGGCCTCCAAGTAAGAAATCACAGCATTCTCATTATGTGCTGAGTGTTCATCACATCAGATCCATTTCTCAGCATTTAGTGTTAATTACTAGCTTGGGTTTGTATTAGCTGAGATCTAAATGATGTAGTACTGCAGAAAACTATTGAGATCTGCATCACATGGGCAAACATGACCATCCACTTCCAGAATGCGAAATGAATAATGAGTGGGTATAAAGGAGTTCTCAGAAACCCCAGCTGAATGCATTCAAGAGTAGTGCTTCCTCTTTAATGGGCTCTCTGCCAGAATGACACATCACTCTGCCTTACTGAAGTAATTTATAAACAGTCCTTCACAACACTCTTTTCTCTCTTGTGTGTGCCGCTTCTCGTCACAGGGATAGCTGCAGAGGGAGCATGCACCTGACAGTAAAATTCTGCACTGTTCAGAATAGCAAAACTCCTGGAGAAGTCAAGAACCTAAATCTACCCAGGACTAAGCCTAAAGGAAAAGGGAAGGCAGGGTGATGTGAAAAGCAGAGTTACATAGAAGGAGTTGGCTACTGACCAAATTCCCAATTCACTGAGGCTGACTTGAGTTTTCCACTCGAAAGCACTGCCTTAGTTTCAGACTGTAACGCAATATCTGAAAGCATTCTGTGTCGCTCCCTGCTTTCCTGGAAAAAGCCAGGCCAGAGCTGGAGGCTGAAGTAAAAATCTGTGAGATTTACGCATCATTCCCCCCAAGGGACAGTGCTGAGGTGTATCAAAGAGAGTGTTTAGAGGGAGGGAAAGGAGCTTCTTAAAATCACTGTGTACCTTCCCCTCCCTTCCTTTCTTTTTGCCCAAGCACGCTCCCATGCAGTGAGTCACTGGTGGTTGTCACAGACTGGGGATCCCCACTGTCCTATTCAGCACACAAGAACACAGTCCTTGCTTACACAAACATGAAAAACTAGATCCAGAGACACAATAAACCATAGGACAATTTCAGCCATGCTGCAGGTCCAGCAAACTGGGGACAAGATTTTGGCCTGCAGTGTTCAAATGAGAGTCTTTCTGAAAACAGGGGCTGGAAGAAAGGGAGAGAGCATTGCACATTTTTAATCAGGAGCTCCACCCAAGCCTGAGGAGAAAATAGCAGAGGTGCTTGCTTGTGGCTGATGAAGGTGGAAGTCAGTCTCCTGACAGTGAATGAAGGTTTATGGGCAGGGTGGGGAAGGGCTCTATTAGACCTTGCAAGCAAAGAGAAATTATTTCTGCTTGATATCACAAAGACATGAGAGCCAGCTCAGGGATGTGATCACCAAAGAGAGAAACGAGCCAGCAAAGAAAAAGTGATGATTGAGTAGTCTAAGCAATGGGAGAAGGAAATGCCCACTGCAGATAAGTTCCTGCTGCAATAAAAATGTTAAGATGCTGGATGCTGAGATGCTATAAAGCCAGCCAGCCAGGAAACATTATATGTAGATGGAGTATTAACAAGAAGTCTTTGAGGCATAAACTTGGCATGTTCTTTCTTAAGAGAAAATACTAATTAGTTAGGTTGGAAGAAAAAAATGCTTCCCCTAATATCTAAAAATCCTTCTGCCAGAAGGCCTGTTACACCCTTCTCAGGGAAGAAGAGTCAGCTTTTCCTTTGGGTAACTTGCCCATCAATTACCCGCTTCAACAAAGTGAATTGATGGGCAGTTTGTCCACTGCCAGCTATTTATGTGACTGTTTATACATGGCCCTACAGATGTTCTGTACTTACAGTACAGATGTGAAACTAGAGACACATCGAAAGCACAGACAGCACTGTATCATGCAAAAATGTTCCTAAACAGACAAATTCTAATCAAAACCCTTTAGCAGAACATTAAAAGATTGTCCTGCCTTTAACCAGTTCCGTGTTATGGGATACAACACTGAATCTAAGATACAGCAGATCTGCCAGCAGAGTGCTGGGACTTACAAGGGAAGCTGTTCAATTGCAGGCTTTATACAGAGAAACTATGTGTATATCCTTCCTTGCTACAGTTTCTTGGGCTTTAATGGCCCTTCCCTTTTGTCCCTTTGAACATGCAGTACTTCTGCCTAGATGCGCTGGAGCCTCTGTTACTTCAAACCATTGTTGGGAATCTCCACAATTGCAGCCTTCTCCTACTGTTGGAGGAAACGATGGCTTCTGACAATAAACTTCACATACATGCAGACAAGAAATGCATTGTGTGGCTTGCTGCTTGCCTTTGTTTCCCTGTTTTGCAGAATTTGCTTCTCTCATCAACCTGCCTAGGGCTGCCAGGGACTAATGTTGCCAGTGTGGTGTTGGATATGTCAGTCAAATGCTGAGCTTTGAACAGAGAGTATCTTCCTTTACAATTAAAATGAACTGCTATCTGGGGAAAGGTAAGGCTGTCAGCTCCAAGGAAATTGAAAATATCCTGTAATCTCCTCCCTATTTCAAGACTTCATGACCTCCATGAAAAGACACTACAAATTTCGTTAGTATAGCTCTTACAGTAATTCATCTAAATCCTATTGAACTGCTTGAGCTACTTCATTTCATCTTTAACAGCAGACTTAGAACCTGAACACTTCTCTAAACTGAAAACAAATGTAGGTTAAATACCCAGCAGAGATTTCTCTATCTACCCCAAAAGCAACTTAGCACTTTCCCTCCTCCTAGTAGTACCAACAACTTCTTGCTAGGAGAAAATTACCAGGAACACAGATGAGCTTGCAGCAAATACAACAGGGTAAAACAAAAATGCAACAGCAATGGAATATAAAGAGGCAAGCATATAGAGTAAGAAAACAATTCACATCTTCACAAAAATCTCTGGTGCAATCCTTTCCTCCATATCAATGTCTTCAAGGCAGGACACCTGGGAAAGACAAGGGACAGAGGTATTCACAGATACCAGGTTTCATCCCCTCTCTAGGCTGACTTCAGGGGCCAGTTTCCCAAGGACCTGTCCAGAGTCAGAGGAGAAAGGCAGGCAACTCCAGAAGACAAGTCATGGGACCTTAAGAGACTTCAGATCTGGAATGCCCTTGGAGCCCTTTCGTCCCAGCACAGCAGCAGACAAGTGACAGTGGCTTGAAGCAACTTATCAGCCCCCCTCTTGATATAGGAAAGCCAGGCAGAGGACCACAGGGAGAAAATGCAGCTCTTGTCTCTGGGCTGAGGGACAAAGTAGGTCTGCCCTCTGGACTGGACGATTTATTCCCATGGGCTGTACCCCTCAAGGTGCCGGCTGTGGCAACAGAACCAGACACAAACCTCTGTCTGGAGAAAACAGGTTTCTGAGGAACAGCACCTTTCTTGTGAAGAAGGGGTGATTTCCCACACACAAGTGAGATCCTCAGATTTCCTGACATGAGACAGCACTGTACAAGAGTGGCTCTGCTCTCTGCTGCATGGTGCTGCTGAAGAGCTGACAGGAGCCCAAGCAGTGGCTGAGCTAACAGGTTCAGGTCTTTCAGAGTGGTCCTGCACCCTGTGGGTCAGCTCAGTTAGCTTGGTTGTATGTGAAAAGGAGCATAGCCAAGAACCATAGGCTTCGCTAGTGCTCCAAAAGGAAAGAGAAAAGGAAAGAAGGGAAAAGCCACTCCAGCAGAGAAAGTTGATAACAAAGTTCATAATTAGGAGAAAGGATGTCAAACGTTTCAAGGCTTTTTGACTGTAAGTCACCAACCTGGAACTCTTAAAGACGAGTAAGTGTGGGTGTTCAGCAGAGACAGATGCCCCCAATCAGTAATTTTCCATGCTTAAAAGAAAACTTTAAAGTTTGCTGCCTTACAGATTTCACTGGCAGGGTTACTTGTCAAAGGAAGTGCATATGCATAGTACTAATGTTAGCAAGGAGTGGGATTTACAAATGACATTTATCTCCAGTATTCAAAGAGTAATAGCTGAGGAAGTGAAGGACTAAGGAGTGCTTGTTTGGCTATTTCATTACTCTAGTATTGTCAAAAACTGGCATACTTGTCTCCATGGCTCTTTTATTCTGTACTGTGACAAACCAGTCAAAAGGCAAAAATTTTCGTATCTAGGGAGAGAGCTATAAATAAATACATGTGTGTGTGTGTGTATTCCAAAATACACTGAAAACATTTCCCCTGATTCTCCCTGAATCATTACAGTGATCTCTTCTAGTTTGGCTAAAAATACGAACATTATGTCATCAAATATGACCAAGAGGTAGTACTATCATAGATATTGCATTCTTACCAGCAGCCACAAACAAACCAAAAAACAAACCAGGAAACCCCAACAAACAAACAAGAGTATAAGAGCATTTACACTGCAAGAAATGCTGGATGACGAGCTGAGGTATTAGCAGACTGCTAAGAATATTCCTGGACATTTCTGGCCCCTGAAGGAGCTTGTTTTAGGGGTTGTACTTTATTAGAGAAAACCTCTAGCCCCTGGTCAGGGTGCCACAGCAAAGCAATCTCCCTCAGTTCTGCTCCTCTGACCTACTTAGTTGGGCTTAGGCTGCTATTTTCATGCAAAGTATTTGAAATCAGCCTCATCATTACAGCAAAGAGCATTATCTCTCGATGTTTTCCATCTAGCCCCAAGAATAACTCTGATGTCAGTGGGAAGCTCTCTCTCTGGCAGCCGTCTTCCTTGCTGCCAGCTTGTCAGATAAAAGGTCAGCTGGCTCTGCCAGCTCCTCGGACAGACCCACCGAGTGGGGTCCTCTGCTCACACCCAACTGCCCCAAGCAAAGCAGCCCTGGAGGAAGCCAGCTCCTGCTCTCTGCTTCCAAGATCCCATCCAGTCGCCTGTCCTCAATTACACCATGCCAGTGCCTCCTGGTCCAGCCATTCCTCCTTCACAGCAGATGTCCCATGTTGGAGCCCCAGCAAGGAGAAGAACACCCCCATCCTCATGTCAGGGCTTTCCCAGCAAACAGCTGGCACGAGGCTTCCACATCTGTGCTCCCGCAGGACTGATGTGAAAAGAGAGGAAGAAGGCAAAAAGCTGGGATCCAAAGTGCTGACTGGTAGCCTTTGGGCATGCAGAGGGAGCATAGGCTCTTATTGACCAGTGAGAGCTGGGATATTTTGTCTGTTTCAGGAAATTTGTCCTCCAGCTGCAATACAGCCTAGAGTTCCTTACATGAAATCACTCTTCCAGTGAGGATATAAGAAATTACAGGGTGAACAAGAATAAACCCCCAGGAGTCCGGCCCTGAACACACAGTCCTAGCAAACCTCATTCATATCACTAACCACAATGGCCATTTTGCCTGAGGAAAGACAGAGCTAGGACTTCAGAGTTTGGCCCAAATCCTAGACTATATAAATAGATTTCTATGAATCAAAGCTCCATTATGTAAGACATAAAAATAAAAGAACAAATGAGAGGAAAAATAAGCTGAACTTCAGAGTCTGCAGTGAAGCATCATCTTAAGAGTCTGGGCACTGAGTCAAGACACAGATCTTTTTCTTTTATTTTTTCCCCAGTTTGCCTGCTTTGCTTTAAAAGTGACTCATCCACTCGCTCCCCCTTCCACCACCACTTCCCATGTTGTTTCAAACATGCCTGTACATTTTAAAACTCAACAGGACCATCCAAATTGCCTGATTATTGACTGATTATTTCCAAATTAGAGGGGAGAAAGGGATGTGCCCAAATGAAAAATGCCTTCAAACACGTCACCAAGGTTAAAAGAACTGTGGTGCGAGGCATGCTGCAGTTTACAATGAATTGAAATGTGACTAAAGGCAGCATGTGACAGCCTTCTATATTTAGAGGTGGCTTTTGCTTTTACACTCTTTGAGATACCCTGTCAGAAAAGCATGTATGTTTGTGCATCTCAGCAGAAGAATGAGCCCCTGAAGGTGTAGGAAATCTCCAACAATGGCTTTGTATACATTCCAGTGGTCGCTGGGCATTTGTTTATACACATTGCAGGCTCGCCTCCCTCCCCACCTCTGGCACGTTCCCATCCGCTCTTTGCTTTGACCAGCGAGTATTTTTAGCTGATGTAGAGCAGTGATTTCACCATTGGATCTCCTTGTCACACCTTTTCCACAAGCCTTTAAAAGAGAAGGCTTGAGAGCAGAGCAAAGTGCCCATCGTAGGAGTGCTGCGGTTATCATTCCAGTAAGAGAGGAGCTACACCTTCCATTTGCATTTTCCTTAATTTATGTTATTTGCATAGCCAAAGGAGCGAGGAGTCTGTGTTCTGTCCAAGGCAAACCCACGTTGAACACAGTTTGGTCTGAAGGGTTTTCTTTTCTTCAGAGAGATTCCACTAGTCATATGTGCACCTTTTCAGCAGAATTTTTTTTATAAAAACAAGCCAAGTAGATATATATGCTTTTTTAAAAATCACCATGACCATGAGCTGTTGTTCTTTTGGGAGAGGGAGACTCTTTTTTCCTTCTTTTATTGTAGCTTTTATCTACTGTTTGGTAAATAAAAGCATTTCTTATGTGCACTTGCACTACATGCATCCCTTTAGGTTTATAAATAGTTACAGAAAATGATACGTTTTTCACAGTCCCCTCTCTAGCCTGTTTAAAGCCCTGCCTGACTGCTTTTAAAGAGGGCTTAGTGACATTTAGATAACATGGTGATGCATGCATATAAGAACATCACTAATAGTCTAGCTAGGATAAGCATTAGAGCATTCCCACTATTCCAGATTTCCATAAATAACATAAATTAACCTCCCAAATACTTATGTGCAGTTCCAGCTACAATAGCCTTTTATTTCATTCCTTTTTTCTCACCATTTGCTATATCAATATTCAGCCAACGTTCTGGGGATGGCATCCATTTTTTTTGCAACAGGCTGCACAAGCACAATGGATGTTGCATAAGTTTAATGGGAAGCAGTCACCAAAATGTCTCACTGCCGCCCATTGCTGCTCCTTACAGGCCTCTCCACTGGGAGATTTGCAAAACAAAAGTAAGGCTTGTTTTACAAGAATCTCCACATATTGTCATTCCCAACCAGGATGACAAAGTCTGCCACTGAATTCATGGCAGTTGTGAGACTCTACAACAGTCAAAACACTTCCTTGAATAGGCCAGGAAAGGGATAAAATGCTCGTCCTCCAGACCTTGCAGAGATTCTTGGTCCACAGCCCAGCTCTAGACCTATACTCCATGTTTCCAGGGTTTGGACATGGTATTTTGTGTGCTACCATAGCAACTGATGCTCACATATCTTCTAGCAGATGGCAGTTCCAGGAAGGAGGCCTGAAAATGTCTTTGTAGTAATAATTGCATCCCTTGGACATTTCAGAATGACTCTGTCTTCCAGGCTGCTCTTCATGTTTCAGGTATCACTGGTTGGCATGTGGCTTCACCAAGTAAAAACAGGGCAAACTGGGAGCTGCCTAATCAGTATCAAAGTCAGCTGTACCAAAAAAAAAAAAAAAAAAAAACACTAGAAACTTTTTAAAAAGCATAAAACAAGTAGATACATGGAAAAATGTGATAGAGAAGAATCATGAAGGATGTTGTGCAGGGAAGCTGTGTCTTACAAATTTAGCAGAGTTTTCTAAAGGAGTTCACAACCATGTAGATGTAGCTCATTTGGTTGATAAAGTAGGAACAGCAAGGTTTCACAATACCCTTTACCAAGGACTCATAAAGATGCTAAACTAGCGGGAAAGTTCTCTCATGAATTAAAGTTAAAAGAAACAAAGGGGAGGAAAAAACCTGGAAGTCCTGTGGAGATCTGTTCTGCTGGTGTCATTAAGTATGTTCACTAACCACCAAAAAAAGGCAAAGGAGAGTAAGCTAATGAGGTTTATTGATGATACTAAGCCACTGAAGCTGTAAAAATGAGTGATGACTGTGCAGAATCCCAGTTCAGTGCTATGGTACAAAGCAAGAGGGCAATAAGATGTCAGACAAAATTTGGTGTCTATGAACACAATGGCCATGCATATAAGGAAAAGCAACCCTAAATTCAGATGAAAGTGAGGGGTTTGGAGTTGCCTGTTAACTCTCAGGAAAGTAATCCTAGTCTTACAACAGCCTTTTCTACAAACACATTAGCTCAGGGTTTAGCAGCACCAAAGAGCAACTGGTATAGCTGGAACTACTGGGAAAGGAACAGAACCCAAACCCCTTGTTATTCCTGTATTTTGAAGCATCTATGGAGTTCCAGTCCTCCATCAATCTTGGCGAAAAAAAAAGGGATACAATTACAAAACGGATAGATAGACAGACATCACCAGTGATTAAAAGTATGAAAGAAAATATTTAAGAAGTAAGTAAACAACCCAGGAATCTTACAACTAGAGAGGTCAGTAGGGAAATGAAAGGTAACCTTGAGTGGCATGGACTAATTGGATGGGGATGATTATTCACTCTTTCTACACAATGGGAAGTACACAGCATCACATTTTGAACCTGCAAGGTGGTAGTTTCAAAACAAAGGTGGCAATTTTTCACAGCACTAAGGATACACTGAGGAATTAATTTCCATGGGATGCTGTAGCTGCCAAAAGTCTCCATGGGTTCCAAAAAGCAGTTGGATAAAGTCATAGAAAAAGACCATCCTGAGATATTCTGCATAAAGATGCCACCTCCAGCTCAGGAAGTTTCTGGGTTAGAAACTGTCAGAAAATTTGAATATATCTGTATCACTGGCACCCCAAAACCATTTTCCTATACACTGTCAGTCAATGTCAGAGACAGGATACTTACTTAGCTGGGGCTTTGGTCTGGGTGGTCACAGTCCCCTTACACTGCATCATCTGAGCTGTAGGAATTGATCACAGGCTGTGCTAAATGTGGCCCAGCTTAGTGCTTTTGACTAAAAGCCAATCTCCATCAGCTGCTTCAGATTTACCATAAATTTATGAGAGCACACACAGTTATGGTACTATTCCATCCTGCCTTGGCATTGCGTGCTCTCTTACTTCACACAAAAAGGGGCACCTCACAGAAAGCATGAAAGGAAGCAGAATATTTTGTATTAGGCTTCTTCAAGCCCCCTGGACCTTATTCATTTTCCACACTTTGTTTTCATCCTTATTTTACCTGAAATGTCATAGCGAAAATGAAGATCCGCTGATCCAATAACCTCCCTCATCCATCAGCTCTTTTTCAGCAGGAAATTACTGCCATTTGGTCTAAGCTTTTCTTGTGGAATAAGGAAGGGCCATATTCTGAAGACTGGATTCACCTAAGTTGTACCTCACTCAAATACAAATTACATCACAATCACTGCCACTGCTTAGAGGATTAAAAATTACAAGACTAATAAGAATGAAAATCTGCTCCTAAGGTACCAAGGCCCTCTTTAGGAGTCCTATTTGGTTCATGTTACTGTGGCTGCTGTCCCATTAAAACCTTAAAGAGAACTCATAAATATAAAAATACCCAAGAGCGTGGCAGAGAATCCTGCCCTGAATAATTGCACTGAAATATTCTAAAAGGAACTTAATTTCCTTCTCGATAGCCTCTCAGATACTTTAGAGAGAGAAGAATGAAAGTGAGGACATGCATTACATTCTGTAGAGGTACAAAAAGAAACCTTTTCTCAGAGAATACATCAGGGGAATATGTCTAAAAGGGCATATCTGTGAAAATATGACCTCTGATTTTGCCAAGGTCAGCAAAACCTACTGTGATGCACTTTGTAAGTGTCGGTCACACAAATTAAAGCTGCCTCAAGGCAACTTTAACTTCTCTACCCAAATTCAACAAGACATAATGTTTTTGAAAGGCTTGCAAAATCCTCCTCTGTATGGAGGAGCAAGATTATCTGGTCCAACATTTGTTTATGATTATTTATGGATCGAAATCAAGTTAGTTTTTTATTATAAATTCATGTGGACTGGCAGATCAAAAAGTCATTAAGAGTTGTTAATCTAACATGGAACAGGCTTCTTAATTTGAGTTTCCTGGCACATGCTGTTCACGGGTGGGTGCTGTACTTCTCTTAGCCTCAGTGGCAAGAAGACCCTCACATCACACAGGCCTACAGTGCCATTTGTTGAGAAAATCTGTTATAATTCTGGATTACACCATTTGCAGAATATTTATTGAGTTAAAGTTGAGAAGAAGAGGGGATGGGTCTTGCACTCTGCCTTGAATGCCTTTATATGGCTGCTCAGAGGCTATCACAGCACCTCATAATCACTGTTTTCTAAGACAGAGATGGGCATCTGGGGTCACACCATTACCCATTCCTTCAAACATTTCCTGGTTCCTAGTGTCATGACAATGAACTCCTAGCATCCTCTGCACTTATGCTCACATGGGATTTCATTACTGAGCTAGGAATAGGAGGATTTCCATAGAAGGTTAAAGCATGTTTTGTCCTGCATGAAACTGGCCAGTTCCAGATGTTTTGGAAAAACTTGCCAAGATCTTATTAAGCAGTTGTGGAGTAGTGTGAAATTCAAAACAGTTTCCAATTCACCTGCACTAGGGAGAGAAAGTAGTTTATCTTCTGATCTGTGAGTATTTATCTCCTTAATTTTTCCAGATATCTTACACAGACTAACAATACGTATTATTTTATTGATGCAAATGTCTAAATGCCTAATAGTCCCTTTACTTTCTTCATATCTTGTAGCAATGAACATGATAGATTGCTGAAAAAGTATTTGCCTTTTACTGGAAATGGTTATCTTTCAGTTTCATTTTAGTCTTATCTCAGGCAATTTTATATGCATTGTTTATGTGCCATAGGATTTGCTGTCCCTTTCTATTCACCTTCTGTCTAACAAGAGCAAGCCCTTTTAGTCAACTTTTCATCAAGAAGTCTCCCATCACTTTAGTTGTTTCATGACCAGATTTCTGTATCCTCTCTAGAAAGACTGGCCCACCTCTCAATGAGCATATCTTGCATGACAGATTCATAATGATTTTGCAGGTGTAAATGGTATCACCTCACTCATTTTTCAATTGTCTGAAGCACATTGCTTGTTTTCTGATAGCAATATATAGCATGTGGTGTCTTGATGTTCCTGTTTACAAAAATACTCACAAATCCTTCTGGCTTGCTTGTTGGGGTTTTTTTTTTTAATTACAGTTTGATTAGAAGTGCACATCACTCGGTGACCTGAACACTCAGCCCAGCCCCTCCCTGGTGATGGGCCACCAAAGGAGGTTGAGCTCAGGTGGGGCACCCTGACTGAGCTGCAGTCAGACAGGGTCACTCCTGCCAGGAGGTGATGTTCCACTTCATCCTCACAACACCTGTACATTCCCATCATGCAGGTGCATTTATTCCCACCCTGCAGCACCAGTGTTTCTAGGAACTCTCACTGAGCTGAACCAGCTCCTGAAATGAGAGGGAAATTAACGTCAGAAACAAAGGGCATATTCTGATGGATCAGATAGCTGGATCAGCTCCACAGTCAGCCTGAAAAACAATGTCAGAAAGAGGGTGAGAGTCCTGGTTGGCAGCAGCAGCAAGAGGAGGAGGAAGGAGAGAGAAGAGGAATGAGACGGCATCTGTCAGCAGCACCAAGCCAACACAGGACCCCCAGGGAGAAGATAGGAAGATGTTTGTGATGCCTCTGTTTCAAAATCCACTCATTCAAAGACAGAAATATGGTTTAAACTATGTGACTGCTAAAAGCTAAGGGCATGCAGAAGAAAAGTTCACCTTTCCATAGAGCTGCCAGGTAAGCATCCCAGCAGTGCCAAGCCTCCAAAAGCGTTACACCACTGTTGCCAGCAGCCATCTCCCTCTACCGTCTCAGCCCTCTTTGCTGCTCTTCACTGCCCTCTCTTGAGTCACGAACCCGTGGCAGGTTGTGTACATCTGTGGCTGCAGTGGTTTCCCCTCCCTTCCAGAGTGACGTACTTCAAACACTTGCTCTAGATAAGCTGTTGGGAGCTTCTCCTTGTTAGCACTTAGCCACACTGAGAATTGCCAGCCTACTTCTGCCATGCATTTCCCAGCCATTGAATGCAGCACCCCTGGTCCTGTAACTACTTCATCTATGAACTGTTTGTCAGGGACTTTGTCAAAGGCTTCCTGAAAGTGCATGTACCCAGGATCACTGTAGAACAAACCCTCTAAGGAGTCCATGGAGCTGTAGTGTTTTATTTTTGCTTTAAACTTCTGCTTTCTCCTGTGAGTTTCCTTTATATTCAGATGCAGAAATGATGCAAAACTTCATAGGAGGGAAAAGGTTCACAGCAGAAAAAGATGAGATAGGGAGTATGATTATGCAGGAATCCTGTGCAACTTGAATAGTAGGAAAGCCATTTTGTCTCCTGCACTGGAATGTCTCCTGCTGATGGGTGCAACCTTTTCCCAGTGACTGTGAAAATCTTGATAAAGAAAGTGAGGAGACAGTGCAGCTAGAGCTCTAAGACTTGGGTTTGCCCTCCCACGCATTTTGGGTGGGCAGGCAAACCACAGAATGTCATCTGTGAAGTCAGAAAGCATTGGGTACATTTAATTACTACATTAGCACTTGCTAACTCTTTAAATGCCAAGAACTCTTTGTGGAGGGTTTGAGGCTGTTGTCTGCACTTTGGTTTTGCCTCAACATAACTATCCGGGTAGGAGCTCACACATCTGAGAGCTGGAGTCAGCCCATTAATAGGCACTTACTGCAATAAACAGGTCAGGAAATAACTGTGGCAAAGCAAAGAGCTGAGTGGCTTTGGCTCATTCTTATACTTCTCATTGTTTCTTATTCTGTATTTTCTCACTCACAAGGTTTTCTTTACAGCAGTTTTCTATTTCCAACCATCTTACTAGTTCTGATGCAAAATAAAATAATGAAAATAAAGGACCTTTTTGGTTAAATGAGGTATTTCAGATCTTGGGAGTTGGGCACCACAGAAATCCTCCCTGAGACTCTGTGCTGACCATTTTAACAGGACCTGTGTGTTGCTTACTGCACAGCCCACTTACCAACAACACCCTGATGACTGACCACAGCCTCATCATGCATCCCACGGCCTAGTCACTCCCTTTGCCAGACAGCCAAAGGAGCAGGTCAAATCCACTGACAAGAGCAGCCAGCTGCTACCACCCCCTTTCCCATGAGTGCACAGTCCTTGCACAGCCATGGGGTAACATTGCATGGCACTGGAGCAGCGAGGGAGCCCAGCATCCCAAGGAGACATGAAAGATTCTTGTCATCCCAAATTACCTGACTCACCCCAGCACCCAGCTGCTCACCCAGTGAAGGAGCTGTTTCAGATCTTGCTATACAAGTTGTTGTACGAGTTCTCTGGGCAAGCCCTGCTGGCTCCCAAAGCCCCTTCCCCTGGGACACACAGTCAGCACCTCCAGGACCTTGTAGGAGCTGTACACAACTGGAGGCATTGCACAGCACATCTTTGTCTGACACAATGGTAAACCACATGGCCTAATGACCTAAAAAGTTGGGCGCTGTTTCTTCACATAACAAAGGGAAATTATAGTTGCATTTGGCAGTTTCTCTGAGAACAAAAACCAAGGCATGAAGCTGTTCTGATGTGATCTTGATAAATATTTGGGTAAGCAAATACCTGAATCAAAAGGAGATTTCTGACAGATTTAGGATCTTTCAGTTACTTTTTCATTCTTGGGATATCTGAAATGAGTCAGTCATCAAAAAGTTACTGTTGCTTAATGCTGGGGGATCAGTGACAAAAACCACCCCGTGGAGAGCTCCTCTGTTAGTCAGCATTTCCTTCCTGATCTCACGACAGGGACCGAGGTATGTGTGTACCAGGGCTGAGATTTGCCTTCCCTGTGCACACTTCTCTCCTGCTCACCAGGGAAGGCAAGAGCCTTCCCGCCACTCCTAGTGTGCTGCAACCCGGCCATCTGCCCCGGGGCCATAGAAATGTCCTGACACTGGGCGTCTTCTCAAAACAAGCTCAGGCTTGCAGGATCCATATTGTCTTGCCTAACTCTGCTCCAAATGCTGTTGAATCAGAGGATAAAGGATTGCTGTTCTTGTTGTTCAATGCAGAATTAAAATACTACACAAGTTGGGTTTTATTGTTGGGTTTGATTTATTTTTTCTTCACAGCAGATCTCCCTTTACCAAACTATTTAACTTTGAAGGCATTTTTGTTCTCTCTTATTTCTCCTTTAACTTCTGCCGTGCATACCCTTGTCAAGCAGAAACTCATGCATTGGGACACCATGACTTTACTCCACGGGGAGTTATTAAGCCTGATGTAAACACACTGTTGTTCCCACTTAAGTTATAGGTGAGATACTAAGCAGGTTTTGATCAGTATGAATACCTCTTCTCACTGAAGCTGGGGTAGATTTTTGCACATGGATATCCCTTACAGGTCTTCACTCAGACTTCTCCACAAACTGCAAGGTAAATGGGTGTAACCACGTCCTAAATCAGTCCAGAGAGGTTTGCGCTGGTGTAACTGAACTCATGGAGTTTTGGGGGTGCACAAACTCCTTAATTGCTAGAAACCAACTTTCTGCAGAGCTGGGACACATTCATATGTATCCTTTTCTAGACGGGCTGAAGGTGGTTGCCCCAGAGACCACTTTGCGGACACCAGTGTCTGCCGACACAATTTGTAATCTTATGTTTTACTGAGTTCAGCTGTCTTGCCAGCTCTTATGAGCTCTGAGCCACAAGAACACAGAAACAGAGATCAACAGGATCAAGGGCTGTAGGCTCTGACCAAGGAGAGTGTGCTCCAGGGCAGGGAAAGTGTGCAAAGGTGAGGGTGCATCAGTGGCTGCGGACTCACCACGTGCTGCAGCCAGCTGGGCTATCCCTGTCACATCTGCACCCCTGCTGTGCCTGACTCACCCACCCCACATCCATACATTATCATCCAGGACATTACCACAGTAGGACTTCTTTTCTACAGTGCCACAGACTAAAAAACGTAGAGGAAGAGGAACATAAAAATACAGAAAGTCCTTGCTTTTTCAACAGTGACCTCATATTAAAAAAAAAGAAAAAACGAAAACAAAAAGGAAATAAAAAACCTCCCATCCCAAACAGCAGTGAAACTCTTTGATAACTTTCTGTTCCATGCAAGTTCTCAAGCACTGTCAGACCTGGTATCTGGGCATACCAGACTATCTGCAGTGGGGCCACTGGCCCACAGAGACACCAAACTTACACCAACCCTTTGGAGTAAAAGGGTTTAAACCCCAGAGTGTGAGATCTGACACCACCAACAAGGTGTGCTCACTCCTAGTGGTTGGAGTGATGTTACCTAGGGCTCCAGATGCCAGACATGTCACCTGAGGTTGCTAAAATAAAAGGGCAGGCCATAAAAACAAAAGCCGCAATACGCAGAGCAGATGTTTTTTGTTGCAAATGACACTGAAGCGTTAAAGAAAATAGAGTGTCTGCTTATTATCTAATATTTTCACACATTTTATTTTCACTTATATCATCCTTTCAGGGTATCAAGCTCCTAGAAGGATTTTGGTTAAATCATTCCATGAATGGGAATAATCAAGCTTGTTATCTTTTTACTAAAGCTTTTCCCTGCTTACTAGAAACTAGTTCCAGGACATTATTGCTATGTATTCCTTTTACATTTAACCTTCCTGTCACTCTAGTTTTACCACTGTGGGTCTGAAATTCATTCACATAGAAGTCAGCTGTGGACTGATGGTTGTGTAATGTCCCTTTATTTTATTATTTAATCTTCTTTTCATCTTGCTCATGTACAATATCTATGGCTGCATACATCCAGCGTGGTTATGAAATATCAGATCACTCTCTCTTCTTCCCAAGAAGGGAAAGAGAAAGGAAAGGGGAGATTTCATCTCAATTCCTTGGTATCAGGCTCTGAGTGTTATTCACTGTGCTAATAACTGTATCAGCATGTTTATAAGCTGATATGCTTTTAATTGTTTCACTCACTCTATCATACACATGAAGTAAGCACTCTAATGGCTTCTGTACCTTTCATCCTCTATTTTATTGTTAATGGTAACTCCAGTAATATAAAATGACGGATGAGTGCAGTCTGAGAAAAGCAAAAAAATCAATACACGTCCAGACTCCACATGAGAGAGGCGAGGAGCTGGGGCTGCCAGGCACTGCAATCCCTCTTGGGCCAGACAACAAGAGCAAAGCAGTGAGTGAAGAAAAGCATACCAGCAAAACACCTCCTGTGGAAACAAACAGTGCCCTGCGCATCCTGCACACTCTGCCCCACCATTCTACCTCCGGTTTGTAAAGGGGTCTCCAGACAGACTTGATGTACAGACACATGAGCAGCGTGGGTGGCTGTGAGCACAACACTCTTGCCACAGCTGGGGTCACCCACAATTCAGGCAGTACACGGGTGGAGTTATCCCTGTGCAAACTGGCTGGGTTGTCTTTTCCTAGGCTGTCCCTGAGGTGAGATCTGAGGGGTCTTGAGGAATGAGAGAAGCAATGGCAAGCCTTTTCCTTGAACTCAGAAAGAGATGTGTCCATACAGGCAGGGACCATGCCCAAACTCAGGTGTGGGCAGACTCACGTGCACTTGGAAAACTATGCCCCAAAACATGTGATGGTGTTAGAGGGTGTCAAGCAGAACAGTGAAGCAGCTTTCCACAGCTTGTGAGGAACACCTGACAGTCCTTTGGACGGCTAGAGGAGAGTGTCACATACATTCCGCAGAAACACAACCTCCCCGCGTCACATTCAGCCATCAGCCAGCGACGGTGTTAGTAATGCACAGGTGCAGCCACTTGCCATTCCCAATTGTCTAGACATCTCTGTTTTCCCTACAGGAAAACATAGTTTGATCTTTGGCCATCCTGTTTAAAAAGTCAGGAATGATGATTTTGTTTGTTTGTCCTTTTAAAGTAACAGGAACAAAAAAGTCTAACAGACACCAACAATTTTTAATGCATGTAGGGAAATAAACCCAGAGGTAAGGAGAAGTATTGTTTGTTTTCAAACAAGAGTCCATCTTTCACACTAGGCTGTGGCCTGGAGTGGGTATCATACTGCCAAGTTATAGGAGCATGTAATGGAACTGCTGACAGACCTTTAGCACCACAGCAGTCACAGTCGCTCTATAAATAGACTGCAAATGCTTGGTATGTGAGATGAGTTCCAGTAGCCACTTGATAGACTCTGGCATTTTGACCAATGATTATTTCAGAAAACAGTCACAGATGAGATCTGTTCATCTTCGTACTCATTCTTGCAGGTGGTTTGGGTGCATATCCTACCTATTCTCCAGTGCCAGATACAATGCATTAAGGATGCTGTTCTGGCAGGTACAATGCTGCCTCTCAAACAAAGCTGTAATATGACCTACTTTGCTCAGTCCAGTACTATTCAATAATAAGTGGCCTCTATTGGGTTTCTACATGTAGACAACATCAAACACATTTCACTGAAACGTTTAGATATTGATTTTACTCAGTCTGGGAACTTCAAAGTGGGTTCTTTCCATGTCATCTTGAAAATGCATCCTCTTGCCCCCATGCTATAGATTCTGTGTTAGTGCACGTGCATGTGGAGTCCCTCAGCTGCTAGTCATCTCTCTGCTCTTTGTTCCTAAATTAAGGGCAATTGCTGTGTCTCTTTATCTCCTAATGGCAATAACTACTTTGTATAATAACGTAGAAGCTGTTCCTCCTGCTTGGCTTCCTTACAGTTACCCAGCCATGCCTGGTTTTTAATCAGAATGCAAAATAATGCACTGATCATAAATAGGAGGGGGTACTGGATGGAGGATGGTTTAAAATTTGTGAGCTTGTTTCTTTAGCTTCAGGGAATGTGTTGAGTTTTTATCATGCATTTGCTCATCCCATCATATGTTCTGGGGCTCTGTCTCCAACTAAAAACTTCATGGAGATTTGTTTATATTCTCCATCTACTGGGATTGCCCTGTTGGTTTCTTTTCTTTCTGCTTTCTTGGTTTGGGGTAAGATCTCAATCACTTAGGTAGAGACCTGAGTGCAACAGGCATCTTGTTAAAGCTAAATAGGAAGTAAAAAAGGGCCATCAGTTACGCTTTCAGGAGGGGAGCTAAAGGCTGAGCTTGAGTCAGATTTCCAAGGACAAGGTGATATACTTTTTCCTAAAGTTCTAATGGTAATTTCAAGTGTGGGAAAATTGTTCCCTTCTTGTCCCAGTTTATTCCATTGTTTTTCTGCATATAATTACACTGTTGCCACAGTTCCATCCAAAGCCATCTTCATCCTGAGTCAGCCTCATTCAGAAAGTGGTTGAGGACCTTCAATCTTAAAGTATGGGTATTTAAATAAGCTGTCCTAATAAGCTCTCCTGCAGCAGGAGAGACCACTGGCACCAGAGGGGAATGATGAAATGGAGACCTATCTTGGTGTGGTCCATCTTCTTGGCACATATTTGGGATTGGACAAAATCTTTTTCTGCCCAGAATCAGGAGGTGTTGGTGTCCTCTACATTCTGCCAGAGCAGCACAGACCAGATTCCTGTCCTCCTTATTTATAAGCCAATGCACATGTCCAAGTGAAACATCCATGTCTCATCCTCAGATGCAGTCTTCAAAGTTGTGTGGTATTAAATCAGAAATTTTAAAAAAATTTAAAAAAAACCCAACAAACAAGTAAATGTTCTCATTTAGGGCCTTTTTTGATAGAATGTCTTTATGTAATCCATTATTATGGTGTGCTGGGTGTGATGTTGTCATCATCATAATAATAATAATAATAATAATATTGTTGTTATTATTATTATTATTATTATTATTATTATTGTTCTGTCTAGACTAGCATGATTAGGTCAGTGGCAGTTATTTTCTTGTAGAAAATTATGAGCTAAGAGCACCACAGCAAATGAAAAGCAACAACCACCTGAAGCAAAGGAGCAACAACACTCTGCTGCAGAAGGTCAGCTGTCTTTAAAACACATTTTTTTCAAACGTTTTCTTCTTGATTGGCACAAATGAGTGTTCTTGACCAAGTGCCATTTACTCAGTAATCTTCCCTCCTAAAAAATTAGGTTAGAAAAAATACATCACTTACATTCACAGCAATTATTTCCTGTGAATGTCATTTGTTTGAAAGGCTGAACACAGAAGATGATGTCATATTCCAGTAATACTTGAGGAGATTTGAACCAAAGCAGGACTAATCACATGGGACACCTCATGAGGAAAATGTTTCATCTGGGAAGCACAGACAAGGTGGACAGTGGCACTACCCACCACCAGAGCCCTTCACAGCACGTGGGGTTCCTGGCGCTGCCCTAAGCTTTCTGCCCAGCCTGCAGTGGATAGGCTGTCTGGGGCCCCAGGCTTTGCACGGATGCTCCTTTGGGTATTTCTGTGGCTTGGTAATGCCAGATGTCACCTGCTCAGTCAGCACAGCAGAGCTCAAGATTATCACTGCGACTTTGGTGACAGTAGATGGTTAAACAGCAAAATGTGCCAGAGGCAGAAAGGATGGGGTTGTTGTTTTAAGTCTGAATCCTTACGGTGATGGGGGATGTTAGAGCACTTTCAGCATATATTACTACAAAAAAAAAAAAAAAAAAAA
>WEKY01041636.1:58106-79873 GCA_013390045.1 Picathartes gymnocephalus
GCCCCCACCGCTCCTTCGGCACTGCTCTGGGTTTCACTGCGCTGCAGCCCCGCTCCCCCGCCTGCCGAGACGTCCTGCCCTCCCAGTTTGCTGCTTTCCAAGAATCCTGCTGGGGCACTGGAATCAACTGCTCCAAGGAGGTTTGTGAAGCAAAACCTCTCTTCCGTTTTGTTTTCCCCTGCTGACTGAACCACCATAGCACGTGCTCCCTGCCGGCTGTGACCATCACTGCACTGAGGGGGGAAAGTGCCTTCAGGCCAGGAGGTCGGGACCGGGTTCTTGGTTCTGTTTGTTGTTAGTGCCATAAGAGTTGTTGTTTCTTTGCTCTGTTATAAATCCTAGTAAAGAACTGTTATTCCTACTCCCATATCTTTGCCTGAGAACCCCTTAATTTCAAAATTACAATAATTTGGAGGGGAGGGGTTCACATTCTTCATTCCAAGGGAGGCTCCTGCCTTCCCTAGCAGAGACCTGTCCTTCAAACCAGGACAGAAGAGCACTGCCAGCAGGTCGAGGGAGGTGATCCTGCTCCTCTACTTAGCCCTGGTGAGGCCACATCTGGAGTGCTGTGTCCAGTTCTGGGCTCCTCAGTACAAGAGAGATACGGAGCTCCTGGAGTGGGTCCAGCAAAGGCTAAAAAGATGATTGAGAGACTGGAGCATCTTTCGTACAAGGAAAGGCTGAGGGATCTGGGCCTGTTCAGCCTCATCTCAGTACATGAGATGAGACAACTAAAAGGGGACCTGATCAACATCTGTAGGTATCTGAAGAGAGGTTGGGGCCAGGCTTTTCTCGGTGATGCTGAGCAATAGGACAAGAGGCAACAGGCAGAAACTGATGCACAGGAAGTTCCATCTGAACGTGAGGAAGAACTTCACACTGGAACAAGAAGGCCACACACTGGAGCAGATTGGCCTGAGAGGTTGTGGAGTCTCCCTCACCGGCGACATTTAAGAACCATCTGGATGCAATCCTATGCCATGTGCTCTAGGATGACCCTGAGTGAGCACAGAGGTTAAACTGATGTCCCACTATGATCCCGTCCCGCCTCATTATTCTGTGATTTCTTGAATTGTAGGCCTTTAAATGTTTCCTGTGATGACAAGGTCTTCTTCTGAGGTTAGGAGGTGGCATGGGTGAACCCATGTGGTTTTTGAGCATAACCTGATATCATACCTAAGGCCAACCATCACCAGAATAAGCAGTCCTTCACCTCATCATCATCCCCATGTGTTACTCATGTCCTCTTTCCCCCAGGGTGCTGGCATTCATATGAGGTCAGGATTCTTCAGTACAGTAGCTGAACTGGCAGGGAGCAACACACCTTTTCTTCTGGGGTTAGTTTTCCCATGGCGTTCTGCCCTGGCCCGGTCACAGCAAGGTTAGGCCAGCCAAACACAGATGGTAGCAGCGACGGAAGCCGTGGGACCACAAAGAGCCAGAGACAGCAGGGCATTTGGAAGACACTGGCTGTATCAGGTTATCATAAAACTGAGCTTTGGTTTGCATGGATGTCCCTCAGGCCAGCCTGTGAAAACCATGTGCTCCCTGGTCTGAATCAGAGAGGTTCATGCTTTACAGATAGTTGTCAAACCTTTTTTTTTAAACTTACTTAAACTTCCACCCATAAAGTTTACCAGCACTTAAAAGTTATCTTGGTTTTGCTCCTTATCATTCCTTATAACAAGAATAATTTTGTCCTCTATATAAACCTTATGTAGCCTCAATAATGTGAGGAAAACAAGGTCTAAAAACTTAAATTATGTCTTGGGACTCTCAGCCACAGGCCCAGTGCAGGAGAAATACTGATTTCCTGCAATGTCTGTGGCACTCACAGCAGAG
Source organism: Picathartes gymnocephalus (assembly GCA_013390045.1). Lineage (NCBI taxonomy): Eukaryota > Metazoa > Chordata > Aves > Passeriformes > Picathartidae > Picathartes > Picathartes gymnocephalus. The sequence goes on from WEKY01041636.1 coordinate 59,949, forward strand.
AGGGAGCAATCAGGGGGTGTTATTCAGATCTGCCCAACAGCAAACTTCTGCCCCCAATGCAGAGCCCTGAGTTACCAACCTGGCTCTCAACCCTTCGTGTCATCCGAAGTTGCATCCCTCCTAACCCTGCCTCCATCACAGCTCTGGTTGATCTCAGGTGTGGTGTTCAGCCTCCTCCCTCCGAAAGCCAGAAACAATTGTATCACTATAGACATTCTGACAGCAGTGGGCTAAAGATGCATCATTCAGAAAAGCAACTGATCTCATTCTAATGACATGAAGCAGTGTCAAAGCCATCACCATTCTGGTAAGCTGTTTCAATATCTATTTACCTCCACTGATAGGAAGGTACATCCATTTCAAGGTTGAATTCATTTTACTTCAGCTTACAGATATTGGATCTTGTTATGTTTTTATATATGGCATTAGAATATTGCCCTAGCTCTCATTTCTCTGTGTAAAGATCTATAAACACAGATCAAGTCACCTCTCAGTCTGCATAAACCTCATCTTTGGGGCTTGCCTTCCAGCCCTTGGGTCATCTCTGTAGCTGTCCTTTGAATTTCCTGCAGTATTTCACACCTTCCTTGAAGCATGAAAATGAGAAGTGGACAAAGTATAGTAATAGCTGTCATTAATTCAAAATCACTTTATTTCTTTTACTTCATATTCCTTTATTATACATCTATGGGTTGCATTGGCCAATTTTTCCCACCACACTGCATTCAGTGCTTGTGGTTTGGTAATTATTTGCAATGACCCCCATGTCCTTCTGTTCAGTACCACTTTCCAAGAAAGGGCTCTTCATTCTGTGCAAGTTTTTCAATCAGAAGATAATGCAGTATGAAGCCAAATGGCTTTGAGAAGTATAAGCATAGATAGCAATGCAGCTCTGTGGGCCAGTAATCCTATCAAAAAAGGGCAAGAGGTTTGTGTGATGAGACATGCCACACCTGAAACCATACTGACTTACATTTGCTATCATTTCAGATATAACTAGAGCTTGGTTTATTGTTTGTAGAGTCCTAAATTCAGTCTTCTAATATTTTGACCAGGGTCTCATATTTCCCTGAAGTACACTGCTTTCCCCCTGCCTACATATCCAGTTTTTTCAAGCTCTAAGCACCTTGAGTCACTCCTTTCATTCTCTTGGCTATATATAATCTGAATAGGCTGATTTAAAATTTTGATCTTTAGCAGATGCTGCTTCGTGCACCTTTTTCTGTATTTCAGAGGTTTCTACTCCCGGCTCTAACTTCATCTGAGCTGGATATATCCTCCTGCTCCACTCCACCTACAACACAAAAATCTCTTTGAAAATGTCTGCCTTCTTGAGATCAAATTCACAAACCCATCACCTGCAAGCAGCAGTGGAGCCTTAGCTGACGCACAAATTTTTTCCTTAATATGACGAAGACACCTGCTTATTGCCTTTAGCCATTTAGTCCCAAGCTATGCCAGTGACTCCTTCAGCTCTCCCCATCACTGGGCATTATTTACAGTTTTTAGCTTCACTGTCCATCCACCCTTTCAGCCTGGAAATCTTTCCAGCAGCACATCTTCCCCATGTGACTTCAGAACCAAGGCTGAGGTATGCCACTAGGACTGCACGAAAAAGTCCTCAGTTCGAGGTAATGGTTCCCGTATTACAAATCGGTCATGTCAGCAGGAGGCTTGAGTTTTTGGAGAACTCTCCCTTTTGAAGTTCCAAATACGCATGATAGATGTTGGTACTTTCTTTACAAGGTCAGTGAAACCAGGCTGATTTCACTGGTGCAGGCACAGCTGCCAATTTTTAGGTCAGTGATGATCTCATCTTCTTCAAGCAGAATGAGAGCCAGTATGCAGAGCTGTCATATGTTCTCCTGATACCCGCACGGCTACTGCAGCACCAAGGTCAATACTAATTTAATCTGCTTTGTGACTGCACTGAAGCCACAGCACTTCTGCATTAAGAAATCATTCGTCATTTCTGGAAACTCAGGAAATGTTGCTACTGGCCAAGGGAGTCTAGTCAGTGTGTCCCAAGAGAAAGCGGGGTGTGATAATGCAGTTTTACTGCACATTATACAGAAAGATTAAGAGCGTGAAAGATTAGATGCACTTTAAAAAATGTTCACTAACACCAACATGTCTTTAATTAATTGCCTGAAAGTGTAGCCTATAACCTTTCAGAGAGGCTGGTTAGGATCTGTAATGGTCTAAAAAGTACCAATGTTCTTAATGGACAATGCCTTAGGTGAAGTTAATGTCATTGGTGCAGATCAGCACCACATATATCAACCCGGGATGCCTGACTTCAGTGTCCTTTATTGTTGTGATGTTGTCCTTCACTTCTAGAAAGCAGAAAACTGCTGTGGGATACACCTGTTCCTCCAAGAGCCATATGCACTGCTAGCCCCTTTTGGCTGATGACTCTCTGCATCTTCTGTCTTGACTGGGACCAGCTGGAGGTCCTTATGGGCTTTTCTGAGGTTTCTCCAGCTTTAGACAAGCTGGATTTCTCTGTTTCCCACTCCACCACCTCTGTGTCCCCTCTTCCAGTTGGTTCTTGCAGGTTCTTTGTTCAGATGTCTGATTCAGCACCTGGTGGTGACTTGATACCTCCAGATGTGACGATAACATTCCGGTTCTCCTGCTTCTGACCATGACAAATTGCCAGCCTCTTTCTTTGTTTCTCGTGTTCACTGGGCAACCTATCTCCATTGCCAAAGCTTGAAAGATTTGCCATAATACTGGCCAGATTAAGGAAACTTCAGAAGAGCATTCATATTTCTGGCCTTTTGTGGATGATCAGCTTTTTCTTAAGACCAACTTCTCTCTGTAGATCTTGTAGCTCCCACTTCAAGATGACCACAGGTAAGAAACAAATATGATGTAGTAGAGGTAAAAAAACCTGGTAATGCTCTTCCCATCCTGATCACTGTATTTGTAGAAGAAAGCTCTCAAAATACCAGAAAAAAACCCCACTATATGGAATGTCTGTGTTCAAACTTTATCTTTTTTCAAGAGTTGTTAGTTCAAATAGACACTTCTATATTTTGAGTACAAGTGCTTCTACTTCTAAAAGATATACAAGAAGTCTTAGCAGGGTTTGGCAATGATGTAGTGTGAGAAATTGATACTATTAAGGTTCTATTAAAAAGAAGTTTTGAAAGGGATTAAAAGATAATTATAATGAGGATTAAGAAAATAAATAATATTTTTTTCCTTTTCTTTTTTTTTTTAAATCCAATACTTAATTCTCCAGAAAGAAAAGAAGCAGACAAAAGACATTTATACTGTATATAAGCTTAGCTATGAAAAATATGCCTACCTTATTTTTATGGTATTTCAGCTTTTGTTCCGTAGCTTTCAATTTGTTTTTTTTAACTACAAAGACAAGCTTTCTATTGTTGTTTAGCACATAAATGTACTTTATGTCGTTATGATCCACAAACCAAAGAACTGACAAAGCTGGGTCTTTGACTGTGCAATAACTGGAAAGCATTGTGGGCCCTGTTCTGCTCTTACAGCTTAATCAGTGTGGTAATAGGACCTTAATTCTGCTCCCATTCAAGTCAACTGGATTTTCACTGTTAACTTTTATGAGAGTAAGGTCAGAAAATATATTGCATGGAATAAAATACCTGACAGGTTGTGTGTTGTTTTCTTTTTTTTTTCCTCTTAAAGGGCTAATTCTTCATACTGAATTGCTGGGAGCTACAATGGAAACTGAGAATGAGTTACTTCAACCTTTACTGGCAGTGCCATGGTTTTGATCTGTATTAAAAAGGATCACTGAACATGAAGAGACCTGGTGGCTTTGAAAACCAGCCCCAGAGTGGCTGTGAACATATTTTGCCCCACATCCCACCCACTTCCAGTCCATACAGCTGCCTCACAAACAGTTTGCTTTTGGACTGTTTGGATGCACCTGGGAGCATCCTAGCCCACAGAGCAGGCTCAGGCAAGCACAATCCCTGCAGCTGCTGTAGAGAGCACACCTTGAGCCTAGGCAGACACTGAGCGCACAGACTCCCAGTATGGAAAACAGTCAAGTCTGCTCTTGAGGTCGGTGTTGGCACAGTCAATATTGTCTCTAGAGATTTCTGGGGATCTCTGAGTGCTCTCTGTGACCCAGTTCAGTTTCTGTTGCACCGCTGTTTGCCCACAGCATTACCCTGGTGTGGGTGGAAAGAAAAACATGTTGTCTGCCAGGTACAGCTGTCAGAAAGGGCTAGGCCCTCCCTGCTCTGAGAGGAGCATGCCTGCATACTTATAGGAGAGGCCATAAGGAGAAGAGTAGAGCTGGGCTGTGCAGCAATTAAGGGCTAAAGCTGCAGCTAGCACAGATCAGCCATGCTTTAGTGATGCTAGTGATGCTACCTCGCCTGTGCCAGCTGAGGATCTGGCTTCTGGCACCATTCTTGTCCATCATAAAGGCACAAAATAGCAGTGAGCAAAAGATTAACAAAGGGTTTTTTTAGCAGCAAGGGCTAGAGAGCTGTATCAGCTTCCTCAATTGCTGACGGAGTCCCTGCTGTTGGCCTCATCACCTGCCTGTTTCAGGCAATCTCTTCTCTAGGCTGCCTTAGCCATCTGGTAAGATTACAAACAGAACAAAGCAGCAGCAAAGGAGAAGAAGGAGTAGGGGCAGTCGTTCATCCTGCCTCCTCTCTATGCCTCCTTTTCTTCCTCTGAATGTGTAAATCCTGGCTGTGGCCAAGCTCCTAACAAACTGTGTGTGGAGAAGTAGCCAAGGCCATTTGATACAGCTCCATTGGAAATCTGATTTCTCGTTGGTTTTACACAAAGGTCTATTAATTAGGGCTGATAGAGCTTAGTAAAAAAATCTGTTTGGCTAGCAAGGGCACTCTCTCGTTTGCTCACGCTTTTCTTAGATCTTGCCAAGATCTCAAAAATAGAGGGAGCTTAATTACAGTCAGTGGATTAATCTCCAAGGGAAAGGAATTGTAATTAGCTCTTTGAAATGTGCCACTTTTTCTTCTGGGCTTTCAGAGTTTGTTGTTGTGTCTGTCTGTCCTTCTGTAGGACTAGAAAAAAGGTAATTCTGCATAGCTTTTATGTTCATTTTTCACCCTAAGCCAGAGATGCAAATGGAAGCCTGACTTCATAAACATTTCCAGTTGATTATGAAGAAACTGTTATTTCTTCAGTTTTTCTCTTAAGTCCTGCTTGCTGCTTCCCCTGGAGCAATTCTCTGAAGCAGTGGTCACTTTGTCCTGTGGCCAAGGCTGCAAAGGGCTTTTGGTGTCTCTTTGGACTCGTTCTCCCCTTCATGAGAGGAACAAGGAAAGCCCGGGGTTTGACTGTGCCATTTCGAGCTGTTCATGTGATGGCATGAGTTGTAACCACCCATCAGTGACCCGATGGGAAGGCAATAAACCCAGTACCTCGCAGTCTATCATTTATGTTCATGTTCAAGTAGGTTTGAAGGTGAACAGGGGTGTTGGGGAGAAAATCTAAAGCCAGAACAAGGCATTGCAAGAGATTTCAGTGAATTCCCATTTCTCACGTATGGGAATTAGGCACAGGTTTAAAAATCACCTTGATAAATGAGAATGTGTCCAGCAAAGACACACCAAGCACTCTGATTTATAACAGTCATTGCATACAGTCATGTTCCTGATTCACAGTGCCTTTGCTGTTGACTTTGCATATATGTAAGCTGATTTTCCAGACATGTACATTGGGGTACATCACACTTTGGCAGGCGAGACCAAGCCCTTGATGTGTACACACTGGCAGTGTATCAAGGAGAAGAATAAAAAGAGAAAATTAAATACTGTCCTATGGGGAGCGAGCATGGAAGGATCCTTCAAGATATATATCCCTTAATCCTTCTGCCTAGTATTTCATCATTCCTCAACAGTGCAGTAAAGCTATCCCTTCATTAAAACTCTCAGTCCTAGGGAAGGTGACCCAAACTCCCCTTCCATCCATTTGAATCTTGCTCTGACAGCCGGTGACTAGTTAATTATTAATATGAAATATTTGATGGTACATACAGCAGCTGAACCCAGTCTAATATATGCTCAGGGCAACTCTCTGAAGCTGAAATCAGCCATTCTGATGCTTTGGATTTTTCTACTGAAGTTTTGCCTTTTGCTTCCTCTTTTACTTCCCTGTCTTTCTTTCTTGTGCCTTTGTGCCTTCGTGCTGAGTGTCTTCTTTCATCTCAGCAATGAACTTACAGGTCTACATTTTGATTCTATTCCTTTATGTACTGATCATGCTTAATGGAAAAAATAAGAAACAGGACACAAGCTCTGGCTTCATCCAATCCCCAGAAACCCTATTTCTTTCTTCCATCTGAAATGGTCAGCCAGTCCAGTGATCTACATTTTGAAACACTGCTCATCTCTGCGCACCCCTGGAGCCTGAACTGTGCTATTAGCCTCAACTGTAAGTTAAATCACATCACCCAGAGTTAAACATGTGCTACATGTGGTAGCACATCCATGTACAGGATTTAGAAGATTTATCTTCTGTCTTAGGGCATGCTTTTAGGATGCTAACGTTCTCTTCAGAATGATTTGCTCACTATGAGATTATGATTTGCTACCTGCATGCTTTGTCCACACACAAATATATTGCAGAGGCCATAACTACCTGCCCACCCTGGGTGCGGCCATCATTACAGAATCAGTTGCTTAACCATTCAAAATAGAGGGATATCATCTGTTTGACTCCCATGCAAGCTCTTCAGCTTGATTTTTCAAAATAGTTTTCCTTTATCGGGTGACGTCACGTTTGGCTACACCACTTTTGTCCTTTTGTTTGGGCAGCATCTTCTTTGCTGATCAAGAGAATCCACTTAAGTTAATGTTCCCCACCCACCCATCCCCCCTTGCAGCAAATATTTTTATCCACCTCCTTGCATTTTGCCCTTTTGAGAGTCATGAGCCATGATAATACACAAAGGCTGGGCCAACACTGTCCAGAATCCAGATTTACACTGGAGAAAATCCCTCTCCTGACTGGCAGGAGCAAACTCCAAAGTACCCCAGTATTATTTCCCTCTTAACATGAGAGTCAGCTCAGTTAAAGCCTCTTTGAAAACCTGGCCATCAGACCATTCAGGAAAACAGAAAACAGCACAGCTCCTTCCAAATAGTGCTAATATCAAGTATAGCAAAGATACTGGAACTTGACAAAGCCTGATTGTCTCTTCTTTCTTACATACTGTACCACCAGTACTCATTTTATGATCACCAGAATACACACAGTAGTTATATGCTTATTATATTCCCTCTCTAGGGAAAACGTGAGCATGTATTTAACCAATATTCTTTAGCCTGCTGTAATTCCAGTTCATGTTAAGGACTTAGCAAGCAGCACACGGCAGAAGCAACAAGGCCCATTCCTTGTTCCTCCTCTGCTCATCCAGTAGCCGCACTAGATTATGCACGTTGTTTTTTCCTGAAGAATCTGTTTAAGCAGCATCATAAACCAGCAATATTTGCATCGCCGAGACAACCTTTGTTCTACTTAGCACAGGCACTCAGTATCTGCATGCAAAAGCAGAAGGGGAGGTGATTTGGAAAGTATTTTGGGAGAGTTTAGAAAGCAGGATTGAGATTTTATTATTATTATTATTGGAAATGTGAACATTTTCTATCACGTTAACTGACTTTACAGCAATTTATTTTGCTGCTATCATAAAGGGAGGTAATGAACCATGAAGATTCTTCAGGAAATTGTCAGCATCTGCCTGCAAATAATTTTCGAACACGTGAGCCATGAAGGAAGAACACAGTGATTCAAAGAAAATTGCTTGTCCTCATCCTAAAGGAAAACCAGTCAGTGTCATTGGTGTTGGACACATTCAGAAGGATCTAGTTTAAAGACATGTCAGTGGTATGTAACAATGGAAAATTTAGATGCATGTTAGTCATCTCAGAGATAAGATTATCTCCTTTGAAAGCATATGTTTCCGCAGCTGGATAATCATAGTGAAAGGATAATCAATAAAATGAGAAGAAATTCAACAACCTGCTTTTTATTCTCTTAGGGATCTCACTTTTAAAAACAATTACCTCTCTGTTATCTGTGACACCTCCTTTGTTCCTCACAGTAGGTGCCTAACACTAAATCAAAACCGAAACCCATATCTAATCAAAGATAATAGGAAATTTAAAAGATTCCCTTATCAGTTCCAAACACATATGGCATCAGGTAGTAGTCATCTCAGATTAGGAAGCTTTCTGGGTGTGATTCGCAGATAGCTCTTACCTCATATCCCTCTAGCTTTGGTGACAAACATGGTACTGAAGAATAAAGCAACATCCTCGGGTTGTGATATGCTGGAAATCTATGGGAAATGGATTCTCCATGCCTATAGCCTTGTGTGGTCATTTATGGTGCAAGGGGAATATAAAATGCAACCAGCTATATGTGAAGCACTTTATTCACACCGTTAGTGGGTGTAATTGACTGTGCAAGGTACCTGGCAGTGAAAAGTCAAGCTCATGTATGTTTTAATCTTTAAAAGTTTCCCAGAGATAGAAAAGTTGTACTTTTCAAGGTCTATTCAAGCTTTCATTTTATACAGTTAGGACATCTGTCATTCCCTCTCTTGGGTCTTTTCTTCCTTGATGTAATAAGAAAAAAGGGGGTTTCATTTTTTTTTATTCCTTTACTGATACATTATCATTAAAAATATCTCAGACTTTGTTATGACTTCACACAAAACTGGTCACTGATATTTCTCTGACTAGGAAAAAGCCAGTGTTTGTCTTCATAGCAGGTTCACTGGCTGGAGAAATGTCCCACTAAACTCATCACAAGCAGAGTTAGAATTCATTGATTTACTCATTTTCCCCTGTGCTCATCACTTTAACAGCTGAGCATTTCATAACTTTTGAATGGATTTGTCTCTGAAATAGATTGGTGAGGTAAAGAAATTTTATTTACCTCCATTTTAGTGGTGAAGAACTGAGGCAATGAGAGACTGAGTGACTTGTCACAGTTGGCAAAGGAATCCAATAATGTATCCAGGAACAAAGACCAGACTTCTTTAATATCAGTCCAGTCCCCTAGTCACAAGAACATCTTTCTTCTCCTTTCTCCCTTAATAACCTCTAACTCATTTCTTCCAGGGATTCTTGCAGCAGTCTGTGTCTCTGTTCACAGCTTGCTTGCTTTTACCGTAATCCCATCAAACTCTCCATCCTTATGGTGCTTTCAAAAACATTTTATATTTATTTTTGATATCAATACAAACAAACGATCACAGTATTCTCAAAGTAGCACTATAGCAAAGTCAGTTTGAAACAGATGGAACAAATAAAATGAGGTGATGAAATGCCACTCTAACAATAGTGAGAAGACAATATATTGTTAACAACACACAGTCTGCTGCTTCTTCACTGTGTGTGTAAAAAAGCTTTGTTAACAGAAATCACAGCTAGTTATTAATAGTATTATGGTTAATGTTTGCTTTTACTTGATTTTCAGCTGTGAGGACATGTAGCAATTCCCCCGAGAGTACCTGTCAGCAGTCTAAAAATGTCAGAAATACCTGGTTTCAGTTCTACACTGTAACAGTATTTCCTTGGCTGGGAAGAAGACGAGGAGGAGAGCTTGCAACACTTAGAAAAAGAGGAGAAACACAGCATTCTGGATACATCTTTACAGGTGGCTATGCCATTTTCTAGTCTCACTGCAAAAAGCGTAGTAGTCGGTGGGGAAATGGATGGCGTTCATCAAGGTCTCTGGAGTCAACAACAGCCCCAGCTACAGTCGTGTAACTCCTGGTGAAGTCAGTGGGACAGGGTATCCAGTGGGCTGCAAAGCCATTTCTCCAGTGCATGGCTGATACAAATCATTCCTGTTTCAGAAGTGACCTAACTGATTTCTGCTGGTATCAGTGAGTAAGCATGCAGGAAGCCATGAAAAATTTGAAGGCAGGATTTATCAAATTGAAGGTGGAATATCTTCCTGTTTAATTTTCAACATGGTTATAGGTCAGGAAACGAGTATATCCTGTATCTGAGCTGGGATTCTTGAGGATGCCCATGTTCTAACTCCCCCAAATCCTTACTGTGTTTGCATTCAATCTGAATTTAGGCTGCCGCAGCTTACAAATTATGCAAGTCCTTCTAGTAGCAATCTTGGGCTCTTTCTAAGAAGCGCTGTAAATCTTCTAATCCACCCAGCTCTGACTGTGCCACATGGCTGTGGAGGCTGCTTGCAGGGCAGAGTCTGTCACATCAGGCACAAAGACAATGGTCATTCTTCTCACCACCATTAGTGCAGTCCTAAATAGGCTCAAAAACCCACCCAAGTATTCCCTCGCTTTACTTAGTTTTCATATCACCACGATTTTCAGGGTGAATACCAGGGTTCTTCAGCAACTTAGGCCTCAAGTAGCATCCAAAATTGTCTTGAAGGAAGGTCTAGACGCAGCTGGGATATTTAGAATTAAATGGTTCTCACTCACTTTGTTTAGCACACATTCAAAGTTCCACTAAATTTCAAATCCGCTGCGGGTAAATGTTCTAGCTCACACCTGCAACTTGTGTCTTAGGGGGAAATATTTCAGTGCTTGCCCCTGAAAAAAGTAGTAATTTCATTCAGCTCCCTCAGTCCTACCCATGTATTTCCAGTGGAACAAGGAGTAGAAATAAAAGGGTCTCCCGGGTGTACAGAAATGGTGTACTGGTCAACTCTGTCAACTACTTTCATTCAGACCTGGCAGGAGGAGTCAACGCAGTGACTGGGACTGAAAGACAAATTTCTGGAACTACTGAAACTTCAGTATGTGCCAGAGGCAACCTGTTTTCTCCAGCCCTTTTCAAGGTCTGACTCTACAGAAAACTGCTCCAGAATTAGCAGTGGCAGCCCCAGTGTGGATGAGCATCCCCACAGCTCTGCAGCCACAGCCACATCCCGTGGCAGGGCAGGGTGCTTTGCACAGCACTGCTGAAGGAACAGCCCCTGCTATGGCACTACTTGTGGGTGCTATGGCAAAATCCATCAGCAAAAACCTCGGCCATTCACTTCAAAAAACACATTTCTGGAGGATATGAATATTCTTGTTTGTTAATCAGAGTTCAGAAAGATGGGTGGGTTTTCCAGCTACTCTGGTAACATCTGTAACAGTCAGTTTTCAGGAAGTGCCATAGATTTTTCACAGAAAAGTCCAGAAACTTTAAAAAACCCCAAATCCCCATATAATTAGAAACATTTGTATCAGGAGTAATGGCTTTCTCTTGTTATGCTACAAGACAGAGAAACTCATCTTTACATGAATTTCCAGTAACCTCTGTTTTTCTTACCCTTTTATACATCTGTCCTCATAATATTTTTATAGGATGTGACAAAGAAACTATTTCAATAAAGCTTTTCTTTCTTCATGTACTGAGCAACTATAACTTTTCATTTAGCCTTTTAAGATATGACACATCTTTTGACACTTTCTGACTCCCAGTACAAGGCAAAGGCAACTTCTGAGCTTGTGTTTTGGTTTTCCTTCTGGTTTTGATCTGTTTAGCTGAGCTCTTGTCAGTTGAGAAAGAATATTTAACCCATACATTTCTGGATGTTTTTAAAAGAATTTGCTTTTTATTAACACCAGGACTGCTGCACTTAAGAGCTGCAGCAGAGCTCTCTTTTCCACCACATAGGACTGGACTCTTATTCTTTAGTGCTTCTTTGATTTCTCTATAATGTCCCACTTATTAAAGTTTGACATTCATAATCTCCCTTTAATACTTTTCTTATTTATTGCTCTTTATGAACATGGCTATTGGCCTTGATCAATAACATAATCCCATCTGCCCTACAGATATCACTAACTCCACAGATAAAGATAAGCTTACAGGTCTTTCCCTTCCATGCTCTTTACTCACTTTTCCGTCTACTTCTGAGCAAAATCCAAAAACATTGGATTGTCATTCTTTTTTTTTTCTAATTTTATATTCTCCACTAATATTTACATTGGCTATTTGGGATTTTTTAGACTGAGATACTGAAATTAAATTGTCATATTTTTGCATACAAATATGCTCCTACCAAGGCAAATAAAGAATAGACTAATTTGCACATTCAGGTAAAAATAAAAAAATATCAAATATACTTGTGTGAATAGACAAAAACACACATAACACTTTTTCAAATGAATCTGGGTTTGAGAGGTTCATTTTTCCTTCAGGTTAACATCAAGACAACATTTTGCCCAGTCACACCCATATTCATCTGCAGAATTCAGCCCTAAGCCAGTTCAGATATAATTATTATCATTTCCTCCTACTTCCCTTTAAAGTACTGTAGGCATAGTTGGCTTTGAAAAGAGCTGAACAACTTTTTCCCATGAAATACATAAAATAATCCTCTACTTAGAGAACTTGCTTCTTTTCACTCTCTACTTTACACAGCACATGTGGTTCTCATGACAAGAGAAAGGAAGAGATTATTCTCCTCTCCTTTTTAATTAATCCATTTTGTACCAAAGCTGTAAAAAGAAGGCAAAAATTACTTAGTCAAAAGTTTTTCTCTCATGACCTTCTCAGTGATGAGTAAAAATGGAAGTTACTTGGAATTAGAGGCTGGCTAAGTTAGGGAACTAGCTGTGCATCTTTACAGGTTTGCCTCAGTGCTAGTTTACATCAGACAAACAAATTAAGTTTGCGGTCCCATTCTGGACCTCATTTGTACAAATCACAAGCTCCAAAAGGGCAGTGCTGTAAATCACCCCCACAGGCAGCCAAGGGAGGTGGATGGGTGCAGGTGCTGTGTTTCAGCCCTGGTCCTTGGATCAGGTAGTTTCAGTGTTTCCTACCAGCTCCTCATTCAGGTTCACTCTCACAGCCTCCCTCACCTCCCAGACCACTTCACTTCCAAAAATGTCCACTCCTGTTCTCAAAAAAAGACAGTTTTAATAGATGGGATTGACTTAGAGCCTAGAATAAACCACCTGCAATGGTTAAAATGAGGGATTTATAAGCAGCTGACAGGAGGAAAGTATCTGACAATCTTAAGTTAAAGTTGCTCTTCTGGCTAATATCATTGTTAATGATAACTATATTAAAAAAATCAAATGCCTCACTGAAACATCACATTATACTTCTTTATCACACTGAACAGAGGCAAACAAACCTTTATTAAAAAATTCAGAGCCTTAAAGGCTCTTTCAAGGCAGGAGCTGCTGTAGGAGAGTGTGGTGCTGTGAACTTCAGAGACATTGCCTCCAGGAGAGCACTGAGGGAGCTTTCACACAGACATGTTAGAAATTCTGACCAAACCAGCTCAGCACAAGTAAACTGGAAATAGACAGTAATTCAGAGGGAGGAGAGGGAGAAAACAGCCAAAGATAATAAGATAAACAATACATAATTATTCAAATAGACTAAATATAAATAAACCTGCATGTGTGTCTCTGTAAGCCCTCTGGGTCATTACAGAATTAAGGACAAAATTAACAAGGCTTAAGACATTTTCAAGAAGCTGAATTTATTATTTACATTTGTTCTCACTGTAGTGGGGGATTTTGAAATTTATTGAAATTATGATTGTGCTATTATGAAGATAAACATTTCTGAAGAGGAGGTACTGTAGCAAGTTAAGAAAACCTAAGCTGATGAAGTTAAAAGAACTCAGGAGTGTTCAGAAGTTAAACTTCAGAACAGAGACACTGGCAAGAGCATGCTATGTGGAGAAACAAGGGTGTTTTCCCAAGAGTAAAGAATTTCACTCTTCCAAAATATGAGACAGAAAGGAAGGTAGGCAGGGTCAACCCCAGCACTGAGGATGCTCACTGTGTGCAACCACAGACATTGTTAGTTTGGGGTGCAGGATCAGGCCAGCTGAGCTGCATCTCTCTCCCTCAAACCCGCAAAAGAGTCCCATTGAATTAAGGAAGCAGAAAGTGTCAGCAGGTTTACAAAATCCTTTGACAGAGCTCCACATAGCAGAGCAGTGGGTCAAATGACAAACTGTGGATTAGTACACTGTGTTATAAATGGATTAAGCAATAGGAAACAAATAATCTCGGTACAGTCCTGTGTGACAATAGTAAATGCTAAATCCCTACTGTCTTAAAGGTTACATCTCACATCCTCCCTTTTCCATTATGTTTATTTGCTCATTGTGAAGTTTCATGAAGAGATTGCCTGAAGAAAAAGGGGAACATTTTCTTTCAGCTGGATTCTACTTGCCTCCACCACCCCTGGGATGACACTGCTAGGCTGAATAGCTATGCCAAGGTTCATGCTACCACATAATACGTTCCAATTTCTTACTATTGGTACAATATTTTGCACCTTCTTGGCTATGATTTTTCTTCTGCTGTGTCTTCCTGCCGCCTCAGAACCTGGTCTGGAAAGTGAGGCAGGAGAAACACGGAACACCATGGATCTGGTGCTGTTCCTCAAATGATTTTTCAAAATGATTTAGAGAGGAATGACAAAGTGTCACTTCAAGTTCATGCACGCTGCTAAGACTGAAGAGAAGCACAAATTATGGAAGATGGTGAGTGATTTCAGTTGATCACACGTATACACCCCAGGCATGTAAAATGTAGTCTGAGGAATACAAAATAATATGCTCCTAGGTGAAATAACAGTTTCTTGACATGAAATGGCATTCCCTTCACATCGTGAAAAATTCAGTATAGGTTGCAGAAGGCATTCCTGCCACCTCTCCCAGGATGCCTGTAATGACACTTAAGCAAATAAAATAGCATGAGCCATGCTAGGTAAACAGACCAACGCATTGCAGGCAGTTTCAGACCTCTGCATTTGGCAGGTTCTTTCTTCTGTGTGGAGATCATTGCTGAACAAGGGCTCTGATTTGGGTTTTATTCTGTTGCTTGCCACAGCTGAAGTAGAAGCTGAAGAGATCCTGGGAAAGCACGGCTGACTTTAGGTATGGAGAAAGCTTGAAGGGAAGTGGAAATTAGCCAGCAAAACACACATACATGCACCCTCACTGCTCACGCAGGCAGCTTGCTCCCAGCCCTTGCTGTACTCCCAATTTGCCCAGGGTCTCTGCCTCACATGGAAGGGGCACACAAGGTTCGAGTTCCCCATTCTAAGCCTGCAATAAGCCAGCAGACTCATCACTTTTCCTTCACTGTCTGAGCCCACTACCTGACCCCCATGTCCCCTCCCCTCCTCCCTTCCCCACCACATCAACCTGCCTTTCTTCTTGGATTCACAGCACTGCTCTTCACTAAAACACAGAGGTGCTGTCCTTGGCCAGATTCTGGGGAGCCTCCACGCCGGGGAGCATCAAGAAGGCAAATCCCTCTCTTTGTGGGGTGCCAGGCTGAGGCAGGGGTGCCTCTTTGCTGGATTCTCGAGGCAGCGGATCCACATCAATGTGGGTGCCCTGCCCTATTCCCATTCCTCCCTTTGCACATGTTCTGGTTTTATCTAATCTCCTGGTCAGCTGGTTCAGGAAGTTAAGCTGACACAAAACTAATTCTGCGAAGCAGTGTGCAGCCACTTGAGGTCCCAAACTGGCATACTTGAACACCAGAGCCTGCCTTAGGGGCAAGTAGCGGGGCAGGGATGGGAAAACACAGCCAGGGGCAAGGATGCCATTGGTGCCATGAGAGCTGTTTGGAGCTGTCTCAGAAGCACACCCTCAGGCCCCAGTCTGCTGGCCAGCTCAAAACTGAGGCTTGTCTTCCTTCACCTGTGCAGCAATGACAACCTCAGGTTGTGAAGGCAAAACTATGGGATGAAAACCTGCAGAGTTTGGGCACCTCTTTGTTTAGGAGGCACCTCTCTCTTCAGGAGCTCAGGGTCACACCTTTAGGCTTGAGCACTTAGGCCCCATGGGGAGCAGTTAACTCTTTTTTTGATCTTCTTCACCTTCCGATATTGCTGTTAAAGTCCATGTGCTGGATTTAAATAACCATTTTGCGATGGACCTAGTAGAAAACCACATGCAATGGAGAGAGTACAGAGAGGACAATCACTCTGCAATAATGGAGCCAGGATCATGCTGCAATGATGCTCAAGGTCATGCAAGGTCATCAAAGGATGATTTGAAAGCGTTGCTTGCATTCTTGCCCAGGAGAGAAGAAAATCTGGACTAAGCTGGGAAGGAGAGGGAGTCTCACAGGCATTGCATGTTTTCACAGAGCAGTCCAAGCAGAACTCCTGCTACTTCATGAGGAAACACTGAAAGGGAAGAAAGAAAGTGGCACCACTGCTACCCTCTGTGAACCTTCCCTCTGCCCTGCCTGCCACTGCCCTCTCCTTTGCAGCAGTGGTGGGGAGGCAGCATGGCCAGGCAGCATCCTCCGACTGCTGGCAGACCTGTCACACACAGAGGTGAGACACCGAGAGGAACCTGTCCAAACCTCCTAGAAGGAGAGAAAGGGGGAACCACTGCCCAGTGCCAGCAAAAGAAATCTCTCCAAAGCAACCTTTTCACAAGTGGGGGCTGGGAAAGAATTAACTGCTTCAGTTAGGCAGGGCTCAAGGGGAAGGGAGTGGTAGCTTGGGTATTTTTCATCTAGACAATTAGGTCTGATCCTCGGGGCAGTGGGTGTTAGGCCAAGGCTGGAACACTTTCCCTAAACTAGCAAAGCACAAAGCTTTCACGCAGTGTGTGCTCAGCCCCGAGAACTTCCTGGTAACTCTCGGGTTATTGAGGCAGATTGTTGATTAGAATCCAAGAGAGGATTAGAAACTCTTTTAAGCATAAATAGTATTTGCAACTGTGTGAGTTAAGCAAACGGATACAAGGGAAATCAAACCTCACGCTTCAGGGCATAAACTGCTCTCTTGTGAGTCAGGACCAACCTTTTTTTTTCCCTCTACGCATCGCATCTCATAATTAGCTAGGTGCTTGCTGTGGTTTTGATTTGCTCTGAAGCACCAGTTACTGGCCGTTGCCAGAGGGGGGATGCTGGACTAGATAGACCCGCGATGTGTTTCTGTAGGGCAACCCTTTTGTTCCCGTATTGGCAAAGCTTTGTGGGAAAGCTTTAGTGATTCACGTCTTCAGCAGCTCCTGGTCTCGCCGAACATTGTCCTCTCATTTCCATAGGCACTAAAGTCACTCTGAATCACTACAGAAATAAAAAGGCAAAGTTGCAGGAAGGGTTATTTATCTACATGGTGCAGACAGCATTTATTCAGTAAATACAAAGATGCTTTTAGGACCTGTATGGGCAATATTTTGCTCGCAAGAAATTAATTATTTTCTGTATTCCATTTCAGCTGCAAAGCCAAACAAATTCCAGAAGGTTTTGTACGTTAAAAAATATTTATTTCTCTGTGTATACACATACATTTATGCATGTATATATATAAATATAAGTTGGTCCAATAAAAGGGTTTGAATTACTAGCATTTCCTTACAAATTAAAGGCAGGCAAGGACCAGTAATGCAGGTGACAGAGCATGCACTAACAAAGTCTGCCTCTCCACGCTGCCTCTTTGATGTACCTCATCTTTGCCCCGAAGGAATTTCATTATCCTATGGTGAGCTGGTAATGAAATCTGTACTCAGAATCAAGCCTTCATAGACAACGATATCTTGACTCTTTGTTCTGTACAGGCTAGCTGTGTGTGGTAGGAATATGTTTCTATTTGTGTGTGATCTGAGTGTACTTTGAATACTGATCTCCAGATAAAAAGGATAGAGATCTAATTTAACAAAATACTAAATTACTCTATCTTGCCTTATCTAACAAAATTCTGATGCTTATTATCGTCATGAATATTTGGGGTGATACTTGTAGTGTTCAGCATGTGTGAGAAAAACCTCTGTGGAGAACCGACTGGAGTGTCAAAGACCCTGATTTATAAAGAGTGCAGAGGACTCTTAAGTACTATTTTTAGAACAATGCCACAACAGATTTACACGCAGGGAAGAAACCTTCGTCTACAGCCACTTAGGAGCACAGTAGCATTTCACTGCATAATAATGAGGAATTAATCGCTCTTTGTCATCACTTTTTATGCAAATTGCCATAGAACACTTGCCCAATGTGCATTTTACCTTTTAACAAAGAAAGTAGTCATGACAAAACAGACCAAATTTCATAAGCTAAAGACAAAAGTAGGCTGTACCATTCACAAATTGAAGCTAGCAAGCTTATTCCTTTGAGGAACTCTATCAACTTCCTATGAAAATCCATTTGAAAAAAAAAAGGAACAAGGAAAAGATTTCTTGGCCTAACATCTAGTTAAGTTAAGTTCAATTATTAGACAAGTGAAATTTCTTCACCTGGAATTTGCTCATCACTCTTTACAGCCTTTTTTTCTTTTCGCTTGGTGTAATCACCAAATATCACCAATATTTTTTTTCCTTCCTGCTTACAAGATTTTACTGTATTGTTACTGGATTTCAAAAGTCGTGGGTTGCCAGTTGTTCAAACGTTTTTCTGACTAATATTTAAAAAAAAAAAAACCAACAAAAAACCCCCAAACAAACAAAACCACCAAAAACAAACAAACAAACAAAAAACCAAGCCCCCAAATAAAAACATTATCAGCCTTGTGTTTAATGTATGTTTTCACAACATCTACATTTAGACTAAACTGACAACTCTTCAGAGAAAACCAGAACAGAAACAGCTACAGAAGAGCATTTCCTTTCACTGCAAGAAAGAGAAAGACATAATAAAGCATCTTTTTTCTACATGAAGCTTTAATTTTTTAGTCATTCTGCAACTGACATTGAAAATTTAATGTAAAAATTAACTAGATGGCAGACTGGGTCAAAATGTAGACATCCTACTGGATTGCCTTGTGTCAAAGCATTTTGTCTAGAAACATCTCAACAAGTTTTGCTTTTCCTGAGGAACACAGGAAGGATATCAGTGTGCCAGGAGCTTCTGTCTTGCATGTGCAATGAATTAATTCAGTGAACCAGCGGGTCTTTTCAATCTCTAGTTTCTACCAACTTCAAACATAATAGCGAGTTCCAAGAGAGTCTCTTTTCTATTCATAAGCTATTCACTGCAAACCTTTGTAGTTCACAACTTCAAGTTAACATAGCAAAGAGCAGTTTTAAATCACCCCTGTAATCAGAGGTCACAATTATTTGCTGCTGCAGCTACCAAATAAACCCTCAAAAAACACCACACGCTGCAAGCCAATGCACTCTACTTTCACCTCTAAGACAGAAAAATAATAGAGGCTTGACTTCTGCCTTATGTGTTAACACTTCAGTAACACTATCTATTAATCAAAAAATAGTTGAATGCAGCTTATAAATCCCTCCGCATGGAAAGAGCCATCTTCATCCTTACAGAAATGTATTTTCTGCCCTGGTCCTTGCTTAAGGTGCCTTCTTGAAAAAAGGAAAAGAAATGCATGTGAGAAGTAAATGAATCAAACAGAGAATTAGATATGTCAGCGGAAAGCCAGTTTCACTGGGGTGCCAAGTCTTTGGTTAGTATTAGAGCTAAAAGCAATATGAACTACCCCTGCAAAAGCCAAAGCCTTCGCACTGAAGCACTCCAACCCCCGCCCCACCCTCTCAGAACTGCAGTGAGTCAGGGATTTAGCCTTTAATAACAAGTCCAAAACACTCCAATGGCTTCTCTAAGGCCACTGGAGGCAGGGGGAGCCACCATGCCAGTAGGGCGTGTGCCCGCTGAGTGCCGGTACACCTGCACCCTCCGTGTTCCCCATCAGCGCTCCCACCAGTCCTTCTCCAGTCTCTGTTCAGCCAGAAGCCATCCTCAACCAGCACGAGCCTTCTTATGCTCCTGTCATGTTTCAGCTTCATGAAGCACACCTTATTATTAAACTACATGACGATCGGACTTGCCTTTTAAATTTTACATTCCCAAATGTTGCTGTGCATCACTTCCCACCCCTCCCTCTGAAGGCACGCTGGACACCTCGGACATCCCCCATAACACAGTAGTGTCTGCCACTGCTGGGCTCTGACACAGCTGGTGGCTTTGCCTTCTGCTTCATCCCCCCCCTCCATCTCCACTGCCCACC
>WEKY01041636.1:87419-99524 GCA_013390045.1 Picathartes gymnocephalus
CCTCCGCCGAGCGCCGGCCCGGCGCCTCGCCCGGCCCCGCCACCTGCAGCCTCCCGGGGCAGGCGGGCAGCGTGTCCCGCCGTGCCCTCCCCGGTCCCGTCGGTTCGGGGAGGGATGCGAACTCCGGTGGCAGTTTGTGGGATCGTTAGGGCGCAGCGCGCGGGCAAGGCAGCGCGCCGCGGAGACGCTTGGCTGTCATGAAAGAGGCTAAGTGTGAAACCGTGCCTCTCCTTTTGTGGAGCGGGCTATTTTGGTCATGCAGCGGGTGTCTTGCTTAAGTCGCTTCATTTGCCGTGAGATCATTGTGCCCTTGTTATTGAAGCCCCGGAGGCTCCGGAGCAAACCTCGGATTTCAGTTTTCAATAATAAACGTGAGGCAGGGACGACGTCTGATTAGAAATACTCTTTAAGATGTTGGAAAGACTGGGAAATTACAGCGTTCCTGTTTGCTCTAGTTGAAGCCGTGTCAGTGTTTTCGTGATGAAAGTCCATTTTCAGAGACTTTGAAAGTGTCGCTAAACTTGTGCTTATTTTAATGTTTTTTTTCTTCTGGGGCTCGAGCTGAAAACAAGTTGCGGTTTTTTTGAGCTGGGAATTGTCTGAGATTCTGCTGTAGCTGGTGGAATGCTCTGCAGTTTGGGGAGGGTGGTGATGCTTGGGTAAATTGACTTTTTCAGGTATGTAAATACTGAAAATTGAGATAATTACTGAGATGAGATGGGTAGAATAAAACGATAAGGTGATGTGTTAGGCTTTTGCTGTAACAGCCCCATAGACAGCAGCTTCAAACCACTGTTCTAGGAGCTTTACATCTGAGAAATAGAAATAAAATTCCACCTCACATGTGGGCTTGCTCTTTTAAAAGCCTTGTTGGCTTTTGTGTCCGCCCGCCTGCCCCCTGTCACAGGGATCTGGGCAACTGTGCAGCAAAATGGATCGGCGTTGTACTTCCCTGCCGTGTACTGAACCTGTGCTTTCAGCATCGCTTTTCACATTTGACCCTCCAGCTTCAAAGACTGTTCTGAAGGTGCTCTGCAAGGAATGGAAGGAAGCCGTGACTAATTGGAAAAGTAGAGAACTGAAAAATCAGGATCATAGGTCTAGTTTTCTTGTTAGTTTCCTCTGCAACGCTGGGCGAACCACTCCAGCAGATGTACGGCAGGGCACAGCTGCCAAGGGGGCAAGAAAGGTCCCTCGTGATTTTGGAGATAGGGTGGTTCTCAAGATATTTAGGGATCTTTTGCAGAAATGCTCCACAGAAGCAGTGTGCATTTCTGGGCAGCGCTGGGCAACTCTGCCGTGAGACTTAGGGTTCAACAGCTAAAATTTTTTTAAACTTTTACCATTGTGGAGAGTGGATGGGGAAGATGCACACGGCGAATACATGACTAATGTGCATGCTGACAGATCCCAAGTTGTTAATCAACAGCAATTGTTTATGCTCAGGTATCTCACACTGGGAAACAGTGCTAGGACAGGTACTCCCAGTCTTTTTCTGATCCAGAGGCACACCTGGAACATCTGTTGGTGGTAATGTGCATGCTGGCAGATCGGTCTGGTGATGTAGGTGGGATGCCTTCCTCTCTTTTCCTCTTGGCTTTCAGTCGTTCATTTTGAAGCAAGAAAACACTGGCTGTTTGCTCTTTTGTGTTGGGCAGGAAGGAAAGTTAGGCATAAAACCTGAGTTTATGAGGAGATTTGGGTAAATCTTTGACATTGGTGAAGTCTTCAGATACTCACTGAAATAGTAAAATCTCCGTAATATATAGCAGTCTTACATACCTCTTTCTGCAAGTACATAATAAAAGACAAAGAGAGCTGAAAATAAACCTCTGTATAGATGATGTGTAGTGTGGAATATATGACTGAAGTTGTTTGCCTTTGCTTATTTTAAAACTTTCATTGCTTGATATTTCAGTCTGAAGTGCCATTTTTTCATAATGAGGCTGCAGTATGATTGCCAATTAGTTATTTTTTTCAGGTTTTCTCTAAGGTGTCGTGGAAAAAAAATGGTGATTTTTTTTTTTTTCCTTTTTAAGTATAGAAATAGATGTTTTGTCATTGTGTGCCTGTGACATTCTCTTTGGGTAGGGCTTCACATATGCCCAGATAAAGAGGAGACCTCTCAGACCATAGCAAAGAGAAGTTTATGGCACTAAGCTGAAAAATGAGATGTGTAACATTAATATATGCAAAGTAATCTTTTCAATAGTAATGACATTTTTATGTAATAAACAGTTGGTAAAATTGAACAGCATTTATTGTGTGACATGAACAGAGTCTCTTATGGTTTTAATTTAGGTGGTATGAACATGGTTTATATATTCAAATCAAAATGTATATGCCTTTTTACTCAAAGGAATACTTTCTGAATGGCTTCTTAGTTTACTCTAAGAATGTACCTGTAGTATTGAGCAGGTCTGACTTATATTTGAAGGCATGCATGCTTCTTTCACCTCTGGGTCTGAATTTCCAGCTCAGCTCATTTTGGGTGTGATACTTCTATATAAGGGTTTTCTGAGTTGAGCTGTTAGGGAAAATACACTAATCATTCCATTGATGTGCTGAAGAAAATTCAGGTTTAAATTTCATGCTTTCTCTGACTTACTCCTGCTGCTTTCAGTGTTCCTGCGGACTATAGATGCTTTAAGAGAATGTGTAAAGAGTGTTGTTCTGATACTGCAGTTCTTTATTGATATTTGAGCAGGTCCCCAAATGATTTTGTTGTAGTAGATGAATGGGCAGTAGAATTCTACACCCAGTAACTCCCGCAGGATTTCCGGAATAGTGCTCAAAGTACTCATTCAGGTTGTTACAAAAAATGGTCATCATTCCTTTAAATTCAGCCAAAAGATACTAACCTTGGCAGCTGTCTGAATATTACATTATTTATTTGAAGCTTGCATCAAGAAGCTGTAAAAGGTATGAATATAGCCAGCTGAGTTGCAATGTGCTCATCTTGCTTTTTAGATAGGCAGAAACATCTTTGTAGTGGATTGAAAAGAGCACTGCATACTATGCCACTCTTAGACTATGAATGACAATTTTAAAGCAGGCAAGCAGAGGAATGTATACAAATGCTGCCTCTATGACCAGTGATGGACTTGCAGCTTCTGAGTTACTAGAACTAATGATCAAAGAGCAACCACATGTTCAGAACAGGCAAATAAAAAGGAATGAGGGAATAAGTTCAGGAAAACCCTTATGGTAAAAGTTTATGTATGTGACAGAACTTTGATCTGTCAAAAACTGGGCTAAAAAGACTGTTCTGCTCGATTGTATTGATCTTCATGCAGAAGGAGCCACAGCAACAATCTGAAGAACACCACCTGTGCGGCACTGGCATTTCAGCAGATCAACAGATGTGTCCCTGTTTAGCTTGAAAAAGATGGTCTGTAAAAGCTCCTGATACAGTGGGGGCTGAACTGCAGCTCCTATGTGGGTGAGGGAGCTGCCAGGCACGCAGCCCCCTCTGTGGGTAACCCCTCAGCCCTCCCTGGCTTCTGTGTCTGCTCCCCCTTTGCTGTTTACACCTGCTGGTGCAAACCTGCCCTCAGAGCCAGCTGGGACATTTCGGATTCAGTGCCTCAAAGGAAACAGAGAAGGAGATGGTGGTTGCAGGAGCAAGAGACACAGGGACCTGACCTATGCCTTTTTCTTCTTTTTAGTTTGAAAGGTGACTTAAAATGGTCAGATCCTCGCAGATTTATTCCTAAGATGTATAATTTCCATACAACTGTCTCTGTTATCTCAACTGAACAAGATGTTTGAAAAGCTGTTAGGAACAAAAAACATGGGAATTTCCAATTTATCCCTAGTAGGAGTTGAAAGAGAAGCCTGAAGCTTTTTTTTTTTTTTTTTTTTCCCTTCCCTGAGCGTTGAAAACCATAGCTGGGATGCGATGGGTAGATGGGGTTTGGTGCACAGGTTCAAAAGGAGTCTCCCCACTAAGAAAAACAGGAACTGTTTGCTGCTTGTCACCATGCAGGGCTTCTGGGCTGTGGAGCAGCAGTTTTGTTTTTTGAAAAGAGGAAAAGCAGCTTAAATAAACAAAATGACCCTTGAGACTTAATCATAGCTACTTATTATAGCTGACATTCACTGAGGGCTTTTTTTTTTTCTTTTTCTTTTTTTTTTTTTTCTTCTTCTTTCCTTAGTGATCGCTTTAAACCCGAACTAGGAAAACAGGAACTGTAGGTGTGGAGGTGTTCCTTCACCCCGATTTGCATGCAGGCTGTTTTTTATTTAGCGGGTAGGTGTGTTCGGTGTGTGTGAGAGCAATTGAACATGTCAGCAGTTTCCTACGAGCCGCTCTTGCTGACTCACGTGTCTGGTGCAGCTTGGAGCTACCCTGGCTATAAACTATCCACAATGGGAGGCGCGGGCACAGAGACCGGCAGTGCCGAGCCGCTGTTCAAAGGTTATTTTCGGTTCTCCGGTCACTGCTTTGCTGTGGTTTTCTTCCCCAGCAACATCAAAACACACTGTCATTTTGCCAGGCTGCCATTCCTCTAGGTGCGGAGGGTAAAGTGAAGTTCATTGTGCCGCTGCAGAGGTTGCGCTCCAAGTGCGTTCTGATGCTACGGATGTTCAGCAAGCTAAACCTCTGGGGTTTAGGGTTTTTTGTTGCTGTTGTTTTTCTGGTTTACATTGTGTTTGGGTTTGTTTGGTTGGTTTGTTTTTTTTTTTTGTGGGTTTATTTGGTTGGGGTTTTTTTGTGACCGGGATGTTACCAAAAAATCCCCCGAAGCGTCATTCCAAATTTGGGTATGGCAAGTCTAGCCTATGAATTGTGTTTTCCCTTTCCAAATGCAAGCTGTACTGTCGAGTCTCCTACCCTCCACCCCTTTTTATGGCAGAAATCTTCTTTCAAGCCGGCAAGGAATTATGATTAAACTTTAAAAAGCCTGGTTTTATCTTCTTTAGTGTTCAAAATCTTGCTGTTTCTTAGTCTGGTTTGTACCTCCTGTGTGGCAATATCACTGGCTGCTAGCATGAAAAGATTCCTTCATCTGCTCATGCTCTTGTACAACTGTTTCTTTATTTACAGACTCTCTTCTGATTACTCATAAGGATCCTAAAATGATAGCTGCTGCTGACTGATGATTTTTAACTGATCTTCATGTTGTGGTTTTTGTTTTTTTTTTTTCTTCCCTCCTTTCTTCTTTCTTTCTTAGCTGATCACAAAAGCCTTTGCAGAAGTGGAGTGAATTAGCCATCTGCAGTTCTGGATTTACTGTGAGGGAGTTTAGATTCATAGTTGTCTTTTGTGTATTTTTCTTCTTGTGGAATCAGGTGAAAAATTAGTGGTCTTTGAAAGTGTGATAAATAAAATCAGCTGCTATAGAGCAGGGTTTAATAACAAGGTGAGTTCCTGTCACTTGTCTTGTTTTTAGTCATCTATTTGACCAGTAATGAATAGAAAACCACACTGAGAGCTTTATAACACATGAAGAAAATGGGTGTTCTTGGTTTCCGCCAATACAAATGACTCATCAGTATCAGTAGGGTTTCTACTTCTAATAATAAAACTGTGGAAGACCTTTAAAACGTGTGGTTTTGGCCCCTACTCTTAGTGAAAGGTTGGAAAATATTACTTTGAGATTTTTTTTTTTAAATTTATGGAAGATTTAGTGATTTGCTGTGCAACAGTAAAAGATCTTGTACCCTCGGAAGAAAACCTACTCATACCACTGCTTGCAGTGCGACAGTGTTCCCCTCTCCCGTCTCCTTCTCAGTGTTTTGCATTTCACTGTAGAGTATTGCTGATCCTTAGCCTCGACGTCAGAGATGCGCATCTGGAAAATACAAAGACTTGGCACACTACCTCATCTTGCTGAGCTGCTGTTCTCTACCTCTTTCCCTGTCTGGTGAAGACAGGGACAGTAAGACTGCTGAGTGACCTGTATTGCTGTTTCAACTAGGGGGTCAGAGGATCTGGAGAGGAAAGTAAACAGAAAATAGGAGTTGAAACATAAATGACAGCTGTAGGATGTGTCTGTCACTACCTGGAAGGAAGCGCACGTCTTCCAGTACTGAAAGTGGTACTGAAAAAAGTGCAAATCAGAAAGTGATCTGTTAAATTATTTTTTCTCTCTCTTAAAAAGTAATAGTTTCCAAATCCTTTTAGCTGTTTACCTTTTTGTAAAGATTCTACGCTGAGTTCAATGTAGTGAAGCAACCTCTAGCACATCCTGCTTTTTGTTTGAAAGTAGAATGTGAGATTGCCTTGTAGAATGCGAGGTTATTTTGTTTACATGTAAGCAGAGTGTGCCCTTCATGGTGTTACAGTATATCAAATTTTAATTCTTTTCTTCAAGGTGTTGTACTCTGAATGGTAGTCCAATCAGTGTTTCCTGATCTGCTGCATTAATATTTAGTGTTGCTGTCTATTTCCAAGTTGCCTGTGTTGTTACAAGGTTTAAAGACTATACATTAGGCAGAGCTAGTATTTTCTTCCATGTTAGAGCAAAAATTCCCACATTTATGAAGCCTCCATGTTTCCTTTCTCTATTGTTACAATATTTGTACTAGTAAGTTATTCCTTATAAGGATCTGATGGGTCTTTGTTTCTTCTTATTCTGTTTTAAAAGCAGTGTGCTTTTAACAAAATCCATTCAGGGGTAGATGCCTAGAAAATCTAGACTTAACCCAGCTCTGTCATTGTCAGAGGGCATCTTTTACCACTAAATATTTAAATATATTTATGTAGTTGGTTTGGGTTGTGCTGAAATGCCTTGAATGTGTTTGTCAGTTTCTTGTGTAACCAGACTGTGATGGAGAATCTTTTTATTGTAGCCTCTAACTGAGAGAGGTGCACTAAAGATAGAGGCGCAGAAGCCTGTGGAAATAAAACTTTGCAACATGTGGAAATCCAGTTGTTTGTTACACGGCAACAATAAGACAGGTTTTATTATTTTCAGATGGATATAGCATAAAAGGCCAAATTCCAACTTAAGGGATTTATTTAGGGACAGTTCTTTCTGAAGTTCGCAGAAGAATAATCGGCAAAGACTAAAATAAGGTGTCAGTGGTCATTCAGAGTTCAAGAGGATGTAGGTTCAGCACTGTGAGTTCGGCTTGTCTTTAGAAAATCATGCCATCAGAAGTGTCGTGAAGGTTGGATCATGGCAAATGAATAACGTGTCTAAACCTCATTGATGTTTTGAGCTCTCCTGATTCTGAAATGGGATTTATGTCCAAAATCACTGAGGGCTGGACTCGTGAAGGGCAGCTGATAGTGTTGCTGCTGAATTTGGGACTGTCGTTCTGCTCAGCATTTCCTCCGCTTGCTTTTGCTTGCCCTGGCACCTGTCTCATCCCACAGTGGGCCAGCCCTGAGAACTAAATTGGCAGGAAATTACTCAGTCTATGTGTAGGGTTAGTTTTGTACATGTTTAGTTAGATGTGGAGTCTGTCAAGAACCTGGATAATGCATTAAATTAAACCAAAATTTGTTAAAAGACTTAGAGCTGGCTGTGGGACCATCTTGTCCCCAAAGTGCACTGACTGTCACTGCTTCATGCCCCATCTTGTGAAGGTTGTTCTTGTCTTGCTCTGGCAACGTGGTAGCGCTGCAGAAAGCCGGTAGCAGCCTGTGCCTAGCCTAACCTGTAGCTTGGCAGTAGGAACTTGCTTCCCGGAGCGTGAGAGGTTTGGGATATTTATTTCCAGCTTGTATCTGCAACAGACAGTTGGAAAAAAAATAGAGGAAAGCAGAACTCAATCAAATGAGTCTTTGATGTTAACAAAATGCAGAAGTACTATCTCCTGCAAATATTCAAGTTACTGAAAGAGGGTAG
Organism: Picathartes gymnocephalus; assembly: GCA_013390045.1. NCBI lineage: Eukaryota > Metazoa > Chordata > Aves > Passeriformes > Picathartidae > Picathartes > Picathartes gymnocephalus. Next base: position 95,222 of record WEKY01041636.1, read on the forward strand.
GTTTAAATTGGATATTGGAAAGAAATTCTTTACTGTGAGGATGATGAGGCACTGGAACAAGTTGCCCTGTGGATGAGAGAGAAGCTGTGGATGCCCCAAACCTGGAAGTGTTCCAGGCTAAGGTGGATGGAACTTAGAACAACCTGGTGCACTGGAAGGCATCCCTGCCTATGACAGGGGATTTGGAACTAGATGATCCTGAAGGTCCTTCCAACCAAAACTATTCTGCGATTCTGTAACTATTCTAATTCCTACCTGATTCTGGCTTCTGGCCTCATGCAACCTGGTCATGTCACCAATCTCCTAGATGTGATGAGCTCTTGAGAATTTTAAATCTGTTATATACGAAGAGATGAGCAGACATGGTGACTGTAGAGAATTTTTTGAACCATGTGGCTGCATTCCTAAATCCTTGGGTCTTCTCACAACATTTTATCACTGGGGATGATATGATGGCAAGCAGTGTTGAGTAACAGGTTCAGCAGATGACCCGAGTAACTTGAATTTACTCAGGTGAGGGAGGGAGTCTAACTTGATCCTTCAAAAGGAGAGGGTGAAATTAGGAGCTAATAATGCCTTGTGCCACTTGGTGAGAGCAGGAGGTCCTACTTGGCCATGTGCTTGTTGTGCTTTGCTGAGCTGATTCAGCTTTCTGACCTAGTACACATCAATTTACCATTTTCTTAACCCTGGCTAATTTTCCTAGCCAATTTGATGAGTAAAACCACAGGTCCAAAGAGCAGAAGAGCTAATGTGGGAAGAACAGGGGGAGCAATGAATGTGCAGGTTGCTGAGGAGGAAACCCAGATCTCCTAGATTTGCTGTCCCTAGCTTCACCCCACGGGGCTGCTGGAGCTGGGTGGCTGTTGTTTGGGAGGGGGGACGGCACTGCTGCTCCTTCCCTGTGCTCTTCCCAGCAGCACCCAGGGATGATTTTCTGCAGAGATGAATGCTGGTTGTGCATTAGGCAAGCTTTTCACCAGAACCTGAGTAGCAAAAATGAAAATGTCAGGAACCTTTTGGTTAAGTCCTCTTCTTGAGCTGGGAAACCTAAATTCTGCTTCAGGTATCTGCTGTGCCTGAGGTACTTTTGTGTGTGGAACCTGTACCCTGTCAAGTGCTTGTGACTCAACTCCGCAATTTAACTTTATTTCCAACCCCTTAATTTGTTCCTGTAACTTATTAAATGTGTACCAAGGGAAAGTGTGGAGCAGAGTTCTTACAGAAATCCAAATTAAATGATATTGTGAAGTAATCGTGAGGCATGTCAGTAAGCTAACCTCAATGTAAAACTCATGGTAAATTATGAAATGTATGCATAGTTTGTCATAGCTGGAAATTAATGGGCAATGCAAATTTAAACACTCTGCAAGGAAACTTTTTTGTTTGTCTTTTTCCCCTTCTTGGTCCTCTTCATTTGTCTTATTATTAGACTAAAAGTAGAGTCAGTGATTCATTCAGCAATCTCTTTCTTGGACAGTTAGTCATCTGCCAATTTGTGTTAACTTTCCACTTTGTTCAGAAAGTGAGTAATGCTTAATGCACCAACAAGCGAATTCCAAACTTAAAAAGCTGTGAGTATCGTTCGGATCATCTCTAAACTTTCTCTAAAAAGATTTTACCATTTCATAAGATCAAAGTAACGTCTGGCATGCGGTGTTTTACAGCTACAGTCCAGTTGTTTTGTCTAGCCCCAGTTACTAAAGCAAAACACAAAGTTGCAAATGCAGCGCACAAGTTCAGTTGTACAGCAAACTGCATGTTATTTAGCTTCTTGTTTTACTTCCCAAATCCTACTTTCAAGGGGTAAATACTGCCTCCATAGTTCTCCAGACTGCCATGGCTTGTTAATTTCTATTGTTTCCTACCTCAAAAAATTGTGACGCTATCAAGGCTAATTTAGTGAAAATAGCTTCCAAAGAAAGTAGTAATTGGTATTAGCTGCCTGCTGCAAATATTTTTGGTGCTCTTCATGATTAGTTTTGGTAGAGAAAAAAAATAATTCTGCTGTTGAAGTGTTATCTATATAGAGCTTATAGCTATAAAGTATTTCTATAGCAGAGGGGTAGGTAGATATTTTGATCTCAAAGTGATACTAGTTATTTCTGAAGATGAACACGGTAGTTGATTGAATCACTTGAGAATTTAATTACTTTTTTCTTTCTTATGGAAACTGGAGTAGTGTAAAGAGCAACAAGGTCAGTAATGTCACAGGAGAACTTTATAGGACCAAAGTCTTTACAGTCTGCTCTAAAATAACTTGAAATGGCTGACTACTACACTCAGCAGCAAATGAATTCCAAGTGCAGATGAGACTTGAATGCTCTGGAGAGGGTGTGCATGTGCAGAGGGGAAGGGCAAGGTGGCAGTAGTAGACATGAATTCCAGAAGTGGTTTGCTTGGCCCCATGCTTTTCCTTGTTCTTCCCCCAAGTGCCTGTTCTCCTCCCCCACAACTTACACTCTTTCTTGCAGTGAAGTTGTCTTCTCTGTGATTGTCCTTTGGTACAGGTGGTTTTAGGGTTTTCCTGGTGCCACAGTTCTGTAAACAGGCAATGCAAAAGCTGGTAGAGAAGAAAGAATAGCCTTTGGTTATGGTGTCTGTAGTCTGCAGTGTGATGGGGCCGTAGCAGAATTCTGTTATGGTCAGCTGTTGTGAGAATAAAAACATTATTTGGTCTTGAGGAAAAGGTAGAAGAACATCCATTTCCCCAGACCGGATTCCTAGAATCTAATTCCATTCCATATAAATACCAAAAATATCCTGGTAACTATGTTCCAGTGTGAAGAATTTGGGCTTCTGTAAGGTTTTCCCGTCCAGTCTTACTTTGCACATCAGCAGGTTTGGATAGTTTGGTGAAGCTTTGGACAAACACCCATACTGGGGATGCTTATTTGAACACCAGCCTTTGGGATCTGCCCCTCCTGGTTACCTGCACGTTTTCCAGCATCAGCAGTGTTAGTTAATGCACTCCCCCCCCACACACAGGATGTCTGTGCCTGTACTAGCATTGCTTGCAGATTTCTGATTTAAACCTTCAGAGCATTGTGAAGGAGCTCCTTGCTAGTTTTGGGGTGAAGGTAGGGGTGGTGGGGGTGGGCAGGCAGAGAAGAGCAAAGGCTGAGCCCGGTGGTGCAGCTCTCAGTTGAGTTTGGTGCACGCTGTACATGTGTGACTCAAGCAATGGCTGATTCACCATCTGAAGGTGGTTTGGGATTTGCTTGGTGTTTTTTTGTTTGTTTCTTTAAAGTACGAGTCTACCCAGGGGTGAGAATTGGTGCCCTTTTGTTGGACTATGAGTAAACCAGAACTGTGAGGAATGTCTTTGCTTCCCAGCCTTTCGCTCCAGATGTCCAGCAGTTAATGCTGGGCAACAGACCTGGAGCACTGAACTGATGCTGGAGGAGACGGGCATCTGGCTTTCATGGGACTGTGCAGGATTTGGGAGTTGCTTAATTGCCAGATTTGGCACTTCAGGTTGCAGGTCAGCTGGATGGGGCAGAGGAGGCTGCAGAATTTACAACTGTACTTGGTAACACCTGGCACAGCTGCTTTCTTTGGCTAGTCAGAGATGGTGGGGTGAAGGAGAGATGACCAGGTGCCTGAGACCTTGTATGTGTTGAAACCCAGATAAGGGCAGTGTTGACTGTTGCAAAGCTGAAATTGTATTCAGGGCATTTTTATCCAAGGAAATACACACATATATATGTAAGTATATAAAATACATATATCTTATACATATATATGTATATATACACACATATATGTATATTTGTGCTTTTGTTCCCTGCCCACCTTCCATTAGTTACTTGACCGTAAAGTTTAGGCTATTCCCAGGAAGAAGGGCAGCCCAGTGCCATTGTCCCGCACAGAGAGGTGCCCGAGGAGGTGCAGCCGGGTGAGGGATCTCCCGGGTATTTATGGAGGGGTGTCTCCTGCCCGACTCGCTCTGCAGGTGTGCTGTGCAGTCGGTTAGAGAAACCGCAAGCTGAAAGGTTCGCTGGGGTAAAACACTTTACAAACAGCTTTTCAGTGTTTGTTTTTATTTTTAACTCCCTCCCCACCCATGGGTCCCTCCCCCAGCATACTGGCAAAGGTTAAATTGCTCAAAGAGAGAAGATTGTTGTTGCAGAATAGGCAAAGCACCCCAAGAGTTTCCAGAGAACCTTTGGAAAATGAGTTGCTTTCCCTGCATCTTTTTTACTGCAACTTTCTTCTTTGAGGTTTATAGGGGTAAAACTTCTTTTTCTGTGGCTGCTGGGTTTCTCAGGGAGCAGAGGTGTCACGTGATTTTTTTTTTTTT